>CM060123.1:4123053-4613053 GCA_030522415.1 Channallabes apus
TGCACCACCGCTGAGTTGAGTTCTGCACCACCGCTGAGTTCTGCACCACCGCTGAGTTCTGCTCCACCGCTGAGTTCTGCACCACTAGATCTATGACACAGTGCAGCGTAACATCTCACTTCCTGTTCATCGTTCATTACAGGCAGAAAAGCTGTAGTTCGCTCGGAGCGTCAGCGTCTGACCAACACACCCTGCACACAGTCACTGAGTCATATTCCAACAAATATTACATCAACTTCCTCATTTCTCCCCCAGGTATTAAACAGAATTTATACAGAACTTTACCAAAAAAATAAAAAATAAATAAACCTTGAGCAAAACCCTGTGAGTCATTTCCCACACAGCGAAAAGCGAGAGAAGAATTGTTCCTGATCCGGGTCGGACCCTCAGTGATGCACCAGAGATGCTGTGAAAATAAATGTAACTAGTTACTAATAACTTCCTGTGTTCATAGTTAGTGTGTTGAAATTACTGTAACACCTGGAATAAATCCGGCAGCCCTGTGACACCATAGCAAGCAGGAGGACAAGCTAATATACAACTACAACAACAACTGTTAAACAGCCATAGTTTTATCCCTTTGTGATCATTGCATTCATTTTGTGGTGCTCTTATTCAGCTACAGTGACTATTTTCTGCAATAATTTTAGCTTTTTAAATTACATAATAATAATAATTAATTACATAATTCTCACTGGTTGTTGATAAATTTCTGTGGTACTTTTAGGTAGTTAGCTAAACCCTTCTACTGTATAACAATGTTTAAGTTAGATTAGTATAATGCTCTCTGGTAATTTTAATAAGTTTGGGGTTGGGCCTCTGAGTGGCGCAGTGGTAAAGTGTTCGCCCTATCATCCGGAGATCGCTGGTTCGGTTCCCAGGTGATGCTGTAACCTCTCACAGCCGGAGGTCTAGAGAGAGCTAATTGGCCCAATCAGGGGCGTCTGTGAGCTCACGCAAGTGGAAGTGGCGGATAGCGCTGTCCTCAGAGTGTGTTACTCCGCCCCCAACGGTGCGTGAGTGAGCAGTTCGAAATGAAGCAGTCGGCTGGCGTCACGTGGTTCAGAGGAAACACGTGATGGTCTTCGGCCCTCCCGGCTGAATGGTAGTAGTAGCCTTAATGTGGGCGCCCCCTAGTGATGGGGAGGAATTGGCGACGACTAAATTAGGGAGAAAATTGGGAAAAACAAAAATAAAATAATACGATTGGGGTAGGTAATTTTAAATAGTTGACAACTACGTGTCAGACACAGGGACAAACCCATTTTATAGAACTATGAAACTAAGGTTTGTCTATTAATTTTATTGCAGTGTTGAGACACACTATGGACCCTCTGGATTGCTGCTGTAACACCTTCAAAAACTACAAAATTCATTGTTTTTTTCAACAACAACAAAACCCCAAATGTTTTATTTCCCTAATACAGTGATTTGAATAGAATTTTTTTTTTTTTTTTTTTACAAATGTACCATTATTCTATTTATAGTTATCGATAAGCAGTTTTAATTACAGGTATCTCCCCCCCCCCCCTCCACTCTCCCCCATTGGCCAGAGTTTACATTAGTGTTGTTGTTCTGAAGCCGAGTACATTTGCTTGTTTAGCAATGTCAGTAGGTGACATCATACACTTAGTTGGTTTTAAGAGCTGCCCATAAACACGGAGATAAGGATAGTACAAGGATGTCAACCTTTATGCTATGCCCAATATTATTGCTATTTCAGAATAAATGTCAAGAGCGACGCTGAAACCCAAAACTGTTAGATGAGAAGATGGGATGAGATCGGTGCATGCTGCACACACACTCAGAAATGTGAGGAAACAGACAGAATTGGTGAAACGGCATTCTAACAAGAGTAACTTCCGTGTTCAGGTAACACTAGCTTTCATATTTGATTTGAGCCGTGTTGAGTACATCGTACTGTGCTCAAGAACTCATTGACTCGAGTACGGAACACTAATCCGTACCTGGGCAAGATACTTATATTAGATGTTTATATTACACAAATGTACCAAGCTTTGGGTGAAGTGTACCCCAAAGTACCCCAGCCCAAAGTGGGAAACCATTTTTATGGTGGGGATCCTACAGGAACAGTAAAACACACAAAGTGAGAGGTGGACTGAGCGTCAGAGAAAGCAGTCCATCTCTCACCGCTCTCCAGCTCTGCATTCCAGCTTCCCTTTCCCAGAGCAACTGCAACACTTAACTGTGCTATTACTGCTGTTACGCCACACTGGCCCCCTCGGGTCCACTTACTCACACACTCGCTGGCTCCGGTTACACACCACCCCACCGAGATCCCCACCACGCTGGGGTTAGTGTTGTCCAAAACTCCTCCTCACATCATTGATCATCTCCTTCTCTGCATCATTCTCGTCCTGTCGCACAGCCGACATGTCTATAACTTCCCTGTTTGACAGAGCGGCTTCTTCAGAAGGACAGTGCCAGCGCCATGACCTACGGCCCCTAAACTGATTTACCAGGCACCGGGTCAGGAGGCCACGCGTCCGAAAGTGAGAAGAATGTATACACGTGGATAAGGAAAGCTAAGGAGCTGTTTCTACAGTATGAATGATATTGGTGTGATAAGTAAGGAACCGTTATTGATGCTTAGTAATATGGACCAATACTCAAAAAAATAGCTGTGCAATAAACCAGTTATAATGAGTACAGTTGGGCTAGGTGTATGACATAATTTCAAAAATTGAATAAATGATTGAACAAAATCCCCCCACATGGCTCTCATTTACTCTGAAATGAGTTCATATTTTTTCATGAAATTATGTTTCATGGCAGCATGGCTACATCACATCAGGAACTTTACTTTAGAAGTGTCGTTAAATATTTGATCAGTTTTACAATCATGGCATTCGGCCAGCCAATCAGAAAGAGTTTTCTTTCTGTGCTACTGGATGACTTAAACTTTACAACTGCAAAACAAACGTCCATGAACTGTTCAGCCATCCTGTGTTCAGTCTCTCCTCTCACTGATAGCCGCATCCTCAGATGAACCAGGGTGATGAAAAGCCTCCATTGTGTCAGCGTTTGATGAACCAAATGTATCCGCCCCTGTAAAGTCAAGCGTCTCCTAAACAGTGTAGAATATTCAGGAGAAACATTGAAAACCTGCCAGGTCCAGAACGTCAACAAAACCAAACTAAACAAAAAATCAGCTTCATTCAAAAAGTTTAAAACTCCTCGCACAGTTACGGTTCTGTTTTTTATGATGTGTCTAAGCCGTGCCGAGACACCGTGGGAGTTTAGAATGGGAGCGTTATCTTCTGTCGTAAATTGGGCCGACAGAACGGGGAGTTCTTCTTCTTCATGTGGCAACCTCGCTGACACTAATAGTCTCTAGAGCGAGGAAGAAGAGGCAGTGTTCGGGAGAGGCTTTAAAAACAGTTTAAAGGCTAATTAAAGCCGACATCCAAATACTTCCTAGACAGTTTGAGGTATTTATGCGATTCTGTGTTCAGTTACTCTGACATTTCGCAGGATGCCAGTAGGGAGAGATACCCATTTATGTTTAAAATGAGGCCTAACTCTGTGACTTCGTGTACAAGTCAATTCATGTTAAACTGAAACTCAGTGAGGAACAGCGAGAGAGAGAGAGAGAGAGAGAGAGAGAGAGAGAGAGAGAGAGAGAGAGAGAGAATAACATTTCTTTGCTATTTTACTAAAATGTGTGATTTATGTAGATATCCAACGTGAAATTCTGTGTGAAACGGCAAATCAGCCACACAGACGTTTGATACGATTCGCCAACTTTACAGTGATGCTGCAGTGAGTGTTTTGGGGGGTTTTGAGTGGCACGTGCCCTGTAAGAGCAGATGAATACACTGTATATAAACACCCCAAGGATTAGCACTGAAAAAGTACATTTTATTATAACAGATTCCATGAACTGATGATCCACAGCCAGGATTTGCATACTGGAACCGGATTGGTTCTTTCATTTTATGATGCGATAGCACTCGCCTGTAATTCACTTCTAACACTAGATTTCTTGATGAGGTTTTCCGCTTGCTGTTTTTCTTGTATTTCATGCAACAAAAAAATTTCAAAAGCTGATTTAAAAACCGTATTCTGTCAACATGAGCAGATTTTCAGGAAGGATTGCATTTAACTTTTGGCAGCGAGCACAATGCTATCAACGCTGCTACCTTTGAGATTTGAGCTCTCGCTTGATACATGATTTGCCAGAAAAGGGAAATAAGGTGTAGCTTCCACATAGGAAGTGTACAGTAATGGAAACCCGAGCCCTCTGCCCTTCAGATGATGAACTGATATAATATGAAATCAGTTCAAATGACGATAGTGAGCAGAATTTATACAGGAACGTGAATATCTTATCTTCATTTTCATCTGTCCATAACAATCGGAATTTGTTGAAGATGGGTTCAATCCATACACTCCATTATCGTCTGAAATAAAGATCGCAGATCAGCGTTACAGTGTGACTCGTCCCAAAGCCTACATTTAGCTTTCTCTCTCTTTCTCCCCGGCCTCCAGCCATATGCACAGACAGCAGTGATATTTGTTTAACCCAGCCTCAGCATGAGGTAAGCTGCTATAAGCGAGAGGGCGCTCGCCCAAACCGTCCACGCAGGAATCCACCTTCAACAGCTGCACCCGATTTGACGTCTTTCCTGGATGTCTAACGCAACAGCAGGACGGCACCCAAAATAGATCCTCTCGCGCGGTCACTTCTAATGGAGGTGTGTGTGGTCAAGAGCGCCAACTAGTGCACGATTGCTTTTACATGTTTGTCGCAGACTTCATTATACATGTAGGTGGGAATACTCGTTCCTGATTGGCTGATAACAATCAGTTCATCAATAATGTATAAAGCAAGGGCTATATCTACAGTTCGGTTTTGTTATAAGAATTGAGTCAAGTCTTATGTATGGTTATTAAGACTGCAGTTATGTTGTTACTGTAAATTTAATTTCAGGAAAAAAATTAAGGTATAATCAGAGATGTAAGCATTGGAACAATTGTTAGTATGTTAGTATAAACTGGTCAGTGGTTATGAAAGGGGTTACAGATACTTTAAGTTATTAGACAATATTTATCACTTTCACACAGAGAGACGCAAAAGGCTACACAAAAAAAAAGTGTAAATCTGTCATCACTGTAACACGCTCCGACTGTCTTTGCGTCTTTTCAGACGCATTCAGACGGGACTGAGCTGGGTGATGGAGGGTGTATGAAGATGCCAGGATGCTCTGAACTGTACAGGAATGCACGGGTTGAACAAACCTCCGTGATTAACATCAACTCGGTCACATTTTCCACTTGCCGTGTTTACAGACAGTGTGTACGTTACGGCTCTCTGGTGAACACATGGCTTCAGCTCTACTTGTGACGTATTATATGCTAAAACATACTGGTGGTGTGACCAACGGATAAGTCATAAATGAAGTGAAATAATAGTGGGAAGGACGCAAGTTAGCATTGTGTGATTTATAGACAATCAAGAAATTCAAGGCGAAAGAAGGAGGGAAGCTCATGATACTGTATAAACTCTTCATGTCTAAATTCTGCTGATTTATGTCAGACAGGAAAAACTGATCCTGACTCTCTCTGTGTTCATCTTGAACGATAATGGATTTGACTTTAAGAAACTATAAAATAACCCAGTTGGAGAATAAATTCTCCCATGTTTATGGGATTAACTCATACAACCTCGTCATGCCCTGCTGTCGTGGATTATCATCAACAGTACAGATGAATCTGTGTAAACTCGTTCTGACTCTCAGATAAACAGCACATGTCGCAAACACGCCAGGTTATAAATAAACGGCGATATCTAATCAGAGGGGAGGAAATCCTCTACAGCATTCCCTCTCCAAGCATACTTGCTGTGAACACGTCACTGTGCCAAAAACAGTTATTTTTAACAGCCGCACGGGTCAGAAAGCCAGCGCCTGAGAGATTAAAGCCGTTTCTGTTTAGACACTCGTTAACTGATATTTGGATCAAATGAATCATTTGCATTTTAGGTGTGTTACATGTTTACATACATTGTAATTAACTGTGCGATGTATAAGCAATGTAGTAAAATGAGGTTTGATCAAAAACCGCTTGCCACTAGAGGGTTTCTGTATATGAGGTTTATAAATACGACCCAGAGGAAGAATTAGACGCCGACAAATATCGGCGTGGTAATGAATTTGGACCAACGTCAGAGACCTGTCTCAGTATTTAAGGACGAGGTGTTGCCTGGGTGCTTCTCACCAGCATAAAGAGAGAACAGGTGGAGATGCCGAGGTCCAGCAGGGAGCCACTAACACATTTACTGCTCCCCGGAGCCACATTAGGCCTTGTGGAGCGCCAAGCATGAGAGCGTGTGGTGACAGGTCACCTTGGCACTGACGGGGCCAAGTGCCAGGTTTCAGAACTGAGGATCTGCAGACAGACATGTGCACGTAATGGGGCCTGAGTGAAGCTCTGGGCATCATCGGGCACATACATACACACACACACACATGCCCCTGTCCTCAGAAGACTGGCCAAGGTTTGGAATCTTGGAGCGCTATGTGAAAACTGATTCATTTCATTTACTCAAACGGTCATGAAAATAACACGGCGGATAGCATGAGATCAGAAATAAGTCCGGAGGATCTGAACAGCACCTTTCAAATTCTCATGGATATCAAAATGAACACAATAATATGTGTAATTAAAGAACTTTACTTCTGACATTTTTTCCCCCTCGATATCTATTTGACGTACGAGCCGTAAACCTGTGACCGGAATAAGATATGGACGTGCTAGCACTTTCTATCAAGGTCACATCTATAATAAACTCTGAACAAGTTCATATCATGTTATAAAGCATTCATAAGACATAAATGCACTACGAACAATGATACAAGCTGTTCATTTTGTGTTTGAAAAGAGAAATCATACAGTAAGTGTATTCTGAAGTCATTATGCAAATAGCCTTCATTCAAATAAAGGTATTTTATGATATTTTCTTAAAATACTGTAGTTGAAAGTAGACGCTTGAAAACATTGCTGTTATTTTAAGCCATGAATGTTGTCCGAGTGTGACAGAAGGCATTTTGACATTTTTATTTTATACTAGATAACCCTTAGCTACTGTAGGTGAGCTTGCATAGAAAGTAGCTTAGGTTAAGAAATTATACAACATTATACAACAGTTAGTTCTGACTGAGCAATCTGATTGGACGAGAGGCGTTATTCCATGAGCGCCGATAATAGACAGTAACAGCACTGTGAGGTGTAACTGTATGTATGAGTGGGCGTGTCCCAGGTGTTGTCCAGTGGTTAATGACACCAATTGTGTGTCTCAGCATGGGTGAGAGTAGGTCTGTACGGTCCGCAGTACTGAGGAGAGAGCAGCTGCCTGACAAAACCCACATTCAAACCCAGTCACAGAAGCAGTTTCAGTAAGAACACACATCTGATAACGTTATGTCGTCTTAAACAACGCGCCGTCTCTGCACTAATGCACTAAGTTTTTGTTCTTTTATTTATTTTTACAAATTTTATTCATTTATATATACGCAAGGCTGAATCTCAAATCCCTCTCTAAACCCCTGATTAAGGGCACTACTTAGTGTATGGAATAAGGGATTGTACACCCTACATAATGCACTACCTTTGCATTTAACACTATTTGGGATTCGACCCCAGAAGTCAATGGAACTGATATTCAGTGTAATAAGTGGAAATATAAAGTAAATCCTGTAGGTTTCTCAGGACTGTCCACCACCTCCATGGATTATTCTCCTCACCTTTTAACTACAGAGTACCGCTAATAATTTAAAATTACTTTCATCCCTGTTAACTGTCGGTCTCCAGCTCCACCAGGCGCGGTTAGTTACTTCCACCAGGTGTGACAGGATCTGTGTTGGCAGAGCAAAATAACTGGTTAAATAAAGAAAGTAATAATAATCTGCTGAAAATAAATGGTGTTTGTGGAAAAGCACTAACAAACTTGAGGTCATGCTGTGTTTTATAAAAATCTATTTATACAGTATGTATTTTAGCAGGAATCTTTAAATGTAACATATCACTACATCCTACTTGGACACTGAAGAACGCGCATCATACAAATCCCTGTGTATAAGCCGTTACTTGATGAGCTGTTTTTTTTTATTTTTTTTTATTCAAGTCGATTACTACAGGCCTCTGACCTGCAGTTGCACTACTGTCAGATCTGCTGTTACAGAAAACTAATCAGTTTGAGAACCTTGTGCTATAATTTCATGAATCATTCTCTCTTGTAAAGGATGTCGTCGCTAGTATTCATGAGTCTGCCATATCGTTTCAAAAGCATAATAAATATCCCGGTGCCCTCGGTGCGGACTTTAGTGTCGGGGTCTCTGTCTGACTCCTGAAACATTAGACTCAAAGGTTATCTGATCGTGATGGAGATGAAAAGGCTGCAGGAGCAGACAGACACGACTGCTCCACGTACAGGATGAAAGTTGTCTCGTCGAGTCGCTGTTACGTACGATGGCGTACCTGCCAACACACACACACACACACACACACTCATCACTCCTCAAACCTGAGGAGACAACTCAGACCTTTGATCATCTCTGTTCCCAGGCTCTGTGAAGCCTGCAGAGAATAATGTTTACCGCGCATGCTAAACAAAATTATAATATTTCAATTTTCGCAGCAATAAGTGTCATGTAAATAACATACCGTGTATATTTTATTGTGATAACGCAGGTGCTGTCAGATGAATCCACAAAAGCTGTACTCATAACAATCAGGTGATTTAATTACATTTTTTTTTAAACATGTTTATAAATATACAGATACTTTTAACAGTTATTCTGCTTATGGATTTATTAGTAAAAACATATTTATAACAGGAAGTGAATTTATTAGCTAAAAACAGAGAGTAGATCCTAAACTTTCCTGATATCAGTTGCGTAAACAGAAAACAAAACACTCTAGGTTGTGCAGTTGTAGAAAAATAATCAACACTGTTGACGGAGAGGAGGAAGGCGTGTTCGAAAGCAGAGAGAGAAGAGGAAAGGCAAGAGTTTAGGAGTGATAGTAGGGACCTTGAATGTTGGAACCATGACAGGGAAGGCAAGAGAGTTGGTTGATATGATGCAGAGAAGGAAGGTGGATATACTGTGTGTCCAGGAGACCAGGTGGAAAGGTAGCAAGGCTAGAAGCTTAGGATCAGGGTTCAAATTGTTTTACCATGGTGTGGATGGGAAAAGAAATGGAGTAGGAGTTATCCTGAAAGAGGAGTTTGTAAGGAATGTCGTAGAGGTGAAGAGAGTATCAGACAGGTTGATGAGTATGAAGCTGGATATTGAAGGGGTGATGTTCAATGTTAGTGGTTGTGTCCCACAGGTAGGATGTGAGTTACAAGAGAAGGAACATTCTGGAGTGAGTTAAAGGAAGTGATGCAGAGCATCCCCAGAGGTGAGAGTGTTGTGATTGGTGCAGACTTCAATGGACATGTTGGGGAAGGGAACAGAGGTGATGAAAATGTAATGGGCAGGTTTGGTCTTCAGGACAGGAATGTAGAAGGACAGGTGGTGGTGGACTTTGCAAAGAGGATGGAAATGACAGTAGTAAATACTTTCTTCCAGAAGAGGCAGGAACATAGGGTGACATAGAGTGGAGGCAGAAGCACTCAGGTGGACTACATCTTGTGTCGACGTTGTAATCTGAAAGAGATCAGTGACTGCAAGGTGTTGGTAGGGGAGAGTGTAGCCAGACAACACAGAATGGTGGTGTGTAAAATAACCCTGGTGGTGAGGAAGGTGAAGAGGACAAAGGAAGAGCAGAGGACAAATTGGTGGAAGCTGCAAAAGGAAGAATGTTGTGTAGTCTTTAGGGAGGAGTTGAGACAGGCTATGGGTGGTCAGGGGATGCTTTCAGTTGACTGGACAACTACAGCCAATGTGATCAGGGAGACAGGTAAGAGGATACTTGGTGTATCATCTGGTAAGGTAAAAGGGGACAAGGAGACTTGGTGGTGGAACGAGGAAGTCCAGGAGTGTATACAGGGAAAGAGGCTAGCTAAGAAGAAGTGGGACTCAGAGGACTGAAGAGAGTAGACAGGAGTACAGGGAGATGCAGCGTGAGGTGAAGGTAGAGGTGGCAAAGGCCAACTTGTATGCTAGGCTGGACTGTAAGGAGGTTGAGGTGGATCTGTACAGGTTGGCGAGGCAAAGAGATAGAGATGGGAAGGATGTGCAGCAGGTTAGAGTGATTAAAGATAGAGATGGAAATGTACTGACAGATGCCAGGAGGGTGATGGGAAGATGGAAGGAGTACTTTGAGGAGTTGATGAATGAGGAAAACAAAAGAGAACAAAGAGTACAAGAGGTGACTGTTGTGGAGCAGGAAGTAGCAAGTATTAGTAAAAGTGAGGTGAGAAGGTCGTTGAAGAGGATGAAGAGTGGAAAGGCTGTTGGTCCTGATGACATACCTGTGGAGGTATGGAAGTGTTTAGGAGAGGTGGCAGTAGAGTTTCTGACTAGTTTGTTTAACGAGATCTTGGAGAGTGAGAGGATTCCAGAGGAATGGAGGAGACGTGTATTAGTGCCGATTTTTAAGAACAAGGGAGATGTGCAGAGCTGTGGCAATTACAGAGGCATAAAGCTAATGAGCCATACAATGAAGCTGTGGGAAAGAGTAGTGGAAGCTAGGTTAAGGGCAGAGGTGAGCATCTGTGAGCAGCAATATGGTTTCATGCCTAGAAAGAGTACATCAGATGCAGTATTTGCTTTGAGGATGCTGATGGAGAAGTACAGAGAAGGTAATAAAGAGTTGCATTGTGTCTTTGTAGATTTAGAGAAGGCGTTGCTGAGGGTGCTGAGAGAGAAGCTGTGGTGTTGTATGGGGAAGTCTGGAGTGGCAGATAAGTATGTTAGAGTGGTGCAGGACATGTATGAGAGCTGTAAGACAGTGGTGAGATGTGCTGTAGGTGTGACAGGAGAGTTCAAGGTGGAGGTGGGTCTGCATCAAGGATCGGCTCTAAGCCCCTTTTTGTTTGCTCTGGTGATGGACAGGATGACATGAGGTTAGACAGGAGTCTCCATGGACTATGATGTTTGCAGATGACATTGTACTTTGTAGCGAGAGCAGGTGGAAGAAAATTTGGAGAGGTGGAGGTACGCTCTGGAAAGCAGAGGAAGGAAGGTTAGCCGCAGCAAGACGGAATACATGTGTGTGAATGAGAGGATCCAAGAGGAATGGTGAGGATAGAGGGAGCAGAGGTAAAGAAGGTGCAGGACTTTAGGTACTTAGGGTCAACGGTACAGAGCAATGGAGAGTGTGGAAAGGAGGTGAAGAGGCGGGTACAGGCAGGTTGGAATGGGTGGAGAAAAGTGTCAGGTGTGTTGTGCGATAAAAGAGTACCAGCGAGAGTGAAAGGAAAGGTGTACAGGACAGTGGTGAGACCAGCGATGCTCTACGGCTTAGAGACAGTGGCACTAAAGAAAAGACAGGAGGCAGAGCTGGAGGTAGCAGAGCTGAAGATGTTGAGGTTCTCTTTGGGAGTGACAAGGATGGATAGGATCAAGAATGAGTTCATCAGAGGGACAACCCATGTGAGCCAGCCACAGACGTTTCTCTGCAGTCACTATGGAAACAAAACCCTATGATTGGCTCAACTCTAACCTTGTAAAAAGTCATAAAAACCTTCTGACCAATCAAAGGCCAGAATCCGTCAGTGCCGTGGTCTGCTATCAACATTAGAGGTGAATTGTAGCTGAGGTCCGAGTGTAGGCGTAGGTAACGATGCAACGCATCCGTTCGACTTTGGCCACCAGAAACGAAAGCTTATCGAAACCAGAAAGCTTTTTTTTTCCCCATTACGCAGTGATAAAAAAGAAGAAGAAGAAGACGGATTAGCTCCTAATACTCATGTATAACCCGATTTTTTTTGCACTCGACGGCCAGGAACTCTGAATGAGATTTATTCTCCGATATCAGATTACCTTCTTTATCTGCATTATGTTGTTTATTAAGGTTTCCTGTAACTCTGGACGCCAAGGATGACTCAGCTTGGCACGATCTGGCCCGGGCCCTGAGCGCAAAACTCACAAGTGGTGTAAGACTTCATATTTCTTGTAATAAGATAGGGAAATTTTGAAAAAGAAAAAAAAGTGTTTAAAAAAAAAAGCAACAGCAGCTACATCTTATGATCATCAAATCAGTTCATCATTCATGAAGTCAATTAAATTAGTATAAATGACTCAAAAAAAACTTTATTTTAAACTCCCTTTAATACTGGAATATAATAAACTTTAAACTAGTAACAGTAACTCATCGCACCACTCCATCACTGCATATTTTCCTATAACAGCATGCCCCAGGTGTGACTCTCCAGCAGCGGATGTGGTGCAACAATGCTAATGATGATGATGGTGAGGACGATGATGAAGTTTTCATGAAACCAGCAGCATGCCTAACTCAAACATTTTCTTTTCAGCGTCTTCTCTGAAACGGGGCCTCGCTCGTATAAAAACATGGCTGATTTATTAGTTAGCACTGACAGCGCAGGACAGGGGCACTTTAGAGAGACAACACCAGAAACGATGAGACATATATCACGTCACAAAGAAACACAAGCACACGGAACAGAGAGAGGGAGGGTTTTTTAAACCCTACACTGTTATTTTTATCGTTGAGCGACTTTGAAGCATTTCTCCACCATCTCATGTTCGGTAAACTCCGTAACTCCGTTCTCACTTTGTTAAGCAATATATAAGGGAGGACCTGGGGGGAAATAGGGGGTGGGGGGGGGGGGGTCGACCTGGAATCCAGTTTGAGCTTTATTTGGCAACTTCATCTTCATTTTGAATCAAAAGTTAACTTTTAAACTTTAAAAAAAAAAAATTTAAGAGACCAAACAAACTAAAATAAACAAATTAAAGGAACAAACAAATGAATTTTGAGCCATAATTATTTCCGCTTCTTTACGTGATTTAATCATGGTGTTTACAAAGTAATATAATATAATAATAATAATAAATAGCCGAAAGACCAACAACATTGTCTATAGTCATTGTAATTAATTTATGTCTCCTATACATGCCTACAAAACAATAAAAAACAAGTGTGAAAGTTAAAAAGAATCATGAGCTTAATTAATCTAATGGGAGTAGCTACTGTAAGTGATGGAAGTCTCTCGTCTCATTTATCTTTGCTAACATTCAGTATTCTGTACCGTACCATTCCATTCACTTCTCAAAGACTGATGATGGAATCTGAAGGAACTGTTGGGGATAAAAAATAAATTCAATTTTAAATGTCCACCACCACCCACCCACCCCAGAAAGGACCAGGAGAAAATAAATTAATTAATTAATAAAATTATCTGGTGATCATGAAAAAGGTTCTAGTGCGCATCAGATAATTGTGAATTTTTAAAAAGCATATAAATTATATGGTTCCGTACATTTTCATGTGCTTATGAGATCATATTTCTTTTTCACAGGATACTTTTTTTATATACACACACACACACACACACACACACACACACACACACACCTGTGTATATAATTTATTAGAAAATGACCCCTTAAAGATTTTTGATGAGACGGACTTCAGTAAAATGGCAGCTACAATAAAGTTATCGTGTCTGGACTTAACATAGAACTTCATATCAAGTGAAAGTGACACGTTTCTGCAGATTATTCCATCAGCAGCGCTGCATGACTGCATGACATATGATTTTATTGAATTTTTTTTAGCAACCGGCGTTAAAGTTTAGGAACATCACAGCCAAGCAACTGCTTTTAAACTTGCAGATGACATCTTTACTTTCCTCTTCTTGTTAATGGAGTCCCAGTGCAGACAGTACAAAAGCAAAGTTATTAGATTAAGTCATATAAAGTTAGCTGTCAAAGCAAATGATTTACAAAAAGGATATGTATCTGACATGACTAAATAAGAAGTGTAGTAGCGATCAAAAAAACTTATTTTTGCAAGAGGAAGCATCTACCACTGAACGTCTAGACAGAACCAAATTTAGTAGATTAACAAAACAAAACACTGACAAGTGGATCAAGAAGGAAATTAAAGTCACAGATGAACACCTGAGAACGATGGAGTTTCTCCAGAGCTCTGTGTAAATTCAGTCCTGTTGAATGAGTCCTTATTTCAGTCTAAACCTAAAACTAAAAAGCTGAAAAGCAAACGCTGAAGACACGAGACAGATCTTGGCTGATAGAAATCGTTAAGTGTGATGCTCACAGCCAGAGAGCTCTGACTTAGGAATAAAGACATGTTGTTCTGAGAGAGCATGATGTCATAATATCTGCAAAAAAGAAAAAAATAAAGAGATCTAGGAATACATGCCATTAGGAGGCCAAGGCGGTTCGAGTTCCAGTTGTGGAACAGATGTGTGGGCATCGCTGAGGCATTTACAGAATGATGAGCGCAGTAGCAATGGCAAAATTAAAATACCAGGGAGGTGGTGGTGGGGGGGGGGGGTCAGAAATGATTCACAGAACCCCACAGAGATGCCAGATCCCAGACACCTGTAATGAGATTAGCTCTTATTGAGTGAACCATGAATTAATTACCATGATTTGCTCCATCAGCTACAGGATTACAATCTTCTAAGGTTATTGAACCAGTAGGAAAAAAAAAAAAAACGATGACTGATGTTGTATATCAGCGTTAGATATTAGCTATTTATAAGTCTCAGAGCCGAGCATTGTTGTCGGCATAATTTTGTGACACGCTGTTGACTTTCGCCTAATCATTAGCGGCAACAATATCACAATCAGCACTGGCACAAAGGCTCCATTGAATGTGTGTGTAATGGAGCTGACTCCGCGCCAACCCGTCCCCATCTGCTCCGAGTTTTCATACAGGGTTCGGCTCTGAAGTGCTCCTATGACTTTTTTTTTTATTATTATTCTTTCTTCCCCGAACCCCATCTGCTCTGCATTTTCACCTGCGGAGGAACACAGTACCGGACACGCCCGAACAGTCTTTACTGTACCAGAGCATGACCACGGGACGAGGAAAGACAAGAGACACATGGCCTCAACACTCATGGACACAGCAGAGGAAGGAGAGGCCACAGGGCCGAGAGGTGAGGAGAGGAAGGTTCGGCAGAGAAAGGAATAGCAAAGAGAACAATTTATTTAAATAAGAGAAGAAGGAGAATAGAGAAGAGAAGGACAGCGAGAATAAGCAGAGAAAGACCTGGGAGGAGAGCGAATTTCTGCCCGAGGGACGTCCAGCTTGCATCTCTCAACCCTCCACCGAAATGAGACCGGCTCACTCCGAACAAATTAATTTGGGACTCTGGGATTAAAAGCGCTGCAGGATTTCAGATGAAAGGGTTGAAAAAAGCCGACCGTGCAGGGAGAGTCTCTCGTGTTCCTAAACTATTACCACAGTCATATTGATTTACTGACCTGCTGAGAAAGAAACAGCAAATAGATGTTTTATAAAGAGCTTCTCTCTGAGTAAAGGATTCAGAATAGGTAGATACGATGGAAACGTACAGTAGATAGGAATGTGAGGATTATTAAGGTATCTCAAAACAGATATGATGAACAATTTATCTAATCTATGAATCTAGTCTTAATCTAACAATGCAATCATTTTGTCCTCGGTGTAACAACCTGACGCTTTGTCCATGGTGTAATGGCATACCACTCCGTCCACGGTGTAGCGATAAGACATTCTGTCCGTGATGTAACAACGAGACACTCTGTCCATGGTGTAACAACGTAATGTTCTACCTGCGGTGTAACGACAATGTTCTGTCCACAGTGTAACAACCTGCTGTCCTGTCTACGGTGTAATGATGTTAGTTTTTGACAGCGGTGTAAGGACATGATGTTCTGTCTTTGGTATCACAATGTGATATTCTGTTCGGGGTGTAACATGATGTTCTGTCCACGGTGTGAGGACCTGACACTCTGACTGTGTAATGGTATCAGGTTCTGTCCCTGGTGTAACAACGTCAGGTTCTGTCCATGGTGTAACAACGTAAAGTTCTTCCCCTGGTGTAACAACGTCAGGTTCTGTCCCTGGTGTAACAACGTAAAGTTCTTCCCCTGGTGTAACAACGTCAGGTTCTGTCCATGGTGTAACAACGTAAAGTTCTTCCCCCCCTGGTGTAACAACGTAAGGTTCTGTCCCTGGTGTAACAACGTAAAGTTCTTCCCCTGGTGTAACATCAGGTTCTGTCCCTGGTGTAACAACGTAAAGTTCTGTCCCTGGTGTAACAATGTCAGGTTTTGTCCCTGGTGTAATGATCTGATGCTCTGCCCATTGTGTAAAGTTTCTCAAAACATATGATGAACAATTTGATCTTCTTAATAATCAAGATCGAACACTCTGCTCCCGGTGTTATGATGTGATGCTCTGTCCGTGGTGTTAAAATGTACAGTATGCCAAATTACAAAACTTTCCACACATACAGTACGCTGAACGATATAGGCGCCCAGACTTTTTTCTGTAATATTTTTAAACCCAAGATAACCCGTCCATTCTTGTGTTTTTATGCTGTTACTTCACCTGTTGGGGTTTGATTTTAAGGCCAGTGTATTTAGCCTGCTGCAAATTCTTACAATAAAAAACACATTAGCTATAATCGCATCAGGAGGAAGTGAACTCTGAGCGTACCCAACACAGTTTTTCATGAGGCAGCAAGAACGCAGAGAAGAAAAGTGCTCTATAATTTTTGTAATTTCTTCTTCACTATAAACAGTAACGCCTCCTATTATTGTTAATCTCGTATAAGTCTGAAAATAAATCTCCCGGCAGACAGTGAGAAAGGTGTGGTGGTGCATTATGGGAAATTACATTCACTGCTAGAGCTTTTACATTCTCATTCAATTCGTCACGGTGCATCTTGTGTTCGTGGAATTTTTCCGTGTTAAAAACGCAGCTCTGATACACCAAACCATCTGAAAGTCAACCAGCCTCGCTACAGACTCCGCGCAAATCATACTGCACTTTAAACGCACAGAAACAGACGTGTCTGCCTCAAAATCCATAAAAACCTCTGACTTCAAAGGCTTTTATAGCCTTGCTGGTTTTATAATAATATTGCCAGAGCAATCAGGCAGCATCAGTCATGAACAACACCAGAGGTAATGGCTCATAATTACAGTACAATTGCCAACATAAAGTTGGCACGACTCTAGTCAGAGTTTAGCAGCAAACAATAAGCACAGAAAGAAACGACTGCAGCTGCTGAGATGATAAACTCGAGCAAAACATCAACAAATAAAACCTCTTTCTAAACTCCCAGCTAATTGTGCAGGCGTTACGGTGGAGACGTGGTGTTACTGCAAACGCACTCTGAGGAAGCGTGGTGTGGAGAACGTCAGCGGGTCGCCTGCAGGTTCTCAGGATCCCCAAAACAGTCCACGCTGTTCACGCTGGCTCTGAACTGAGGAGTGAGTTTAAAACTTCAAAGCCACTGGTCTACATCTGAGGTGGTTATGTATTCGACTTCAGAGTCGGTGTTCGAGATTTACCAGGTGATTAGATCTGGGTGGTGATTTTTTATCGAAAGTTAAAATTAGTCTGCTGATCTTTAATGTAATCAGTGATGTTGTTGTTGTTGTTGTTGTTATTATTATTATTATTATTATTAGAGGTTGAAGTCCACGTCTGTGTGTCTTTCTGTACAGCAGAACTCTCTGTCTAACTTATTAATACAAATAAATCACATTAGGTTAAGGTTTAGTATCTTACGCCTTGTTTATACCAAGTTGTAACTTTTCTAAATAAAATTAATTAAAATCATTTAAATCCGACACATAACTGTTCGTACCATCACTTTTACTCAACATTTAGATTTCACTTATGGTGCAGGTTAAACTTTAGGCAGATATATACTGTACTGTAAGTACTGCTAAAGATTCGTTACATTCTGTCCATCAGTCGATTTAAGACGCGCCCACAGTTTGACTGGCAAAGTTTCATTAAATTCTCTCCAGACAGTTTTGCGCGTTACTGTGACAGACTGGTTTATAACGTGTAAAAGATATCATTGAAAGAGTTCTGACCCAATGTACAGACAAAACCTTTCCCTTATTTATAAAGAAAACTTATTTAAGAATAGGAAATGCTACTCTGTTTACTGTGGACGGCCATGTCGAGTGAGTTCAGGAGACCTTCATTATCTTTTAAGTTAATGTTTTTTTTAAGTACGCATTTAGAGAAATGTAAAAAAAAAAACTTAAATAAATCTGTGTCAGTCCAGAGATGTAATAAGAGTAGGAAAGAATTTCCCATATGATTATGACACGCACAGATTAACTTTATTAACTAACTATTGATCAAATTATTCAAATAATCAATGTTTTTTTCTTTAAATATACTGTATATTTTCAGAGGTGGAAAGTAACGAATGACATTTACTCGCGTTACTGTAATTGAGTAGCTTTTGTGTGTATTTCTACTTTTTAAAGTAGTTTTTAAAATCTGTCATTTTACTTTTACTTAAGTACGTTTTGTTTGAAGTATTGTAATTCGCTACATTTTAAATCATATTCGCTACTGAGTAAAAAATAAATGAATGAAAATGCTAAAATAATGAAAATATTATGCTTTGTATAAATGCTCTTTTGTACAAGTAAAGAAAACTTTACTTGTACTTCAGTAAAATTTCACTGAAGTAACAGTACTTGTACTTGAGTACAAAATTTTATTACTCTTTCCACCTCTGTATATTTTGAGCTTTTTGTTGAATTTTCTATGCAAAAAAAACACAATCCAAACTTCACTGAAACTGCACTGTGATCATTTTCAAATTAAGTGTCTAAAACGTAAACCTAATTAACTAAATAACTAAAACACTCACTAGTGCAGTATCTTTGAGAACCACAGACCAGGTTAGGCCGCAGATTAGATCAGCTCCAAAACTTTAAACCTTTGTTTTTAAATAAAGCCTTTGCAATTTAAAACCTCCAGGTTTTTATGTTCTGACTCCGCTCATTAACAGGCTAATGCTAACACCAGCGACGCAATCAATCAGACAGAAGATAAGGCCAAATCAGCCCATCCCATTGCAGGCCTGATACCACAGACAGGTCGAGACAACGAGCAGGACTGGGAGTGAAGACAGCAGGTTACACCAAAGACCCGATTAGGAACGAGACTTTCGTTAGAGTAACGGGATGATAGCGGGTGAGCAGGAGGGCATGAGAGCAGGGTGAGAGGAAGGGGACAAAGAGGACAAGTCAACTGATTTTCCAAACATGAACATGTGTGTTATTATGGATTAGGAACAGAGCAAAGACGGCACTTCTACACACTTAGAGAGAGTTCACTAGACGGATAGGACTCAATCCTAAATAAAGAGCCCAAAGATATGGGCGTTTATGGTAAAGGAGTCGAAAAAAATATTTAGCTCAGCTGCATTAAGCTCGTGTTCTTCAGGTAGAAACCATGACCCCTTCACTGTTTTTTTTCTAAAGAACCATTCAGGACTCAACATTCTGTTCTTTAGAAACTAATAATTGCGACCAGATTCACGTCAACAAACATGCAAGAAAAGACTCATTCATAAGAATCAAAGCTTCCTCAATAATCCCTGCCCTTTTTAAGAGTCGCTATTATACACTTCACTTGCGACTCCTTATTAACTGACATTTGACTCAGGAAACTCGTATCGCACACAGGACTAAAGATCTACCCCCAGCTATTGTCGAAACACCCGGATTCATGTACAAACTCTCCTCCACGCCCTTCCCTAACGGATCACGACATTCAGGTGGTCGGCTGCTTCTTTTTCGATACAAAGACGTCGAAATCAAAGACATAAAGAGAATGGCTGCACCATCATTACGCCGCATGTCACGACTTCCACCACTTGAAGACACACCAAAAAAAAAGGTTTACTTACAAGCTAATACAAGTTCGAGCAGAGAAGCTGATCAGTACGACGGGGTGAAACTCGGGTTAATATGTCGCAACAGAACACACGTACAGTATTTGTGCATTAAGGTTCTGTTATTTACTGCGATAGTTAATGTCAAATTATAGTCAATATCAACTAAAAGTATAAGAGGCGTTCAATTCAAACTGGGACTTTGTGATGAAATACTTAGTAACCTAAAGTAGTAACGAGTGTCAGGATCTTTTCAATGACGAACACTTGAAAGAGTGTCTGCCAAATGCCTAAATGTAAAAATTGCATTTCTGGTAAGTAAAGGCATTAAAAAAAAAAAAAAGTGAAGCACAGTACAGTGATGAGACTCTCAGCCACACAAGTTTTAAAGAATGCTGTACCGTGAATCCTGGCTAAGGTGGATCGGAGCAACACTGCAGTCGTTCCCATGAACATTGCAGTGAGTGGAACGCCAGATCCTTGAAGATCAGGATCAAGACGCGTCCGTCTGTGTGAACTGTACACACACACACACACTCATTCTCCAACACCATTTACACACTACAGGAACTCAGCAGGGAGTTATTGCCACACTCCCCGTACAGTCCTGACCTCGCTCCAAGCCATTTCCACAAGTTTGGGTCATTAAGGGAGTTCATTGGAGGCCAGCGTTTCAGAAGTGAAGCAGACAGTCCTGTCATGGAGAAAACGTTCTAGTGAAAGACTGGAATAAGTGCATTAGTGCAGCAGGGGGTTATATAGAGAAATAAAGCGAGGTTTTACTCTCATGACGTTGTTCTATTATACTAAACAATCAAAAGTCCTGCTTTGACTTGAACACCCCTCATACAAACACGTCCAACAAACACACATTTAGTTTAAACATTAATGAAAATCAGTGCCAACTAAAAATGAGTCCAAGTGAATTCACAGAAATGCAGTTACAGCATGTTGATCACTTCATATCTCCAGGCGTCAATATTGGAACTCGTTTTTCAGCATCAGGTCTGATGTTTTGATTTGTTTTTTTTGTTTTGTTTTTTTCAACTGCAAACCTGTTGATTAAGATGTTGTTCAAGTTGTCAGTAATTGTACCCGGTGAGAATGTGAACTTTATTTGATTAATCGTCGTAGTTAGTATTGTAGTTACAGGCTGTGTTATGGAGTTAATTAATACTAATTAATACTGTAGCGTCATTTAAGGGAAAACACTAGAGAAATGAAAATGTCAACAAAAAGATTGATTCGACCTTAAGTCTCAGAAATAAAGCTTCACTGCATTAGGACTAGGGTTTAGAAGCCGTGACTCAAAATTTCAACACATCGATATATAAAGTGCGGGAGTTTATCCCGTCACACGTTCCTCAAAACGCACATTTTCCCACATCTTGGTGCTGATCCGAGACCCCTTGTGCCGCTCGATTCCACCACAAAAGCATTCCACGCTCTCTTTGGCATCACGCATACCACGGCACCGCTACGAATACACGGGGAACGCGCGCACACGCCCTCCTAATCCTGCTGGAACACGCCCTGCATGGAGACAATGTGTAATACTCGGTCAGGTCAATTTAAATAAGGGTGTGTCCTTAGCAGGACGCCAACATGTAGGGTCAGGGGCGCTTTTTCCGCGTCCCCAAGTCGAATTATTTTCATATGAGCAATAAAAAAAACTATCATTTCCAGCCTCACAGCCACTCAGAGCGCAGGTGAAACTGCTCGCTAATTACCTCAACGAGCTGGCGAGGGTTCTACCGGCACCGACGAGGGGGAGATGGATGGAAAGTGTGCTTTGGAAACCATTCAAGATTAACATGTCAGAGAAAAATGATGACCTGGCAAGCTAAACTATTCATTTTGGTGAAAGTGCAAGGAACGCTCCATTTAATGCTTTAAAAAACGATGCGACGCGGAAAGCACTAAATGCCTAAGAGGAAAAAGAGGATCATAAATGAACCCGCATATCCATCACCAATTTACTCCGTCTCTCTCTCTCTCTCTCTCTCTCCGTTTCCTTTTCGTTTCTCATTCAAAGGCCGAAGAGAGGAATTATAAGGAGACAGGTGCGTAGGGCGTTTGTATATTTTTTTCTTCTGGTGCTGTGGTTGGCAGGACAGAGAACAGATCTGTAAGTGCACAGCTGTTCCCCATCGCCGTAATTAGCCATCGTTTCAATTTATGGCGAGTAGCAGCGACCTCCAGGACTCTCGTTTAACATCCATGAAGGAATCGATTGAAATACCGGGTGGCTCTTGTGCAACACGTTTGATCAAACCATCCGCAGCTTGTCAGAGACGAGGAGCGCCACGGAGCACAGACCGCTGCAGAACCTTCACGCTGGCCAACTGTAACAACTTTCCGACTGTTGCGTAATTGCTCAACATGTTCTCTAATCGCTCGTCTGTTTTGATTTGAATAATGAGGCCGTGTGATTATCTTCTTCTTCCTGGTCTTGAAGTGTTTTAGAAGTCTGTGTGTGTGTGTGTGTGTTGGGTAATAGGTTATGCAGTTTGGACAACTAGTACAAATATTAACATCCTCGACTTCTCTCATGGGGAAAACCTGCAGAGTAAACAACACAGACGAGGAGGAACACATTATCGTCACGGCTGCAACAACACGATCCGTAAAATTTTATTTTATGAGGTCATATGGTTTCACTCGATATAAATGCGCAAATCAGCCATAGAGGCAACTCTTTCCAGATCAGGTTCAGGCGAGGATAAATGCCCAAAATTCCTATTGACGGATTTCTTCAACTACAAAAAAAACTTTTTTAAAAAGAAGTCATACATTTTTTTTTTCCCCCTTCATTCTTCAGTATGAGGTTGCTGACTTTAGGGAAGTCGTGCTAGCTTTTCAACCTTCCCTGTGACATGAGGGAGCTCGCCATTGAGAAGGAAATGGAAAATTTATTTTAAAAAGTGGAGGGAATGTAGTTTAAAGAAAGACAGAAAGGCATGAAATGAACGAGCACATGCAAGCAAGAAATATAGAAATGTGGCAAAAAAAAAGGAAGAAGCAAAAATACTAAGTGGCCAGAAAAAGGGAAAGAAATTAGAGATAAAATGATAAGAGTAAGACAAGCAATAAAAGAAATGCGACAAAAAAAAAAAAGGTGGGAAAATTTTTTAATTATTTCCTCAAAACAGGAAGGAAGGAAAGAAAAGAAGAACTTGTCTCACCATGAGATCCTGATAATCTTGTTCCTGAAGAATCAGCGGTGGACATGAAGAATTACAGACAGAACATTAACAAGACAAGCGTTAATTCTACAGCGTCGGGGTGTTTCTACACACTAGCTATAAAATCCCTCAGAATGATGAGTCGTGTCCGAAAGTCTTTTCACAACTTAGAGCATAGAGAGAGTGTTAACAAGAGGGTTGTTAGAATAGAATAGCACAGCGTAACAAGTTAGCAAGCGAGATAGTGAGCGAACATGTTTTAGCCGAGACCTAAAGAGTAGCACTTTAGTTCTGCAGAGTTCTGCGAGTTCTCTAAAACCAACGACTTGCTGCTCTTCAAGTCATCCGCAGCACATCAGTAAAACATCTGGAGCCTCGCTGGCGGCAAAAATCTTAATCCGATTGTTATTTGTCCAAAAGAATCGGATGTGTACCGCGGCTCGTGCAACCGACGCTGCCAGATATTTACACTGCAGCAGATTTACTCTGTCCGATCCGTGACGCATTTCCTGTTCTGCATCTACACAAAACCGAGGACGCGTTCTCCATCCGTGAGCATGAGTTTGTTAACAGAAACAGGCATGTTTTTCCATGTCAATGGGGGGGGGGGGGGGGGAAGCAGGGCACCTGGATCTGACTCTGGATTTTATAATAAATCTGGAAAGACAAAAAGAAAACGGGAGTTAATGAACAGAGAACAATATTTATACTGTATTCAAAGCGAGACACGTACGCCAACACTGCTGGAGCTGAGCTGCTCATAACGCAAAGTCAGACTCAAAGGCAGTTTTTCTGATGATTTTTGTTACTCTTCTCAATTAATCATCTCATTTCTGCATCGATAAGATCACCTTGTTTTGTCTCTCTATTCGCACCCTATTGTTAACTCTCCTCACGTTCTAGTCACATCACAATCGATGCTTCGGAATTCCTCAAATTCTTTTCCGAAAGCAGCTGAAACACCAAGAAACAAAGCCTGTGAGATTCCTGAGCAGCAGCGATACAAAAAAAAAAAAAAAAAAAAAAAGAAATCCCCCACACACACATGCATGCCTCCATTATAGAGAAAGAATCACATTCCTGAGTCCAAGTGGACGTCTGGTCATCCATCAGCGAAAAATAATTGCTTCAAACAACTGCCTTTGAGGAGGTTCGAGTTGAGGGAAAGCAGGGCAGCGCTTGGGGAAAAGGAAGATCTCTAACGATTTAATTTGAAAGAAAGGCCGAAAGAAAGTTTTTGTGCTACTTCAGCATGCTGGATTATTAGCAGAAGGATGGAGGTCTTGCTCCAGAATGACTCAAGGAAGAAATCTCTCAAATAAGTCCAGTACACTTTGTATATTTGTAAAGAAAGGATGGTAAGGAGGAATGAGTGAGGAAGTGAACGAGAGAAAATACAACTGGAAAGCAGGAGAAGGACGACGGGGTCGGATTCCAGTCTGGAAAGAGAAATGATGAAGCAGCTTTTGAAGAAAAGGGCAGACAGTATTGTGGTGAAGCTGCAAAGGATACAGTATAACTTTGTACAATACAAAGAATCTTCCAAGAACATTGTATTGTCAGATGTCTGATAGACCTTCGCTGCAGTGTCGGTAAAGCTACAAGAACATTCTTTTAGAGTTTTCTGTGTCCTGCACAGTCAGTACAGAGGTGAGTATATTTGAAAGGCAGAGAGAGAGAGAGAGAGAGAGAGAGAGAGAGAGAGAGAGTTCCACTCTTCATGTAGCGACAGAGCCAGGACCAGCTGATGAAGTCAGACAAACTCTTAATGCAAACACAGGAGAAGCCAAGAACTTGTTTTTCTGCCTTTAGGGAGTTTCAGTGCAGATCCTCAGCTGAATCAAACACCGATTTCCACCAGTTGAAAGGTGCTCAGAGGTTTTCCCTACTTCACCTCCAAACCAAGAACGGTCACTGGGTATTAAAGGACATAAACAAGTCCATGCCAGGAACACCCCACCCCACATCCCCCTTCACCCCCCCATTACCCCTCCGCCCCAAGTGTGTATTAGATCAGATTTTTTAAAAAGGCTTTAAGGTAGATGTTACGAGGGAATGTTGGGTCATCGGTTTAGTGTCACTTCTGCTGTAACATATTCAGACTGCAGACGGAGCTCTGAGTGTTTTGATGTCGCTTTGTCCAAGTTTAGACAACAGTGAGTCAGAAATCACTCCATGTGTGTTGGACAATGGAATTGTGATGAAAATGCTCTTTGCTTTCTGGAAAATTATTTGGATAAAAATATGGACAGCCTCATCCTGAACTCGAGTTACCATCTGAGTTACCGTCTCATGTCCTCCTCATGTGTGTGTTCATTAATTATTATGATTTGTATGCTAATTAATGCGCCATTTAATATGACGCTGCCCTGAGAGGGACTGGGGCTCAGTCCAGGGTGTTTTCCTTCCCTTAAACACTCGTGCTCCCAGAATTCACTCCAACCCTGAAGATGATCTAATGAATGTTCTTCATTAAAATACATTGATTAATATTTAATCAATCACCTTTAGTTTTGATTACGGCACACATTGTGGTGTTCAGTTCAAGTGTGATAATGATTCCTTGTTCCCCCTGACACGCCCTTCGCTCTGGAATAGGATCAATCTGGACTCATCAGATCACATGACCTTTTTCCACATCGCTCCAAAGTCCACCCTGTATGCTCTGCCTCACTAACAAGTGGTTACACAGCTGTTTAGTCCCAATCCGGCGAGTTCTTATCACATTGTGTGTGTGTGTGTGTGTGTGTGTGTGTGTGTGTGTGGAAATGCTCTTACTTTCACTATTATACATGGCTGCGGTTTTTAATGTTGATTCTTGTTACCATGCAACTTCACCAAAAGTTTAATTGATCTCCATTCATGATTTTTTCAGACCACATTTCTTTTACAAAGTTGACGGTTCAGAACGATCCTTCCAGGTTTTGATAAGGTGCTGAAACGCTTCAGTCAACCCAGTTCCAGTCATTTCAAATCTCCTTAGTTGTTTTCTTTGCTCGAAGCAGGCCAGTAATTTGACCCTTCTGAAATGCTGACTTTCTTTGCTCAGGCGGTGTATAAAAACATGTCTACACACACTGCGCACAACCTTTTTTTGAGTAATACACTTCCTCTGTACTCGCTCACTTGCTCACTCGCCCCCCGAGGTCGGAGCCCAGCGCGTTCCACATGCCTTTCAGAATTGTGTCCGTCCTGTATTCGGATAATTACGTTCTGTGGCTGTACATCTTCAAGTCATTATAAAAACACAAATCCACGCCGGCTGTGGAAAATGAAGTCACAACCGAATCTACTTCCACCACCAGCTCACAGATAAATACTCAATCTATATGTAAATATGGCACATGGGGGTTCGGGAGCGAAAGCGCATTACACATTTTCCTGTTTGATCAGCGGCCTCCAGAGACGAACTTATGATTTTTAATGAAACGTGTTAGGCAGATAGGCCGAGTCCAGAGAGAATTCACGCTTCAGAGAGCAGCATGAAATGCCAACAGGTCGGAGGGAGAGATTAGACTAACCCCGGTGTCCAGAAGCACGGCTTTGTGTTTCGATGGCTCAGCAGGTCTGCTTTAAAAACTTCCAGAACCAGAAACAGAAGAGATAAACTCTCAGGGGGGAAAATATGTTTCCCTGAGATTTTTTTTTATTTTTTATTATTATTATTTTGAGTACAGGAGATTGCATAATAATAATAATAATAATAATAATAATAGCTCAAAAATAATACTAGCTACAAACATGTATGTTTTTTATATTTTAATGGAGGGTGCCAATAATTTTTCATAATTAAGGAATTACTTCATATTGGCATTGTGGGCTCCTTTTGTAATCAAACATGGAATGAATAATGCTAATTAAAAAAAAATAATTGTAATCATAATGTTAGCAATAATGTAAAGTTCGAGCATTGTGACAGTTTTATAAAGACATCGATATTATTTATAACAAATAGATCAAATAAAAGCATCAAAAGATTTTTTTTTCCTTTTGAATCATTTGCACAAGACAAATTGCACGAGATATTACAGCTGCTCAAGATAAAATACAGTCAATAAACGGGTCATATTCAGTTATTTTTCCTGACTTCATCACACACTGGACTAATAATTCACTAAATGCGTGACGGGTCATGATTGATTGAGGTTCCAGTATGCAGAACGTGTGTTTGGTTTAGTTTTTAAGTGCATGTACTAAAAGGATTTAGAGCATAAAGGAAGGAACTTTGACACGCCGAGTTCGACCGTGCTATTAATCATACGGAGTTCCTCTTGTGGCCCAAAACTCCCAGCTGCAGGGACTCGAACACATCGTGCTGGGGCGATGATGCTGGAGCAGCTTAACTGCTTTAGGCAGTGTTATAATATAATCACACTACAACCTGTAATTTTCATTTAGCTAAAAAAAATAATAATTAGGAATCGAATAGAAATAAGGCCGTAAGCATCCTGTGTACGATTACGGTTAGCGTGTAAGATCTCCGTTCTCGTCCTGTTACTACAACACTATCATCACATTAACAGTTCACTGAGCGGATGACGAGGTAATGCTACTGCGTTCCTGCCCTCGGCGACACAAATCACCCTCCTAGCCCGCGGAGAGCTCACGGCGTTCTCCCTGCTCGGTCCAAACACAACACGTCGACTCGTCTGATCATGAAATCATTATCCTGGCCGTGATGGAGCGTGTGACTGACAGGCTGCCGGTGGTGACATGACGAGAAAGAAACACGTCAGCCAGTTTCTCTAAAAGTTTCTCCCCGTGACTTATCAGATACCTGATCCGTTACTCGCTGTATAAACCGGGATTATAAACCAATCGATATAAACACTGATCGCTCAAATGCAAACCTCAGTTACGATACGCTGTTCCTCTGGTTGCTCTCACACACACACAGTCTAATGAGGCGTAACACCGAGTCCTGGAGGGACCAGAGAACAGCCGCACCAAGTTTCATTCACAGTTAATCCCGGATGCTTATTACAGCCGTGAGAACCAGGTGAAACATCATGCTACTCAAATCACAACACAACGTACTGTATGGTCCGATATCAATGTGACACAGATGCTCGGTGGATCCGAACCTCGGGCTCCGACTTCAGTGCAGTTTGACCGATTAAGGTTTGTGACACACATGTCTACAGTGAAGCTTGTCTTTTGTTTTGGAACAAACCAGGGTAGGTATGAAAGCTGTACTGTCACCTCAAGTGATTTGCAATTGTGTAATTGCTTTCTGATAAACAGATGCATTACTATTTAACTAAAGTGTTAATAATGTTACAAATATACAAAAGCAGCTGAAAACTTTAGATCTATCTAGAACTTTAGAGGAGCACTAAAGTTCTCCATTAGTGTACTACTGCACTTTTTTTCTTTTACTTGAAAACATAACCAGAGAACTCACCGGCTGTAGAACGCAGTGCTCCCACAAACCCCTTTCACAGAAAATGGCTAAAATTATCAAAAAAAAATTAAATTATGAAAAACTAGATATGATCAATTTAACTGCAAAATGAGATATTTCCACTTTGGCAGCTTTGAGACAAATTTCTTTTTTTTCCCCTATAAGAATCAAGAAGTATTACAGTACAAGCTGTTTTTGTAAAGTCAGCAGATTTAAAGACAGACACACTAAATTGAGAAGAAATTGCTTAGTTTTTTTTTTCTCATGGGAGCAGAAATAATGAAAATAGACTTTAAAAAATAACAACCAAAAAAAAACCCACAAGATCAATCAAGTTTTAATATTAATTATGGCAACATTCCATCCGTACATCCATCTAGGAACCTCTAAACTCCAACTAGGGACCGTGGTGGTGACCGTTGTATTTATTCCCAATTATTGACCTCCAGTCAACACTCGCGCATTCACACACAAACCGGGCAACTTGGGGACAATCAGCGTGATCTGCATGTCTTTGGACTGTGAGAGGAAACTGGAGTACCTGGAGAACAACATGTCGACTCCACACACACAGACCCCGAGGCGGGAATCGAACCCGGACCCTTAAGGTGCAAGGAGACAGTGCGAACCACTACAAGACCGTACCGCCTCGTTTTCATGATATTAGTCTTTTTTTTTTTTACTTTGTGTTGAATGACATCTTGTTTTGAGTGTGTTTGTATATACAGCGTCGGAGTCTTACGCAATCCCGTGTTGCATAATAACGAGACACACGACAGGCTCCAGTCCCATCACTGTGTGTGTGTGTGTGTGTGTGTGTGTGTGTGTGTTTGTATTAGTTTGTGTGTGCGTGCATATAAAACAGTTCCGTATTAAATAATGAAAACAGAGTTGCCTCATAGTCACCGTAGAGTAAAGGAGGTAAACCAGGGCAGTTCAGGATCTGCAGGGTTATGAAACAACGTGAACAACACCAACACTGCTTCCTCATGTAATGAACTTGTTGACCTGATTTAGAAACTCCAGAAGTTATTGTACAAACTGTTGGCCTGTGACTCTGAAACGACTTCACCTCATTCATCACAGCCACATAATTATGACTAAACCTAATCCTGCCTTCTTTTAATAGCCGTCATTTCTTTTGTTGTAAGTCCATCAGGCTCGTTAGTGTGACATTACGAATGTTTGTACACTCAAGTGTGCGGGTGCTAACCTGTCATTGTGTGTCCTAATCCCCTAATCCTATTTTACAAAGGCAGAAAAAACCTTAACCAACTGGCAATGAGAGAGAGAGAGAGATTTAATGTATGATGTGGAAGAAAGGCAATAATAAATAAGGGAGGAGGTGAAAGAAACAAAAGAAAGAACGAAGCGAAAGCAAGCAAGAAATAAAGGAATGAGGCAAGAAAAGGGAAAACCAAATGAAATAAAAGTAAGCTTTGACCAACAAAGAGATGCACAGCTAGTGTGTATATGTGTGTGTGTGTGTGTGTGTGTGCGCATGTTTTAGTGCTCTTATCCTAAGCATAATCTGAAAAAGTTCCGCTGTGTCTGGGCTGCAGAGAGACAACATGCATCTGATAGCCAGCATTAGCATGAGATCCTCAAAACCTCATTCCTGAAGATCATACTACCTTTTTTTTTTTTTTTTTTTTTTTTTTTTTAAAATCGATCATCTCATCGACGATTTGTTTGCACGACCTCAACTCATCATCACAGAGTATTGCAGTGTGTCATCATGTTACTCGTTTGCACATCTGCATCTTTCTGTATAGTTCTTAGATAGTTATGATGTTAATTTGTTGTCTTCGCTAGTCAGCTAATTAAGTTTCATCTTAGCTAGCTTTGTTAGTTTATGTTGCATGTAGCACACTGGTCCGGGAGGAACGTTGTTTGGTTTCACTGTGTACTGAACTGTATATGGTTGGAATGACGATTCCTACTTGACTTAACTTGAACCAGCAATGGACATGAATTACAGATGGGGTGTGAAAGGTCATTAAAAGAGGAGAGAGAGAGAGAGAGAGAGAGAGAGAGAGAGAGAGAGAGAGAGAGAGAGAGAATAAAGCGAAAGAAAGCAAGAAATTAAGGAATGGGGCAAGAAAAGGAATGAGCAAAAATGTAATAAAGTAGGTGAAAAGAAAAAAGGAAGGGAATTTGAGGAAATGAAAATAGAATAGGTGAAAGGATAGAGTAAGGAAAGTAATAAAAGCATTTAAGGAAGGAAGGAAGGAAGATTATGCATACAGACATTAACTATAATTTAAAAACATAAAGAGATACTGCTGCTGTTGGTCGTTAGCCTGAAGCCGCAGGGAAGCAGATTCTGATGGTTTTGTAACGAGGTTAATGTTGGTCTCGTGGCCAACAGCATGGGGGTACAGATTTATAAGGGTACAGATTTCTCCTGTTTTATAAGGTGGGTGGAGCCTATGACAGTGAAATCGTTCGTTAGACGCTATTGTTAATCAGGCATGCTTAGAATATAAGGCCACACCCACAACCTTTACATTATTGCTATAATTCATTTTTAGAATTTAGCAGTAGAGAGTCTGTGTATTCACTTCTATTGCGTTGCTTACTGATGTTTAGTTTCTGCCCTGCGGTCACCATCTTCAGATCATAATTGTTTTGTTTTGTTTTTTCTCACTGGAGCATAATTTGTCCCAATAGCTTGAAAATCAAATGTCATGTGACCTGCCAGGATAAAAACATGGAAGCTTGACGAAGGTTGAGCTACAACATTGTTTTTCTTTTTTTTCTCTCCATACGCTAGTATTCAGGCTACGATCTAACAGCCATGTAAAAAAATAAAAATAAAAAAAAGGGGAAAGTAAATGAGAAGTCATTTTTTTAATGAAAGGATGCGAGTCTATATAAAAAGTAAATGGTTTTGGTCATTATTTGATATAGTATGAGCCCCAAGAGTTATCGTCCTCATCCTCAAAATGACTAATCACATACAAGTTATGATGTGATAAAAAAATTATAAAAAAAAAAAAAAATCTTCTAAAAAGCATAATGTTGACTGGAAATATAATCTGGTATAATCTGTTATTTTCTTGGATGTTTAGTGTACAACACTCAAGCTGTGTATTATTCAGTAGTATTTGAGCTTTACGTGCAAGAGTACAAGAGTTCCTCCTCTTGGATAATCTTATGAATCACATCCCGCACACTGCGGTAAGAGCAACAAAAGGTCATGTACTGTACCTGCTATAGAAAATGTCCCGGTGTCTCTCTCGCTTTCTGTTTCACTGCCAGGTGAGAAGCTCTTCCTCTCCCCGGTGGCTCGTTCTCTCATTCCGTCGGCAGCAGGAGCAGTACGGATGTCTCATTAGGACGGCTGTGGACACCGGTGCAGGCCTGGGGGAGACTCTGCTCCTCTCGTTTAGCTTCATCACTGTCATACATCTGTCAGAGACCAGGGTACTCACAACTCATTATCCAGCTCTTGGACACACACTTACACATACACCCAGACTTACACACACACACAAGCGCATTTCTGAATGCCTACATCTATACATCTGTAAACCAGATAACATTAGAACATTAATAAGATAATAATACAAATAATATTTCTAATACGGACAAACAAATAATGTATATTATGTTCCAATCTAACTCTTCGTTCTTATAACAATTTTTTTTTTCTAAGTTCAAAAGAGTCTCTTTCAGAAGGCAGCTGCCCTCTGAGCCACTGCCCATCTAAAAGAAGTTTTCGCTGACATGCTGTCAGGTAATCTAGCTAGCAATCGCAACGTGTATTAAAGGCAATTATGAATATGACAATTCCTCGCAATTATTCTCATACTATTTTTAGTTCTGATGATGACAATAATAAATGTGGCAGCACTATGGCGTAGTGGTTAGCACTGTTGCCTTACACCGCCAGGGTCCGGGTTGATTCCCGCTGTGTGCTTGGAGTTTGCGGTTTCCTCCTACAGTCCAAAGACATACAGGTTAGGCTAATTAGCGTTCCCAAATTGCCCGTAGTGTGTAAATGTTGACCGGATGCTCTACCACAGTTGTACAATGGGAACAATACTGTACAATGGTCACCTTTGGCCTCAATGGTCCCTAGTTGAACTACAGAGGTTCCCATATCAATAAAAAAAAAAAAAGAGAGAAATAAAAGAGAGGTTTTGTCTGTACATTGGGTCAGAACTCGCTCTTTCAATGACATCTTTACATTTTATACACTAGAGGACCAGAAACCTGGAACTCGAGGGTACGAGCAGTTCCTGGGTGGCATGTCGGGGAGGACCCATGGCCCCACTGCAAGACCCGGGTCCGAGCAGAATGAGGGACATATAGGCTGGACCGCCTCCTGGATCTGGCTCATGAGCTTGAGCCCCCCGCACCTCTTGCTCTAGATCCCACTGGAGGGGTGCAACGATCTTTGACCTCGGAATAATCTGGGCCAGCGGTTTCTCCTGTGTCTCGGGGGAGTAAGCTCGGGACAGGGCATCAGGTTTGACATTCTTGGTGCCGGGTCTGTAAGACAGAATAAATTGAAAACGATAAAAAAAAAAAAAAAAAAAAATAACGACCATGGAGCCTGCCGAGGATTGAGCCGCTTAGCTTGCTGGAGATATTCCAGGTTCTTGTGGTCCATGGAACGGATGCAGAGCCCCCCCTCAAGCCAATGGCGCCATTCCTCCTGAGCAAGTTTTACCGCTAGCAGCTCTCAATCTCCCACATGGTAGTTGCGCTCTGCATCTGAAAGACGATGAGACATGAAAGCACAAGGATGCAATTTACTGTCCTCACCTCTTTGTGACAGAATGGCCCCTATGCCTACCTCCTACGCCTACCTACTTCCACCGCAAAAGGTTTTTCTGGGTCAGGGATAGAGAGGATGGGAGCAGAAGTGAAACGTCGTTTGAGATCCTGGAAGGCCCATGATGCTTCTGGACCCCAGCGAATCTTGGTCCCTCCTCCCTTAGTCAGCGCTGTCAAGGGAGCCACCACAGAGCTGAAATTCCTAATGAACTTCCTATAAAAGTTGGCAAAGCCAATGAAGCGTTGGACCTCCTTGACTGATGTGGGAATGGGCCAATTCAGGACAGCCTCGACTTTCTTAGGGTCCATCTCCACATGGCCAGGAGTGACAATGAACCCAAGAAACTGAGCCTGGGTGGCCTGAAACTCACATTTCTCGGGCTTCACGTAAAGATGGTTATCTAGAAGTCTCTGGAGGACCCTACTAACATGCTGCTTGTGCTCCTCTAGTGATCTTGAGAAAATGAGAATATCATCCAGATACATAAAGACGAATAGATTTAACACATCCCAAAGAACGTCATTTATCAGGGCTTGGAATACAGCAGGGGCATTTGTGAGTCCAAAGGGCATCACCAGATACTCATAGTGGCCTGTGGGGGTGTTGAAGGCTGTCTTCCATTCGTCACCCTGCCGGATCCGAACAAGATGGTAGGCATTGGAAGATCTAGTTTGGTAAAAACAGAAGCCTCTTGAAGTAACTCACAAGCGGCGGCCATGAGAGGAAGAGGATATCGATTCCCAACAGTGATCTAGTTAAGGGCCCGATAATCGATACACGGCCTGAGACCGCCATCTTTCTTTCCCACAAAGAAGCCTGCACCGGCTGGAGAAGTAGAGGGACGGAGAATGCCGGCTGCCAAGGACTCCTTGATGTAAATGTCCATTGCTTCACGCTCAGGGGGGGGGGGACAGGGAGAAGATCCGACCTCTAGGAGGGGAGGAACCAGGGAGCAGGTCAATGGCACAGTCATAGGAGCGGTGAGGTGGTAGGGAGGTGGCTCGGGATTTGCTAAACACTGCCTTGAACTGATGATAGCACCTGGGCACTTGAGAGAGATCAATAGGCTCCTAGAGCTCAGCACTGGGTGTAGGTGGACTCAGAAGTAAGCAGGTAGGTTGGCAAGTGATGCCCCAGCTGAGAATAGTGCTAGCAGCCCAGTCGATGTGGGGATTGTGGGTGTGCAGCCAGGGGTAACCAAGGATGACAGGGAACTCAGGAGAGTCAATAAGATAGAAGGTCTCCTTCTGCTGGTGTTGGAGAATGGTAAGTTGCAGGGACTGAGTGGCCTCTGTTACTCTGCCCGGTATCAATGCTGTCACTGCCTGGGGGTGAGACAGGGGTTGTGTTGGGATCTTGAGTTGTTTAGCCATTGCCAGCAGCTCCAGAATCGATCATGGCTTGGACCGGAAGCTGGTGACCCTCCCAGGACAGAGTTGCCGGAATGGCTAGGACGGCATTAGTAGGAGGACCTCTAATTTTCCCCATCACAGCCCTCCCACAGCTGGGCGGGGGCCCCCATTTCCCGAAAGCTCAGGACAAGAGGAGCGAAAGTGGCCAGAAGATCCACAGTAAAGACATAGCCGCTCCCTCATGCGGCGTTCCCTCTCCTTAGGAGTGAGCCTGGAGCGACCCGAACTGCATGTTTTCTGGGAAATGTTCAGGGACAAGGGGTGCTCTGGGGGCACACCAACTGGCGAAGCAGACCTGCTAATAGGTACTTGGGCTAGAGGTGCTTTACGATGAACCAACCTCCGCTCTCTCAGACGATTGTCCAGACGGATGGCCAGGGTAATGAGGGACTCGAGATCAACAGTTGGCTCACGGGGGGCTAACTCATCTTGTAGGGACTCTGACAACCCTCTCTGAAAACAGACCATCAAGCGCCTCATCATTCCATCCACTTGTCGCTGCGATGGTCCGAAACTCTATGGCGAAGTCTGCTGCACTACGGGAACCCTGTTGGAAGACTCTCGACCACTGACTGGATGATCAAAGACTCGCTTGAACTCCTCCTTGAAGGTCACATATAAGTCACAGCAGGCTTCCTGGGATTGCCACACTGCAGAGGCCCAGGAGAGTGCTTTGTCTGAGAGAAGGGTAATCATGTAAGCAATCTTCGAGCGGTCAGTGGAGAAACTTGAGGGCTGGAGCTCGAAGGTCAGGGAACACTGGATGAGTAAGCCCTGACAGGGGCTGAGGACTGTGAGGAGCCAGGGAGCCATTCCGCAATCTGGTGGATGGAACTTGTCACCTCCACCAGAAGTTGAGAATGCTTAGCCATCAGCTCTTCCTGTCGGCTGAGAATGGCCTCATGGCGCTGGAAGGATGATTCATGTTGAGCCACCACCCTCATCAGATCCCTAGTACCGAGTGTTTCTGGGTCCATGAGTGACTTGGTTTTTCTGTCAGACTGGGGGCTTGAACCCAGGTCTCTGGTGTGAAGGCTGAGAAGTTTACCACTGAGGCACAGAGGCGATAGGTTTGGACCCAACTGAAAACACTCAAAGCAAAAAGTCTCAGGTAGTGTAGTTTTATTTTAAAGATAACAAAAAAATGCAAACAGGCAGTTTATAATCAACTGAGGTTCTTCTCAACTAGAGGAATTAATGAAAAACAAAAGAATATACTCTCAAACTAAAACTTCCACAAGGGGAGAGAACAGCCAGGAAATGGATAATCAGAAAGTAAAATGACTGAGGAACTTACAACAGGGAACTCTGAATCATTACAGACGTTCAGCAGGAGACACAGAGCAGGGACTGAAAAACCAAGTGAATAAGAGGGGAGAAAATGAACAGCTTAAATACACTGGGGGGAAACAAGGCACAGGTGATCTAAATAACTAATGAGGAAACACAAGGAAGACCTAAGGCTAAGGGAAACACAAATGACCTCTAGAGGCCTGGAGACAAACTGCAGGAGGAACACAAGGCTGACAATTATAGTTACTTCTGACAAAATATCTGAAAAGAGGTTTAAGCTTATTCTAATGTCGGCCTGTTAGCTAACATGAACAATGCTGACAAAATATATAGAAATATTTTTTAGTCATTTAAGTATGTTTATAATTACTCCCAGCTAGCTACTGTAGCGCTAAACTGCTGTTTCTGACTAACTGCATATAATCATAGAATTTATTGCAAATACTAGCCAGCTAACTGACCCAAAATTACCTGACTAAAAACTTGACAGGATTTCTGAGAGGAATTGTATAAATGCTCATTTTCACTTCTGATGCTTGCTAGCTTGGATAAAAATCGAAAGAAATAGACAGTAGAATTTAGGAAAAATTATCATCTAGCATAAATTGAATTGGCTTCTCACTTGACAGTATTTCTAAAAGGATTTCAAACCCATAATTAGCCAGCTAGCAAACATAATATTATAGAAAACTAGCCAGCGTTGGGTGTAGCATGTTACAGAGTACTTGGATTACTTTTTTGACGTAACGTATAATCTAACGTGTTAGGTCCACCATTTAAGTCCTCAGTTATTTAGTTAATATTTAAAAAAATTTAATCTGTTATTCAGACAATTTATGTAATCCATGAGCCAGACACCAGTCATTCTATTATTGTGTGTGTGTGTGTGTGTGTGTGTGTGTGTGTGAGAAAGTCGTCCTACAAGCCCTGTCCACGATAACAGGACGCTGTCAAAACTTGAGGTTTATAATCTGGCACATAACTGCTCATAACCTCAACATTTTGATATCGTTTGTGTAGCAGATTAAACATCAGGCATACCGAATGACTGGCAGTATATACTTAGTACAATGAACATAATCTGTTCATTAATTAGGGTTTATTCGTCAGACGTAACCACTCTTATGTTCATAGTGCAGAGTGATACGTAGCGAATATAATGTAGCATGTTATTAGAGTAAACACACTCTATGAACTGTACATGTGCACATTCTAGTGTTGAAAACTAGGGTCAAACAAAGCATTCATACAAAGCCACGCCCCACCCAACACACACACACACACACACACACACACACACACACACACACACACACACACACACCTCATTAACATACACCTGGAACATCTAGACTTATATTACACATGACCACAACATGATGTTCTCCAGCTGTTCATTAGTGCAGCACTGTTCAGGAAAATTAGATTCATTAATGAAGTTTTTAGTATGATGGCAGTACCCGGCCTCCTGGGGGCAATTAAAGGACATCGAGAGTATTGATATTCCCAGTTAGAGGACACTGAGAGTAATCTTGTTTCTTAACCCAGATCTCTGCAAGGAGTGTTAAAGTAAACCTATTATCCCAAAAAATAAATTAATTGATTCACTGAGATGGGTCACGCATTTGATTTTAATCCACAATCTTCTGTTCCAACACACCTGATTCACACAAACAGCTGATTAACATCTTCCTTGCTGCAATAGGCATGTTAGAGCAGAAAGGAAGCCCATTGCTCAGTTGCCCTCTGGATTATTGATCTACTTCCTCAGAGAAGCCCAGAGATTTCACTTGGGTAATAACAATTCCATAAGTTCTCTATCTGTAATGGATGACCATTGTGTATCATGAAAGCAAAGAAAATTTGCACTACACAAACAGTCTGGGTGACGCTAACAGAGCCTGTCTTATACAGTGGCTTGTGCAGTATTTCCAAATAGATGCAGTGGAGGATAACTTTATTATATTTTTTAACTTTAACAAAATAATTCATAAAAAGAAATTCTCATTACAGATCATTTTAGCAATATGAGTAAAAATGTGATCATTAGCAATATTTACACAAACGCTAGAATTCACCCAGAAGCACTTTACAGTGGGGCAAAAAAAAAGTATTTAGTCAGCCACCAATCGTGCAAGTTAAAAAAAGATGAGAGAGGCCTGTAATTTTCATCATAGATATACCTCAACTATGAAAGACAAAATAAAGAAAAAAACATCAGAAAATCACATTGTAGGATTTTTTATTAATTAATTGGTAAATTCCTTAAAATAAATATAGTCACCTACAAGCAAGATTTCTGTCTCTCACAGACCTGTAACTTCTTCTTTAAGAGGCTCCTCTGTCCTCCACTCGTTACCTGTATTAATGGCATCAATCACACTCCAAACTTCACTATGGCCAAGTCCAAAGAGCTGTCAAAGGACACCAGAAACTAAATTGTAGACCGCCAGGGACTCAAATCCTGCAGTGCCAGACGTGTCCCCCTGCTTAAGCCAGTACATGTCCAGGCCAGTCTGCAGTTTGCTAGAGAGCATTTGGATGATCCAGAAGAGGACTGGGAGAATGTCATATGGTCAGATGAAACCAAAATAGAACTTTTTGGTAAAAACTCAACTTGTTGTGTTTGGAGGAGAAAAAATGCTCAGTTGCATCCAAAGAACACCAGACCTACTGTGAAGCATGGGGGTGGAAGCATCATGCTTTGGGGCTGTTTTTCTGAAAAGGGACCAGGATGACTAATCCATGTAAAGGAAAGAATGAATAGGGCCATGTATCGTGAGATTTTGAGGGGAAACCTCCTTCCATCAGCAAGGGATTTGAAGATGAATTTTGTTATGGACCAAATACTTATTTTCCACCATAATTTGCAAATAAATTCATTAAAAATCATGAAGATTAAAAAAATGATGAACATTACAGGCCTCTCTCATCTTTTTAAATGGGACAACTGGCACAATTGGTGGCTGAATAAATACTTTTTTTTGCCCCCCTGTATATGATCATGAATACATGCTTCAACAGAAGGGATAATGAAAATCTCAATGATAACCTGACACTAGAAAGAGGAAGAAATTTTACATTTAACACACATTTAAACAACGCCTTTTAAAATAGTGCAGCACATTGTACTGTATATTCAAGATGTTTGATGTCCTAAAGCTTCTTAGGTTTCCATCCTTTACGTTTTTTCAGTGTGGCCTGAGAGTTTTTGGAGCCGGCTGCAGTTTCCATGGCCAGGACTCTAGTGGAGACAGGATTAAATCATGTAGCAGCACTCTAGCTCGAAAGTATGTAAAGCACAACACCATCATTGTATCAATTAAATATCTGATCAATAAAGCTTCACTAAGGAGCATTTCTTGGTTTAGTTCAGTAATCCCACAAGAGTAAGACGTCCTACAAGAAATAAAAAAATATAAAAGCTCAACTGCACATTTACACTCTACCTCGAAGACTCGCACTGACATTCCGACGTCATAAATCAACCAGAACCCTTTTGTTAATATCTATAAGTTTTAAGGACTAAAACTGTCTGTCAGCCAGTCAAATCTTCATCACGAGAGTACTTCAGCGCAATCATCATCACGATCATCGCCTCTCCTCTCGAGCTGAATCATCAGCACTCTACTTATTGTTTCATATTTTACAATATACAGAACACTCCATACAAAATACTTTTAACAGCTTGATTTTGTTGTGTGTCGCGTTCTGCTGTTCATGATCCTCCCGGGACAAGTTTGTCTTTCAGCAGTGACTCCACTGTTCAACCGTTCACTTCGCCCGCACTCAATCCAGCTCGTAACTGTCCGAGGACGTTTAGTAACGCACAGCTCAGCCTTGTATTTCACTTTTACTGGCGAACGCACGATGGCTCGATTCTCCGTACACGCTAACGGAGCCAAGGGTCTGAGTAATGCATGTGGATTCCAGAACAGCCTAAATGGGCTTTATCAGGGAATCCCACCATCCCACAAGAAAGAAAACAAGTAAAAGATTTATACAGCAATCCCTGGAAAATCTAACTGAAAGGCACGGAGATAAAAGCTTCTGGACTGAAAGGTTTCTGCAGTGCGTAATCCCATTCTGCGAAGATATTGTTCTTGTTAAAGGAACAATTTCTACCAAGAACTCAAATGTACACAAATGTCCAAATGTCCTCAATCATGCAAGACATGTTTGAAGTTTTTTGCGCCAATTAAGCAGGAAATGGCTTGTTGAAAACAGTTTCACACTGACATGCCTTGTTCGGGGATGCACTCTCTGATGCACCGTTATTTACAAAATAATAGACAAAATGACGCCGGAGATCTTAAAACAGGCGCCATCTTGAAATACTTTCCTCCTCAGCACATATTTCACTAAGTGTTGCTTAGATTCAGGGAGGAGGTGATGAAAACACAGCAACACTGTTCCAGTTTCACAGATTATTTATTGATACAGGCATACGCATCCTAACATTTTTGAAAAAGAAGATTTTGAGGCGAATGCATGATGATGTAATCATGGATGATGCCAAAATGTTGTTGTGGAGAGACGTGAAAAAACGAAAAGTTTTTTTTTTTAATTATTATTATTACATGCACTTTGTTAGCTTTGTAGAGATGTTATATCCGATAATGTTGCATGCACGTTCATGCGACACTGAATGACAAGGAATAAGCATCACTCACTCACTCATCGTCTATACCGCTTTCTCCTGTATTCAGGGTCGCGGGGGACCTGGAGCCTATCCCAGGAGACTCAGGGCACGAGGTGGGATACACACTGGACAGGGTGCCAATCCATCGCAGGGCGCACACACACACACACTCACTACGGGCTATTTGGGAACGCCGATTAGCCTAATCTACATGTCTTTGGACTGTGGGAGGAAACCGGAGTACCCGGAGGAAACCCACCAAGCACGGGGAGAACATGCAAACTTCATGCACACAGAAACTGCAACTGAGCCTGGCCGGGAATCGAACAGGAATCGGGGAAGAAAATACAAAAAACATGCATAAAATTTTGCGCCTGCAGTGAAACATGAAGCAAAGAGTTCGTGCTCAGAGCACTTGCAGGAAATTGCGCTGCCTACGATTGATTATTTGGAATTTCTGCATGGTTGCCTATGAGAAATGCACAAGGCTGCTGGTCTGTCAATTCAGAGATGATGATGATTAATTACTGACATTCTTGTGACGGCAGATCTAAAATTCCTCATGCAGGAGAAAGAAAGAAAGAAAAAAAAAATCACTCTGCAAGATCAAGAAAGGGAGAAATGTTGAAAATATTGATTTGCGTTGATCTTTTGAAGTTTGTGCAACTGTGCTTTCAATATCAATCCTCTCCTCGAAATCACTCATGATGAAAACTGGATCCAGCTCTCCTCCAATGTCCCTACGGCCTGCTTTCATCTCCTCCTTCTCTCTTCCTGAATACCCCCCCCCCCCCCATCCTTTAAGGTCCTGACTCTAATCTAACACATCTGACCCGGTTAATAAACTTCTTCGGGAGCATCTGAACAGGCTGCTTTCGATTAAGCTCGGAAAACACGAGCATGGAGACCACCCGGGGATGCTTTCAACAACTAACACACACACACATACACAGATACACACAACCAGAGCCGCCAGGGATGGACGGGAAAACAAACGCAGCGTCTTCAGCAGAGCGTCTTTACAGCAGAGTAAACACGCTGTTACAACACGCAGCACGCTATGAAGCAGGGCCGCGAGACTGGAGACACAGGAGCAGGGATGAAACGTGCTGACTAATTAAATGTGCAATCAGCGATTCGAGATTAAAGGTGGTATTAGCGGGTTATCAGGAATAAATCGAGAAAACGCTGGCTTTGTGCACAAGCAGTTGAATGTTCTGACCTAGAAATCATTTCAGGAACATTGAGTGTTAGCATGTGGTTCAAATCGATGAAATGAAGCTCTGAAACAAACAGGATTTAATGAAGCAAATTAGAGATTCAATTACAAATGAAGTCAGAATCAGAACTGATCCCAAGTATGACTGCGAGGTTTTCAATCGACATTACGGCACCGAACTCAGCAGCTGATGGTTACGTTTGAAGCTTTGCTTTGCTAGAAGTCCAGGAATTTGAACTCTCATATTCGGAGTTTGAGAAGAAATTGGAAGAGCAGCTAAAAGTAGAACTGGCTACACTATTAGAAGTTAAACAGAGCATGACGTCAACTCCGAGGCGCTTGAACAGAACGCGTGGGAGGGTTTTTTTTTGGTATTCTTTTTACTGTTTGGTTCTGGGGCACAGATGTGCATTCCTTCACCAGCTCTCCATTTAATGTGCTGTGCAGTTGACATGAAGAAAGTTTTCTTTTTTATTATCATTATTATTTTTTTTTTAAACACACACAAATTACTATGGGTCATTAAAAAAAAAAAAAAAAGTCTAGTTTAGATTGTTTGAAGCGCCTTAAAGGTTTCAAGGTGACACTTTTCCCTGAAGAGCATCATGATGTGATTACTTGTACAAAATAAGCTGACTCTCTCTCTCACACACACTAAACACTCTCTCACATCCCAGTTTGTTCCACAGCTCGGTGAGGACACCCTGTGGCTGAAGAATACACTGCATATGAACACGAGAAGGACAACGCGTCCTGAGAGCCCATGGAGCCGAGACAGAGAATAAGATTTCAGTGAGACCATTTCAAATCAAAGACTACTCACTTTTAATGCACATAATCATACAAACGGGACAAATCAGCAATCCGGATTGAAATAATTCAACTTTGTATACCTTTACAGCTGTGGGAGGGGGAAAACAAAACAAAAAACAAAGATAAAAGTGGTTACTGTTCGCACTGAGCTTAGTGACGGTCAGATCCACAGGTTACTTGTAAAACTGGCACAGCGTGAAGACGGACAAACGGGTCTGCCTGAGGAAGCAGGAGGAAACTTGTTCAGCGTGCTACAAACGACACTGCTAACATTCGGCCATGTGGGAATTATTTTATGCCTATTTACACGACAAGTAAAATCTAAAGGAGTCGTCCAGACACGGCGTCGCTGGTCAGCCGGTGTATACGTGGGGGCTTAATCAGGATCATATAGTCGATGCATACACAAACAAGAAGTTATGAACATGATTAGTATGAATGAGATCATGTACATGCCTTTGGATAATGTCACTGTATAGATCATTTCCTGTAACTACAATAAGGAGAAAAATCTACATCTAGTGTTGTATATCTGAGGATTTAATATGGAAATGTGAACGTTCCATCGCACAGGACCCAACAGAAAACCAAATTTTGCTTTCATTCAAAAGCTCAGGAGACAAGAAAAAGCTCTCATTAATCTTTTATTTGGGCAGGAATGGGCAGAATTGGTCCGAATTCCTTTAGGGTTCGATCGATCAGAATAGTTTAAGATGCAAAAACTGGATAGGTCAAACTTCTTTTGGCGATTGGAAAGAGACAATCATAGAGCTGTGGTTTGCTCAGGGGATAAACCATTGGACTTTTCATCAGAAGGTCTTGGGTGTAAATACAATACAGTGCTGCCGAGAGCAAGGCCCTTAACCCTCAACTGCTGTCAAGTTGGTGTCAAACTTCCTTGAGGGTCAAGTGAGATTGGTCAGTTTGTTTTTAGAACAAACTTTTGGAAACGATCAGGATTGGTCAGAATTTCATCAGGAGAATTCCACCAGGAATGTGTAGGATTGGTGAGAATTGGTGAGACTTCCTTTGGGTCTCCAAGCAGGATGGATGCCAATTCTTTTGGATGGCAAAAGTGGGATAAAATAAAACAAAACACATCTTTGCTTGGAAGTTCCACTGAATAAAAGTGCTGAAAGCATATTAAATGCAAGTTTGTAAACGATTAGTGTTTGCATCATCATCAGTGGTCATCCTAATGTCAGGTTTCACACAATAATGCCTGAACCTGGTGCTATAACATTTTATACTTTATCATCTTTAATTCTGTGTTTGAGGTTGAAGATGTAACCCGTAATCCAAATAAAGTCAGGAAAAGCCACAGAAAAAACACTGTAGAATTTCAACGTGGCGGAGCCTTCACAGCTAGTAATTTCTTCTACATTTACAGAGTGACATCAAACCAACATGGCCGCTCACACTGTATGTGTGTGTGTGTGATGATGTAAAGTTCCTCTTCTCTACTTTCACATGCGTTTATAGAAGTGTTATCTTCAGCTACAACATCGCAAGAGTACTGGGTTACATGTCTAACACTGGCCATAATCACTGTTGTGCCAAGCTAATCATCATCAGGGTTATTACGAATGTTAGCCAGCTAGCTTGTTGCTAAAATACTGGCTAAAGCCTGCTGTTTCTGCAAGCTTCCAGGCCCAAAATATTGCATGAAGGTTTTAAGTTTAGTAAAACACAACCAGTAGCCCGTCTGGAACGTGACTGTAAATGTGTGTTTAAAGAATAAGAGAAGACGCGCTTTCATTGCAGCGAGGGGGGGAAATGTTTCACAACCTGCAAATTAGCACTTTCAAGCACAGAGAACGCAGCGTAATCCTCCAGTGGTATAGACAAGCACGGATCTGTATGAAGTACAGCGCTGTCTTCTTCGAGATCAGGAACCACTGATGGTCATCATGCAGACAAAAAGCACAACAATGACTGTTTAAAACTCTCTCATTACACTGAAACGTGCTATTAAAGCCTACAAAGCAGCACCGCTATTAGCTTATTAATCCTCATTCTTGTTGTGCCTTCAGGTGTGTGTACGCGTGTGTGTGTGTGTGTGTTTGGTGGAGGCCAACGTCTCTGATGTAGGAGCTGGAATGGTTACTGAAGGCACTTAAATTTCCGCACGTAGCGCTCTCTCTCTCTCTCTCTCTCTCTGGACCTGCCTGAACCGTACCTCAACGATGTCATCCAAGATTAAAACAAATGTTAAAATAAAACTTAAGTGTTACCATTTAGATCACTTATAACGTCCAATACACCAACAAAAACATTAATATAAACAAAATACATAATTTTAAAAAATGACCATTCTACCATTACCTTGTCAAGTTACTGATCAAGTTCCTTCTAGCATCCAATAAATAAATGAATTTAAAAAAAAAATAAAAATAAAAAAGATATTTTTACTCAAAATATTGAGTCATTTGTGCTCCATTACAACTTCTTCTTTGTGGCTTGCAGAGGGTTTTTCTTTATTTTTGGCTACTGGATTCTGTTTGCTTGTCTGTATTAACGAGGTGCGTGTAAGTTAAACCGGGACTTTTGATTGTACAGAATAACAACACAGTTCTGAAAGTAAAAACTCCCTTTATCTCTCTATATAATCCCCTGCTACACTAATGCACTTTTCCCAGTGTTTCACTGCTGCTTGGACATCATCAAGGTAGAAAGTTTTCTCAGTAAACCAGAGCCATGATCACACTGTTTGTTTCAAGTCTGAAATGCGGGCCTCCCAGGAACTCCTTTAACAGCCGAAACAATAGAAATCGAAGTGGTTTGGAGTGAGGTTGGGACTGTACGGGAGATGTGGCAATAACTTACGTTTGAATTCCTGTAACGTACAGGGGGTGTTGGTGGGCAGTATGAGGAAAGGGTCATTAAAGGAGTTCCTGGGAGGCATTGGACTGTGTTCTGTTGTTCTGCAAAATCAAAAGTCCCGCTTTGACTTAAACGCCCTACATTACATTTAAAGCCTTTTTGTGGTTAAACAGAGAAAACTGTGTCTATTTTTCCCCACTTTAATTGTGTCAGAAATCAAGCTTTAACTGCACTACAGAGGCTGAGAAGACGATCACTCTGGCAGGTGTTTTTTTTTTTTTTTTGTTCCTACACAATAACATCCAAAGCACACACAGGGACGTGACGGTGCCACAGAGACTTGCACAATAATAAATTGCTTTCTTTCCATCATGTAACATCACTTTTTGGATGGAGAACGTTTTGTTGATGGACAGGAGCCCAGGAGAAGGTCAGAAGCCTGCTTGGGTGCGTTAGTGTTTCAGAGTGAGTGGGAACGTCCACCTTAAAGCGTCCGAAATTGGGAAGGAGGTGAGACGATGGTGAGAGTGGCGTGAGACTTGGCACAGGGTTTGAGTGTCACTCTGGAGATTAAGTAGAGATCAGGGTGTATGCAAGTGTGTGAGAGAGAGAGAGAGAGAGAGAGAGAGAGAGAGGGAGTAAATAAGACAGAGGGTCCTGTTCTCTCATTTTTAAAAAAATGCTTTTTATAAAGTAATCCTTCAGCTCTTGGGCTCTATGAATTTAGAGCCATGTAGGGAAAGAACAATTATAAAAGAAAGAACATGCTGCCTCAAAGGGGCCGTGTCGCTAGAATTTTTTTTTTACGAAGCACTCACGTGATTTTTTTATTGTATTTTTTTAAAAGAACCGTCTGTAGTCTTGCAAGATGAACCGCAACTGCAGCAGAATACAACCGCATCTCTCTGCCGAATAGCAGGATTATATTAATACGCATTCACAAATAAGGCACTGAGACTCGCAACTGAAACCGTCATGCTGCAAAACATTAAAGCTTAAAGATCTGTTTCTCGAGATACATTTCTCTGCTGTAGTGGAAAAGAAACTATCAAGGCACATATACAGCTGATTACTAGTATTATTATTATTATTATTATTATTATTATTATTATGATTATTACTTATAATGTGTTTGTTTTTTATGTAGTTCATTGTAGCAGATTCTGTGTTAGATGTTCAATCCTTAAAAGCAACACTTAGTGTTCAAAGACTGACAATAATTAAGTTAAACTGCATTTAGACGATTAATCATTTTGTACTATTTTAAAGCGGCAGTTTGTAATTTGTAAAGTCGTTGAACTGAAAATTCAAGCAAAAAGCAAAATAACCCTGCAAAGACAAACTTGAAATCTCTAGTTATGTGTGTGTGATAAGAATGCAAACTGTTGGAACAGAGCTGGTGTAAATACATGACACGACCCACATCATGTGATCGCTCTGTGCTGATATTCTTTGCGCTCACATCAGGGACACTTTTTAGACGACCTTATCCCATAACATAACTTTTATCTTTAAATAAGCATTAAACAAATGATCTGCTGCTTCTTAATCACCGTAGTGTTCATCAGATTGAAACACAACCATCATCTTACATATTAATGCTTCATCATTTTAAGCGTTTGATATAAAAAGTAAAACAAAAGTTGGTCCTCTGACAAAAGAATGAAAAAAAAAAAAAAAACACTCTGCTGATTATTGGATCGAATCATGGCTCTGACTGGAGCACGGGCCGACCCAAAAGGTGCGTTTAGTGTTTCGTTGTGAGAGAACAGGACGCCTGGATCAGAGAGAGAGAGAGAGAGAGAGAGAGAGAGAGAGAGACAGAGATTCCATCAAGGAATAGACCAAGAGTGCAGGGTTCGAGTGGTTGTGTTGTGCTTTGAGCCAGGATATGGGGTCCATGAAAATACTTTTGGCATTACATTAATAAAAATGGCTTCTACACTAAAGCTTGAAGCGGTGCCGAAGGCTGATTCTGGGATCTGCAGTATAGGAGTCGTGTTCAGACCCGGTTGTGACTCTGAGGGAGGGAGGGAGGTTTAGGCTGAGGCTTTGGCTGCAGGGTGGGACATGGGACAGATGCTGACGTCTCCTCTCAGCTCCTCCGGGACTTTGAGTGCTGAATAAGCCACTGCAGTGTGATGTCTGAGAGAGAGAGAGAGAGAGAGAGAGAGAGAAAAAACAAGAAATCTGCCTTAGACAATCCCAACATTTCTGGATGAAATCAAATCGGATTAATGATAAAGTTCGTTCTTGAGCATTTATTCATCTCGATTCGACAAGACATCCAGAGCAGAGCTTGTATCAGGCAGATCGATGAGCTCGTGGTTACAGCAGCACTAAACCAGTACAGGAAATCCAACCCGATATATTACACCACTGAGAACCAACTGAGAACATGCTGTGTGTTTAGTGCACTGTTGTTTTTCCCCACATTATGTCCAAGTCTATACAACAGTCTCCTCTCATTTCTTAAAAAATAATTACAGTTCTGTAGATTAAATGAAAGAAATTGGAACAGATGTTTTAACTGCGACAGGCTGCAAAAGTGCTTAAAGATACATTTTAATGTCGCTTGTTTATGTAACGATCTCAGCAGCGACCTCATTTCCCCTCTCGTCTGTTCCAACCACTCAGCATCCAGCATCAACAGTAAACTAAACTGCCCTGATCATCCGTCATCATCTGCACCTGGTTCCCACTGGGTCAGGACTTAAGTTAGGTGGGTTTTTATAGCTTGAATGATTCACAGGTCACTCAAAGTACAGGGACTGGACTGAAAACGAGAGGAAACCATCTAACGTCCTTCAGGAAGCCTGGAGAACTGTTCCTCAAGACTGTGTTTAAAAAAAATACAAGAAAGCCTGGCTCTCTGGAAGCAAACTATAACAAAATAGAGGAGACAAGCCTTTTCACAGTACTGTAAAAAGAAAAGAAGGAAAATAAAAACGTTTGAATAGTGAAGGAAATAACAGCGGAATCAACATCACAATGATGAAGTTATTTACTGCCGATTGAGGAAGAAAAGGAGGAAAGAGCCTGACTGTAGGATGTTCTGCTTCAGCAACAATCACTGCAGAGGAGAGAATCAGGAACAGAAACTCATCAACTCCAACATTAGGAAATAAAGACATTAGGAAATAAAGGAAAAACCGTGGAGGTTGTGGGATGAAAAAGGGGCGTGGCATTGGACATGTTTACTGTGATGACTGGTTTATTCTCAGTGAGGGATCGATCCCGGTCGCGGCTCTCTGCCTTAAATTATTCATTCATTTATACAGAGTCAGCCAAAGGAAATGTATACACACCTCAGGAAAAGAAAAAAACCTTGTATAAATATTTTAATACTTAATTTATTGCTATACCTTATATATTGCTATACATGATTATATTATCATAATATTATTAATATTATATTAATACAATATACATCATACAATTTTTCTTTTCCTGAAGTGTGTATACATTATTTAGCCCGACTCTATAGTAAAAAAAATTAATATAAAATACTCTATATAAAAACTATATTTAAAGAACTATATAAATTTACTTAAATATACTTAAAAATATATGTATACATTAACTTAAAATTTTAATCAAAATAATGCTTGGATAAAAATCTGATTAGCTGTGAATATTTTATTTCTAAGCCGACGTGTGAGCGCATGTGTGCTGATCTCACTGTATTGATTTCCTCATTATACTCAGATGACGAGGCAAAAACCAAACTCCAGCTCGAGCCACTGGTGCATCACTAACCCGACACACACACACACACACACACACACACACACACACACACACAATATCCCAACTCCATCAATAACACTCACCTATATTGTCCTTCTCTTTACAGGAGACAGAGTAGCAGCAGATTTCTCTGTCCTGTATCGCTGCCAAGTTCCTGAAAAGAATCGAGGACAGAACAGAGACCAGTTTTATTCTAACTAGTCTGAACACACTGCGACTCTCGTTCTGATGATCTTGTAAAATCCTCCTGTGCTGAAGCATAACGCAGATAAAATCATCAAAAAGAAAAAAAAAATGTTGGCAAGAATGAACTTAGTAGGCAAGCTAAGGCTTTATTTTTTTTTTTTAAAGAGCAAGTGAAAGGTAGAGGGAATAAAATGTCATGACTACTGCTTTAACATTTGATCTGTTTCCAATATCACATTATTCAAGGCCAAACTAAAAACCTTTCTATTCTCTCCAGCATATAATGTGAAATAATGTGTCTATTGGTTACAACATTCTAATACGGTTTTAAAGTCGGTGTTCTACAGTGAGGTTTTATAGATTTTTGTCCTCTGTTATTTTTAATATGCTTTTCACTGTTTTATTTTTGATTATTTTGACTAATTTTCTTTTTAAAGCACTTGGGTCAACCATGTGGTTATTTAATGTGATATACAAAGACATGTGACTTGAATTGACAGTTTAATTAAATTTAATTTAACGGCCATCACATGACTGTAAATGTGTGTAATATGAACCACGCGCTCTCTCTATATGTCTCTCTCTCTCTCTCTCTCTCTGATCTCTCCTTCACCCAAGCCCACGTCGACCCCACATCATCTAGTCACAGGAAGAGGAAGAGGAGGAACGAGCTTACATTTTCTCAATGAGCTGCTTCTCGTCCAGAGCGTTCGGGAGGTCCCTCTTGTTGCCCAACACGAGAACCTGAACAAAACCAGAACATGACACGTTAAAGACACGTGAGGGAAAAGTGTGAAACACCATCAACAGACACCAGCATGCTTTCAGATTTCAATCGACTGTTTAACTAAACAGGTGGACTGAGAGTCAAAGTGCACTTTGTGAGAAGTCGGAAGTAAAAGAGGAGGCAGTAACATTCCACAGCATCCAGTCGATATAAATAAAAGAACGGTTGTGTCTGTACATTGGGTCAGAACTCGCACTTTACACTTCATACGTTGAAGAATCCGAAAACAGTTTCAGAAAAAAAAATTCTGTCTGTCTGGACAAAAATTTAATGAAACTTGATTTGCCTGAAATTAAACCTGCACTATAAATTCAATCATAATGTTGAGTAGAAGTGACGGTCTGAGCAGTTTTGCACCAGATTATAAACCGCATGTTTTGACGGCGTACCGCGGACGTGTCAAACTGTGGGTGAACCTTAAATCCACCTCTGGACGGAAACTTTGGCATTAGTTTGTATTTTCACTTTGTCTGAAATAACAGCGCTGAAGTGGTTATAAGTGAATTTTAACACGCTGGAGTCGTTTTAAGGCAAAACTTTTAAAAATTTTATCTGATCTACTTTTTCCATTTCTCATCTGTGATTCTCTCTCCGATTACCGAACAGGGAGTGTATTTGTCTGAGCACCAAAGAAGGACAACTTAGTGTAAACAAGGCGTCAGATACTCAACCTTACAGAATGTCATTTCTGTCTATTAATAAGTTAGACAGAGAGTTCTGCTGTACAGAAACACACACAGACGTGGACGTGGGGCTTCAACCTCTAATAATAATAATAATAATAATAATATAATATCACTGATTACATTAAAGATCAGCAGATTATTTTTCGCTATAAACCTTTTAACTCTTTCTACAAACTCCACATGAGTGAAACACTGTCCTGTCATGTCCTTTGTTCTTTTTCAATCCTGCGATGTAACAGAAATACTTCGGACACGCCGTTGTAGACAAATGATCGACCATGGTGTATAATTAACAAAGACACGAGACAGATTTCACCCTCGTACAGGAATGCCTTGAAGCTGAGGTTTGTCTAACAGATTGTGCAGCTCGTTTCTGGACGGCTCGATCTTGTCCCGGTCAGCCGAGTCCACCATGTACCTGAGAAACCAACAATCAGCTACATGAGGCGCAATTGTGAACAACAGTACGGAAAGAAAATGATCAAAACCTAGACCTAGTTATGGATTTTCTGTCAGTGATAAGCAGCGTCTGGATTAAGGAGGCGACACTCACACGATGGCGTTCACTCCTCTGCAGTATCGCTCCCACATGCTCCTGAAGCGAGGCTGACCTCCAATATCCCAAATCTACACAACACACAACAACACATCATCATACCGGGGGCCTGTGTGGTGACCATTATAATATAATGTGATATAATAATAAAGCAGAGGAAATGAAACCTGCAGCCTAGTGACAATTTCAGGACAAAGTGTAGGAAAAGCATTTCATTGTAAAGCACAGCTGATGCAGGACTTTTCTCAGAAACGTCCTCTTTCCATACTGACGTCTGCCTCTGTCTGTGTGTGTGTGTGTGTGTGTATATATATATATAAAAATATAGCTCAAATGTCAATACAGCAAAAAAAGTTAAGCAAAGTTAAAACTGTGGCACAGAGGATTACTGGTTCCCTTTTAAAGTATTTTGTGTTTTTTTTTTTTTCTTTTTTAACATTTGAAGGTCGAATTGTGTTTTTCATTCTGAAGGATAAATTCCCTCCCTGGACTCCCGTATAAGACAAAGTTTTGAGTCAAATTCGTCCTGGTTTCCATAGTAACGGTGAACACGGATGATTTAAACCCCAGCAGTAAACTGTTTTTAAATATGCATCATTATTACGACAAAGAATAAGGAAGTGATCATCAGCGATAACGAGAGGTTTATTTAACGGTCAGGGAAGGAGTCTCCAGTGTCAGGACAGAGTGCTGAGGTAACGCGGTGTCCTTTCTGAGTGAAGCCGGATTGTTCTTATGTAATTAACTAAAAGACAACGTAAGAAAGGTGGGAGAAATGAAGGAGAGATGAAGGAGCGGCTATAATGTGAAGGATACGAGTCAGGGGAGGGGAGGGTCTTATATGAGGTCACATTAGGGGGAAATCTAATCTGCTTGTTCAGAAAAACGAAAGAAGGGATTAGGAATGATCAGCTGTTAGGTAAACTACAGAAGTGAGAAATGTACAGGGAAAAAAAGTAAATAAATAAAAAAAAGTGTGTGTGTGTGTGTGTGTCAGTATGCAATACCTTTATTGTGACGTTGCCTTTGGTGACCTTCCTCATGTTGAAGCCAACTGTAGGGATCATGTCTTCACTGAACTGACCTGACTGCACACACACACACACACACAGAGAGAGGAAACTAAATAAACTGAAGAAGCGAGGACCTTCTACTTTTTCATGGGTATAAAATTGAAGAAAGCTGAACCTGGGTTTTTTATTTAAACTTTTGTTAGTTTCCAGCACAATGGTGACACTGAGCAGTAAATCTCTCCACACACTGATTATGATCGTCGACACGCGGCTAAATTCAGAAAACCCGTAATCCAATAAGCTGCAATTCACGAGCTCAAACCCGGACAGGATGTAGGTCACGTTCCTCACTCGCGTTTTAGATTAATGGAGCTCTAGCGCAGCAGCGGGACAGAATTAGTTAATCTCATAAGGAGAATCGGAACAAACAGGGCGCGTCAGATGATAACGTTTTTTTTTTCTTTTCTCCACACGCGGTTAGGGTTTCTCTGCGATTTTACAATTCATAATCCGACCCACATTCCTGCTTTTCTAGAAAGAGTAATAAACACTCGGTGCGACTCCTGCCAGAAAAATAAATAAGGAATTTCACCCAAACAAACTGTAAATCAAACAGCTGGAGCGGAGGTAAAGACGCTGTAGGCAGATGCACAGATGTTTATGCAGTGTGGGCTGACATGGTATACACACATTATTCATGCATTTTCTAATATTTATGCACTAATAGGCAAAAAAAAAAATGGTTTATAACTCTGGAGTCTATTTTTATTCGACAAAAGCAGCTTTCACACATCTTTTCATATTTACAGCTCTGTCACACGTTCCATGTTTCATAAAATGTATAAAAACTTTTAAATAAAACGTTGAGGGACAATGGGGGAACAACATGTTCAGTTACATATCGCAGTACATTTACGTGAACATTCATGTATGCAACAATCAATTTTTTCCCCCCCATTTATACATGTTCGCATTTGACGTTGTAAAATGTCGCAGTTCCTCTATGATCCTCCAGGTGGCAGCAGCACAGCACCCCGTGTGGTAGAGAAGCCTAGGTATCTTCGTATCGTGTTGTCCAGTGCTTTAGGTTTAACCAACTCATGCACCCGCGCTGATTGATCTAAATAATACGAGGGTGAGTCAAAAATGATTAGCTTTTTGTAATCCAGAGATCGCTGGTTCGATTCCCGGGTGATGCTGTAACTTCTCGCAACCGGAGGTCTAGAGAAAGCTGATTGGCCGATCTCTCTCAGTGGGGCGGGATGAGAAGTACTTGGTGCTCCCACATTAATCACGGCTCTACAGTCAATCAGCGGCGTCTGTGAGCTCGCGCAAGCGGAAGGAGCGGATAGCGCTGTCCTCCGAGTGTGTTACTCCGCCCCCAACGGTGCAGTTCGAAAAGATGCGGTCGGGCTGGCGTCCCGTGTTTCGGAGGAAACGTGATAGTCTTCGGCCCTCCCGACTGAGTGGTAGTAACAGCCTTAATGTGGGAGCCCCCTAGTGACGGGGAGGAATTGGCCAAAAGAAGAGTACACGACTAACTTAGGGGAAAAAAAAAAATCTGGGGAAATCCCCCCCCCAAAATAATTTTACTTTTTGTATTTAAAAAAGAGAAATCGATAATGTTTCTGCATAGTCTCCATGCTTTTCAATACACTTTTGGGCGGTCGACACCCAGCAGGACGAGTGTGTTTATGGTTATGGATTCTCTCTCGTATGAACTGTAGCGTCTTAAATAATAGATGCTGGACAGTCAGACATGTCTCAGAGCTGAGCGCAAAAGTTTAAGGATAAAAAAAAATGACGACAGATTTTTCACGGTAGGAAAACTGTTTGATGATTTATATAACTGTAAAATATTATCCAAAATGAACCTGTGATGTCGGGGTGAACAACATCACTGATGATGTAATGCTTCATTTCTCATATGAGGGGAAAAAAAATCCCCGTCTCATGATTATGACCTGCTCGGCGACTCTCAAACGATTACCTTCACATCAGTCAATCATCGATCATCATAAAACCCAAAACCTTGAGAAAATCTTAATCATCACCGTCAGACTTGCTGTTTCCTTTACTTGTCTGTGTTTCCTGATTAATCGAGTAATTCTACAAATATCAAACACAAATAGGATGAATGCAATAAATAAATAAATCTGATTGCACCGTACAATATTTCCCTCCTGCGCTTTTATTAGCAATCACAGCACAGCCGCAGGGTTTCAAACGGCTCTGTAGCGAAGGAGACGAGTGAAAACACCCGGGGGTTTCAGAATGACGAACTAAAACTAAAACAGGAAGGAGGCTCGAGCTCGTGGCTTTTATTTTCTAAACTAATAAACCTAATAAATCGACCATAATACCCTGTTCTGATTTGTTGCACAACAATAAAGTCATGCGGTTTCGCTGATGACATCACGTCTGAGCAGGGAAGATAAAAACGTTCGACTGACTTTGCACGTGGCTCCTTCGACTCCCTGATCACATGATCACAACTAAACATCTGACTCAACCGCACACTGCTAAATATTTATGGTTTTATTTTAGCTGCCATTGACATGTTCATGATCAGGGTGACACGCTTTATTGCAGGGAAACATGAGTGGAAAAAAAATGATTAGGAATGAGATCACAAAATAAAATTAAGATATGAACTTCTTTTCCTTTAACTTTGAGTTTATAATACAAGACCTTAATCTCAGAAAGCATCTTTTTAATAATAATAATAATAATAATAATCATTTTTAAATCATGCTAAACACTGTGGAATAATAATCACACTGTTTCATCAGCATGATTTTCCTTCCTTCTCTTTCTCTCTCTCTCTCTCGTGCGCATTATAACAGTTCATCAAACTCGCTCTCTGATCTATCTTTAGCGACGTGTTCGAGACGCATCCGCGAGGTGTTTAACGAGCTCGTTCTGTAAATGGAAGCGGCGAGCCAAGTTCAAGCGAAGCCTCCATTCATCGTATCCCGTGTCTGCGATGGCCCTGGTGCATCATGGTCTGGCAGAGACGAGACGACTCACATTCAGACTGCCAAGCTGACTCCGCTACAGCAAGATATCTACAGATAAACACCGATTAGAGGCTATGCGAGGCGGGGCAAGCCGAGAGAGAGAGAGAGCTTGTTCTGCAGGTGAGGGTGATTTTGCCGCTCGAGATTATTCGTCACCTCACATCACAGGTCGGAGAGATGAAAACCTGCTCGGTCATGCCGGATGCCAGGTGACTGAGTCATGTGACTTACAGACTCATTGCAGATAAAACAGCCACAAGCGGAGATCTGTAGCGTCCAGGTTTCACCAGTTCAGGCCAAATTACACGGAACGCTACAAATCCAATAAACACAGAGTTCAGGTTTCATGACGGTTTCTCCACGCAGACTCTGTGAAATGTCTGCAGAAATCAGATTAACCTATGGCGGCCAAGCTTTTTGAAATAACGCAGGATTAAAAAAAAAAAAAAAAAAAAAAAGCTTTTTCAAGCTCGACTCCTTATCCGATGATGACCACGCCCCTTTCCAGACAGCCTCATGCTCTCATCCCAATAACTCATGAGTTAGAGCCGTCTCCGCCCAACAAAAAATGGATCAACATGTGGCCTAAATGGTCTGAAAGGCTTAACTGCAGTTAACGTCTCCTCTGCTATCCTTTACTTTCTGTATGAAGCAGATCCACTACGTGTTAATATATGTAGACTATAGTTTAGAATAGTGTGTAAAGGTGACGTGAAATATTTTTTAAATAACCTTAGTTCCAGAGAACTTTTAATGTATGAAACTGAAGATCCTCATGGAGATGCAGCGCTGCCATTAATCAGTCGAAATAATATAATTTATCTGGACAATTTTTTCTTTTAGATTTAAAAACCAAGATGAACTCGCTTCCCTTTTTTATACATTTTTGTTTACACGTGTTCGCATTTGGGATGGTGAAATGTTGCAGTTCCTTTGTTATCCTACAGATGGTGCTCTAAACTATTCACAAGCATGATGTTTAGAATTTTAACAAAATCTGGAGGAAAAAAAAAACATTGATATCGAGTATCAGAATATTTACAAAATTCTAATTGGCGACATGGTGACTTAGTGGTTAGCACTGTCTCCTTGCACCTCAAGCATCCAGGTTCGATTCCCACCTCGGGGTCTGTGTGCATGGAGTTTGGATGTTCTCCCCGAGCTCGGTGGGTTTCCTCCGGGTACTCCTGTTTCCTCCCAAAGAACAAGGACATGCAGATTAAGCTAATTAGTGTTCCCTACAACGGTTGTAAAAATGGGAATAAATACGGTGACCGCGGTTCCTAGATGGATTGTTGGATGGATGCGATACACAATGAGTTGTCACCTAGGAGGCAGGTGTAGGTTCACTTAAACACTGATCCCAGGTTCAAACCCCGGCACCAACAAGTTGGGCCTTGAGCTTAGTCCTTAACCCCTTAACTGCTCAGATGTTTAATGAGACAAAATGTAAATCGCTCTGGATAAGAAATCCTGTAAATAATAATAATAATTATTACATCACCTGGTCCCTTGTGATTCCCATCCTAATAATGTTATCATTAAAAACATTCAATGATCATATCTTAAGCTGGTGGAAAAGCTGAATATCGTGTCTTTTTTTAACACATTTGAAATCCTCTCGTAATTGTAATCACACGACCCTGCGTCATAGAGGAGACGAGCGCGTTTCCCTTTTCAACTTCTTCCTTAGTCCATGAGTAGTGTCATGTCATGATGACTGCACAGTACAGTATACACAGTAGGAGAGAGAAAGAGAGAGAGAGAGGGAGGGGGATGGAGGGAGAGAGAGAGACAGAAGAGAAAGAGAGACAGAGTGAGAGAGAGAGAGAAGGAGAGAGAGAGAGAGAGACAGTGACAGAGAGAGAAGAAGAGAGAGAGAGCAAGAGGAACTTGCAAGAGGAACACCTTCACTGAGATCATCACTCACAAAATCCCAAATTACTCCAAATTAACAGAAGGTGAAAAAATGAGAATCATTTTAGGAGAAGGCCGCACGGCTACACTCGCTGCAAAATTTGTGTCCGAATGTGTGAGTCTGAGAGACAGTGAGACACAGCGTAATCTGATTCTAATTCTAACTAACTAAAACAAAAACAGTCATAATAATAAAAATTGTATATCACAACCGTTTAGATAGTTATTGTTGTTAATATTGATGTTTTATATGTATATGTATATATATTTTTTTAAAATTTTCATTATATATATGTACACGTTATTATGTTTATACTGCAATGGTTTATAAATTCAGATTAATGTAATTAATGTTTTCTAATGGCTTTGGCAACAATGTAATACTTTTGTTAACATTCATGCCAATAAAGCTCTTCTGAACTGAACTGAGAGAGAGAGAGAGAGAGAGTGTGAGAGAGAAGAGAAGAGAGAGACAGAGAGAAGGAGAGAGAGAGAGACTTTTAACGTTCCTTTATTTTACACAAGGCTCATTTTCTGGATGGTAAGATTTTTTTCATATATAATAGAAATAAAAATTACAACAAGCGCAAGCGTTTAGAGGTAAGATAAGCAACCAAAAACAAGATAATGAATAAAATAAATAAAAAAAGTAACTAACTAAAACCCTTCAGCAAGCAAATGTTTTGGGATAAGATAAAGCTTAGCAGTGAGTACTTTAAAAAGTAAGATTCAGAATAAGAAACAGATCAATGAAAAGGTTGAGTCTAAAAGTGGTCGAGTGTGAACAGTACAGTAGTAAAACCTGGTATATTAAAAACAATGTTTAAAAAGTACGAATAGGTGCAGCAACACACATGATACAGAAAACTGTCAACAAAGAGATAATAGACGGTACAGGCATAAGATTAATAGGAGATCTCGCACATCATCAAACATTAAGTGTTAAAACTTCCCGTTCTACGGAGCATAAAAAGTTCCCTTGTGCCCACATCTGGTCAAACTCTACTAGTCTGTGGGTCATCTTCAGGAAAGCGAACTCGACTTTTAGCCTTGCCCTAACCAACGCCACCAGCATTCTCCCAGCATCGTGTGTGCCCCCACCCCCCTGCATTTTGTTTTTCCTCGTTAGCCAGATTGAGAGTTTTGCCTGGCCTATTAGATAGTTTAAGAGAGTTACCGATTTATCTTTCGTTTTGTATTTTGGCCCATGAATATAGAGGTTGTCTGTCCATGTCGCTCCTAACTCCCCAGTCCAGGACTTGAGCAGAGTGAACAGCCCTCCCAATCTTTTACATTTTAAAAACAGGTGATCTACTGTTTCCTCCCTCCCACAGAAGAGACACTCTGTGCCCCTAGTGGGGTCCATGTGTGCCACGTGTCTGTTCGTGGCCACGGCCCCATGTACTATCCGCCACTGTAGATCGGCTGTACGCTTTTCTATGGGCGGTTTGTACAGGGACCTCCAGCGTCCTCGTGGGGATGAGCCTGGCGTCAGCCACTCTGACCACCTTGAGTCTTTTACTCCAGCCAGCGAGCTTTTGTGCGTGACCTTGACGCACGTTCCGTAGATCGCTTTTTTTGAGGCGGCTTCGAAGGTTGTTAGAAGGGGTGTTTTAAAACACAGGAGGGCTCCTTCCTCATGCTGAGGGTTTTCGACTGCTGGACTTATGAGGAGTGTTAGGGAAGGCTGCGGACGTTCTCTAGGGCTTTTCCCTAGAGATTCTCGGAGTTGGGAGGGCAGTGCTGACATCACCTCTCCCAGGAGTCTCTCCATTAGACGGTTTGATTTCAGTCCAGTTTTTTTGCAAAGTTCGTCTGCAGTCTTCCACCCTGCTTCATTCCTCAGGTCCTTGATTTTGTTAATCCCTGCTTTTTTAAAGCGGTTTTGAACGAAGGTTGATGATAGCATCCTTGTGTTTGTGAGAGGGTTGTGGAACAGTGGTTCTTCATCTACGCCTTGAAAGGGTTGTGTGTCCACCCTGCTCGTTGTTATTACGGATGTCCAGGCTTTGAGTACAGATTGGTAGAAAGGTGTTGTGGCTGATAGGTCCATTTTATTGAGGTCTAGTGCAAACAGATGTGTGTCATAGTTCAGTCCCTCCACCTGTTGGAGTAGTGCTTTGGCTATGCCTGTCCATGCTTGTCCTTCGCCGTAGAGGAATCTTTGTGCAGCCTGCAGTCTAAAGGTTTTTATTCTGCAGGCCAAGTCGATCAGGCCCTGCCCCCCTTCCTGTACAGGGAGATAAAGCACAGAGGCTCGGGTCCAGTGTTGGCCAGTCCAGAAAAAGTTCACCAATTTCCTCTGCACTTCCCTGATTAAAGTCTCCGGTGGTTCAAGGACAGCGAGGCGGTGCCAGAGCATGGAGGCGATCAGATTATTGACGACCAGTACTCTCCCCCTGTAGGACAGCTGTGGCAGGACCCAGGTCCATTGAGACAACTTAGCACACACTTTTTCCACTACACCCTCCCAGTTTTTATTTTGTAAGTCATGTGTCCCTAGAAACACCCCAAGGTATTTGAGGCCAACTTTGCCCCATTTGAGACCACCTGGAAGGATTGGGGGGCTTGTTTCCTGCCACTGCCCGATTAAAAAACTCTCGCATTTTGCCCAGTTTACACGTGCTGAGGAAGCTTTCGCATAGATGCTCAGGTTCCTTGTCAGGGCCTGAACATCATTTTGATTTTTTATAAAAACTGTTACGTCGTCCGCATATGCTGACAGCACGAGTTTTTCCTGTGACTCTCTGACAGGAGAACCCTGTAGTTCGGTTCTTAGTTTATGCAGCAAGGGTTCTATAGCGATACTGTAGAGTTGTCCAGATAATGGGCACCCCTGTCTAATTCCTCGTTTCATTTGTAGCGGGTAGCTAAGGCCACCTCCAATCTTTAGTGTAAAAACAGCTTCAGAGTATAAAAGTTTGATCCACATTAAAAAGTTGTTTCCTACACCAAAGGATTTTAGAGTCTGAAATAGATAGTCATGGTCGACTCTATCAAAAGCTTTTTCTTGATCTAATGCCAAGAGTCCAAGTTCATAGTGTTTCACTTTGCATAGATCCATTAAGTCTCTCATTAAAAAAAGATTGTCTGTGATGGTGCGGTTAGGTATGCAGTATGTCTGATTATTGTGAATTATTGAGTGTATATGTTGTTTCAGTCTGTTCGCCAGGCACTTTGAGAGTATTTTGTAGTCGCTGCAAAGTAGTGACACTGGTCTCCAGTTCTTGAGGTGCCCCAAGTCTCCTTTTTTGGGGATCAGTGATAGAACTGCCCTTGTGCAGCTCACCGGTAGTTTCCCGCTGTTAAAAGCACATTTAAAAACTTCATGTAGATCAGCACCTATTACGTCCCAGAAAAGTTTGTAAAATTCACTTGGCAGCCCGTCTATTCCTGGTGAGCGTCCTGTTGCGAGCTGCTGTACAGCGTCAGTAAGTTCCTGCAGCTCAAGTTCTGCGTCCAGCACGGTGCTTTGCTCCAGGGAGAGTTGTGGAAGTTCTCTGAGTAGTTCCTCCCTGCAGGCTGGATCACAGGGTTCTGCACTGTAGAGCTGTGTGTAGAAATTTGTAGCCGCTCTCCTCATCTCACTTGGGTCGGTTGTTGTTGTTCCGTCTTCCCGTGTCAGATACACCATCTGATTTTGGGGTTTAGTATTTCTGGATAGGTTAAAAAAGAAAGCACTGGGAGCGTCCATGTCCTTGATACAGGAGATGCGATGTCTTATAAGGGCTGTTTTAGCTTGCTCATGAAGGAAGGAGCTTAGAGCTTTCCTTTTTCCTTCCAGATGACGACCTGTTCCAACATTGTCTTTGCTGATCACTTTGCTCTCTATTTGGGTGATTTCTGCCTCAAGATCTTTTATTGTGGTTTTAAGAGCATCTGAGGTGTGTTCAGTGTACTTTCTGCAGTAATTTTTTATTTGATTTTTTCCCACCTCCCACCAAGAGACCAAACTGCTAAAATCCCCTTTTCTATTTTTCCATTCATTCCATAAAACTTTAAAATTTTTATAAAAGTTCTCATCCTGTAAAAGCTTTATGTTAAAACGCCAGTATGAGCTCTGCCTTTTTATGTTTGGTATTTTTATTTCTATGCTGATTAGGTGATGATCAGAGAAACCAGTGGGGAAAATAGCTGTTTTGTGAAGATTGAGAGAGAAGGAGAGAGAGAGAGAGAGAGAGAGAGAAGGAGAGAGAGAGAGAAGGAGGGAGAGAGAGAGAGAGAGACAGAGAGGAGAGACAGAGAGAGGGAGAGAGAGAGGAGTGGATGGATGGATGGATGTAGCGCCTCGTGATGAGGAAGCAGAAAGTGAGGGAGTCACGTGTCAGGTTGCAGAAGCAGCATTAATGAGATCTCGTGTTTATAATAATAATGATGATGATGACCCAGTATAACCCCGTTGCCTAGCAACACGTCCTGATCATTAAAACACAGGAATGTGGGGTCCAGTGCAACTCCTGAACAATGTTTAAGTGAAAGGCTAGGTGTGTGTGTGTGTGTGTGTGTGTGTGTGAGAGTGTGTGTGAGTGAGAGAGTGTATGTGTATGTGTGAGTGAGTGTATATGAGAGTGTGTGAGTGTGTATGTGTGTGTGAGTGTATGTGAGAGTGTGTATGTGTGTGAGTGTGTATGTGTATGTGTGAGTGTATGTGTGAGTGTATGTGAGAGTGTGTATGTGTGTGTGTGTGTGTGTGTGAGCTCACCGCGATCACGTTGACGAAGGTGGTTTTCCCGGAGTACTGCAGTCCGACCAGTGTGAGCTCCATCTCCTCCTTCCAGAACAGCGCGCGGAACCAGTCCAGGAGCCGGTTAATCAGCGCCAACATGCTGCTCTCTCACACACACACACACACACACACTCTTACTAACACTCTCTCACAAACACACACACACACTCACTCTCTCACACACACTCTTACTAACACACTCACTCACACACACTACCTGCGGAAAGAGAGAGCCCTTCAACACGCACACACACTCTTACTAACACTCTCTCTCTCACACACACAGTCTCTTACTAACACTCTCTCTCTCACACACACACACTAACACACACTCTCAGAGGAGGATTGTTTACGGCACACTGAGAGGTGACTGCACTTCCGGGAGGGAATCATGTGACCGGGGCCGCGTCTCAAATCACACTCACTCACTCACTCTGCGCCCTCGCTGTGTTACAGCCTGTAGATCAGTGGTTCTAAGTGTGGGGCGCGCCCACTAGTGGGGAATACAGACATTACAGGTGGGGCGCAAAGAACGGGAGGAAATTAGTGGAAAACAATAGGAAAGTACCTATTCTAATTCATGCTTTTCTTTAGTGATAATGAAGAGCATACACTCAAAACTAAACAATCACACACAAATAAATGGATCATTAATACAAGTAAATTGAATTGAAACCTGCGCGAGCCACTGGGCAGCGCTGCGCGACTCTGACAGAAATAAACCGCACCGACCATCAAAGTACATTTTACCCCGCTGGGATGCGCCACATACAAACCAGGCATGACAAGGCGGAAACAATATTAAACAGTCTTGACAATAAATTGAGTCGCGCAGGTTTGTGATTCGAGCGGCGCTGCGCGATCCACCGGGCTGCACAAATAAACCAGATCATCACTGCGCTATCCAGATAGTCGCGCTGCGCTGTATTTGCGCAGATATTCGGTTCAATCGGGTGCCGCGGTTTCGTCCCACTTTTGATGTGTTTGGCTTCACATTCACTTCGACAATGGAAGAAGACGGTGCAGCAGCAGTGAGTTTACTTACATGTGACGAAACCAACAACGAGGAGATTGTAAAGAAAAAAAGGTGCCTCGCCTGTGGTGTGGAATTGGTTTGGGTATAAGAAAAGTGATACGAATGAGATGAACGTGATTTGGAAGGTACACAAGTGTACTGTTTTAACAAGTGGTGGAAACACGTCAAACCTTTTCTATCATCTGAAACACAAGCATCCAAACGAATATGGCCAAAGTAAAAAAAAAAAAATGCGGTAAACCTCAGCAATTCACATTTTAAATAAAATTACATTATGTAAAACAGTTTCTTTGTGTTTGAATTTTTATTTATGCATTTTCAGATACAAATTGCTATATTGTGATATAGCAATTGTGATCGTTATCGAGGTAGAAAATCGCTTCTACCGTGTTAGAAGATTTTGGTTATATCATCCACCCCTAATGAAGCCTATCTTGAGCTTGGATTCATGGTGGGGATGGTGGGGGCAGAAGAGAGACCCGTGTGTGTTTTGTGTCTTAAACCGCTGGCAGCAGACCGCATGAGACCCAACAAATTAGGAAGACACTTAGAGACAACACACTCACAGTCACGTTAATAAGTCACTCGACTTCTTTCAAAGAAAGCTGGCAGAATACAGACAGCAGGAGAATCACATGGTAACATCTGAATCAGTGGACAGCAAAGCACAAATGGCTTCATTCAAAGTTACATACAGAATTGGCCAGTGCAAAAAAACTACAAACGATGGCATAATTGACCCCATGTTTATTAGCTATTCAGCAAAGATAAGTGACAACGTAAGCCTTTTATAACAATTGCACGTGTATTTTATCTATTTTGAACTTGGTGTTGTTTGATCTTATTGGTTTAGAAATTGATATTTCAATAAACAGTAAACTTGGCCGATTTCGTTATTATTTTGTTGACAAGTGGGGCTTGAGAACAGATAAGTTTGAGAACCACTGCTGTAGAGGATTGTGTGTGTGTGTGTGTGTGTGTGTGTGTGTGTGTGTAAGATATAAACCCAGCTCGTCTTGTGCCACTGTGGGGAAATGATAAACGATCACAGGGCGGCTCTTATGGCGTTCCTGAAGCATGTGACGTCACATATGTGCCTAAAGTGATTTACAGTAGAACATCGGATTATGAGCATAATTCGTTCCGGAAGCAGCTCGTATTCCAAAACATTCGTAAACCAAATTTCATTTTCCCACAAGAAATAATGGAAACATAAATTAATCGTTCTACAGCCCAAAAAAATAAATACATAAAAATAATTAACACAAAATATAAAGTAAAAATAAAACAAATTAACCTGCACTTTACCTTAAAAAACGGGTCCCGCTTTTAAGAAATTATTTGGCCCGCCCCAGCCCGCCCCGCAACACTGTATCTATTTTTACAACCCGCCCACCCCGCACCTGCGACCATTAGACATATTGGCATAAATTCCCGACCTCAATTTTTCCCACACCCATCTTCATTTATTTCTTTGTTAGCGGTAGCTGCTTGGCACTTTTGTAACTTGTCCTTATCAAACCTTATCAAAGAACTTAATAAAATATGAAAATAGATATTCCCAAATATTTAATATAGGCGATAGGGAATTGCACACAACATACATGGATTTTTTTATTTAATTTTGTTTTTAATGACCCGCCCCAACCCGCCCCGCAAATAAAGTGACAATTTTTTTGCCCACCCCAACCCGACCCACGGGTTATCAGACGACCCGCGCATCACTAGTGTGTGTGTGTGTTAGTGTAAGTGAATGAGCGCACACACACACACACACACACACACACACACACACACACACACACACTCGCTTTTACAGCCCCTCCTCCTCTCAGGTTCCCAAACAAACACACACACTCTCTGCCTTACACACACACACGCACACTCAGAAACACTGCAAGCACTAAGACCTAGCAGGGGAATGGCAGTCTTAGTGCTTGCAGTGTTTCTGAGTGTGTGTGTGTGTGTGTGTGTGTGTGTATTCACCCAGGAGGGGAGACGATTACCTACAATTCCGCAGCGCAAGACAGAGAAAAACCTTTGACTCAGTTGTGATGACGTGACGTTTGTGTCAAAACAAGAAGTGCATGCGTGATACATGATACTCAGTGCTCGTAAACCAAGACAATGCTCGTTTTTCAAGTCAAAATGTATTAAAAATCTTTGCTCGTCTTGCGGAACACTCATAAACCGCGTAACTCGTAATCCGAGGTTACACTGTATTTTATCCCCCCATCCCCCCCCCCCCCCCATTCCACAGAGTAGCTCCTATTAGTGAAGGGAGGTTTGAATAATTTTAGTGACTCGGTTCTTTGTTTCTTGTTTATCAAAATGAACGAAAGGTTTTTTGAGTCATTTAGTTCATTTCGTTCTTTTGATCAGAAATAAAATAATAAAAATGTTACATTTTCAATAAACAGTCTCTCAATACACCTACATACACAAATTTTGGCTATAGTTCCAGTAATCAAAATATTACAATGCAGCTAAGGACATATTATAATAAACAGAATGAGTCGCTCACCATCATATCTTCTGGTCCGAGTCGTTCGTTCTTTTGAATCTGTTGCACCGCATAGCGTCTGTGGGAGTCACATGACAAAAAAAGAGAGATTCGGACCGAAAAGACTCGAAGGTAACTACTCATTGCTTAGCGCATACGCGTCCACTAGAACATGAACGGATCACTCTCCGAGACTACTCGTTCTTCTGAGTCACATTCGAAAAAAGAACGAATCGCTCATGAACAACCCATCAGTAGCTCCTATATACTGTAGGCAGGACGAGCTCAGGTTTTTAAACCCCACCACCACCACCAAGATGCGTCTGTTGGGCAGTAAGCGAGGCCCTTAACCCTCAATGTAAAATCAGATAAATATACAGTGGTGTGAAAAACTATTTGCCCCCTTCCTGATTTCTTCTTCTTTTGCATGTTTGTCACACTTAAATGTTTCTGCTCATCAAAAACCATTAACTATTAGTCAAAGATAACATAATTGAACACAAAATGCAGTTTTTAAATGAAGGTTTACGTTATTAAGGGAGAAAAAAAACTCCAAATCTACATGGCCCTGTGTGAAAAAGTGATTGCCCCCATTGTTAAAAAATACCTTAACTGTGGTTTATCACACCTGAGTTCAATTTCTGTAGTCACCCCCAGGCCTGATTACTGCCACACCTGTTTCAATCAAGAAATCACTTAAATAGGAGCTACCTGACACAGAGAAGTAGACCAAAAGCACCTCAAAAGCTGGACATCATGACAAGATCCAAAGAAATTCAGGAACAAATGAGAACAAAAGTAATTGAGATCTATCAGTCTGGTAAAGGTTATAAAGCCATTTCTAAAGCTTTGGGACTCCAGCGAACCACAGTGAGAGCCATTATCCACAAATGGCAAAAACATGGAACAGTGGTGAACCTTCCCAGGAGTGGCCGGCCGACCAAAATTACCCCAAGAGCGCAGAGACGACTCATCCGAGAGGCCACAAAAGACCCCAGGACAACATCTAAAGAACTGCAGGCCTCACTTGCCTCAATTACGGTCAGTGTTCACGACTCCACCATAAGAAAGAGACTGGGCAAAAATGGCCTGCATGGCAGATTTCCAAGGCAAACCACTTTTAAGCAAAAAGAACATTAAGGCTCGTCTCAATTTTGCTCAAAAACATCTCAATGATTGCCAAGACTTTTGGGAAAATACCTTGTGGACCGACGAGACAAAAGTTGAACTTTTTGGAAGGTGCGTGTCCCGTTACATCTGGCGTAAAAGTAACACAGCATTTCAGAAAAAGTACACCATACCAACAGTAAAATATGGTGGTGGTAGTGTGATGGTCTGGGGTTGTTTTGCTGCTTCAGGACCTGGAAGGCTTGCTGTGATAGATGGAACCATGAATTCTACTGTCTACCAAAAAATCCTGAAGGAGAATGTCCGGCCATCTGTTCGTCAACTCAAGCTGAAGCGTTCTTGGGTGCTGCAGCAGGACAATGACCCAAAACACACCAGCAAATCCACGTCTGAATGGCTGAAGAAAAACAAAATGAAGACTTTGGAGTGGCCTAGTCAAAGTCCTGACCTGAATCCTATTGAGATGTTGTGGCATGACCTTAAAAAGGCGGTTCATGTTAGAAAACCCTCAAATAAAGCTGAATTACAACAATTCTGCAAAGATGAGTGGGCCAAAATTCCTCCAGAGCGCTGTAAAAGACTCGTTGCAAGTTATCGCAAACGCTTGATTGCAGATATTGCTGCTAAGGGTGGCCCAAGCTGTTATTAGGTTCAGGGGGCAATTACTTTTTCACACAGGGCCATGTAGGTTTGGATTTTTTTTCTCCCTAAATAATAAAACCCCTCATTTAAAAACTGCATTTTGTGTTTACTTGTGTTATCTTTGACTAATAGTTAAATGTGTTTGATGATCAGAAACATTTTGTGTGCCAAACATGCAAAAGAATAAGAAATCAGGAGGGGGGCAAATAGTTTCTCACACCACTGTATGTAAGTTGCTCTGAATACGAGTGTCTGTGGCGCCAGGGCCCCGTGACCGTGTATACAGGATAAAGCGGTGTAGACCTCAATGATCAAATAGTACGTTTAATAGCTACGTTTAATCGCTGTTTTGAATCACAATTTAAATATGTGTCAAAATAATCACAACGTGTGTTTTTTTTATCAAATATTGCAGCACTAACAATATTAACAATACTAACCCACAAAATTACTAACTAGCGAGACTCTGTATGGTTTTATATATGTATATGGTAATGTCGGACAGACGATATAATTGATAATCCATGTTTTAATATTTCTTTTTAATACAGGTTAAAGACCGCTGATGATGATGATGATGATGATGATGATGATGATGATGATGAAATAGAATCTCCAGTGTCAGTGATTTATCACAGATGACTTGTTCATATTCTACAATACTGAATGTAACTACAGTATAAAAGAATATAATAACAACAACAACAACAACAATAATAATAATAATAATAATAATAATAATAATAAAGATTGGACTTTCTCACAATTATCTCAATGTCTTTACCGAATACCTCTTATTCATTACTTGTAAATAAATAAATAAATAAATAAATAAATATTTCTACATCATGTAAGTAACTGTCTGGTTGTGTTCTAGTCTTCGAGTCAGGACGTTGTGCTCGATTTGCGACTCACCCTGCAGACCTTTACAGGAACTAGGTGGAGTCATGTGATTAATCTGGGCGGAGAAGCTGCTAGAAGGCCTTCAAAATAAAAGTCCGGTAAAACACACGGCACTGACAATAAGATCTGATCAGCAGGGCTGTTGTAGTCTTTCCTTTTTTTTCTTCTTTTTTCTTCTATAACACATTTATTATTAAACTGTTATATGTCAGGGCTGATCAAAAGTCTTTGGCAGGAAATTCTAAATAAGACACACAGACCTTCTGGAGACTTTGCCAGTTTGTTTGCAGTGAAACTCAGCAGCCTTCATTATAACTTCAGTCTGAAAAATGATCTGATGTGAAATAAGTTACTTTCTTTCCTTTTTAGTTATTATTATTATATATATATATATATATATTTTTTTAAATATACAATATTGTTGTAATGCAGAATTGACCGCACATACATCTATAATTTATTTATTATTTATACACAGAAATAGGAGGCACAGTAATACAACAACAACAACAACAATAATAATAATAATAATAATAATAATAATAATAATAATAATAATAATCGTTTTAGGTGAGGATCGAACCTGGACCCTGGTTCAGGAAATACTCTAGAATAATTGTTTCTGTCTATAGAAGTAACATTATCCATGTTATGAGTATCTTTTGCACAATTAGGCCTGACCTCAACCGTAATTGTTAACAACAATAATAATAATAATAATAATAATAATAATAATAATAATAATAACAATAATAATAATAATAATCGTTTTATTTGAGGCCTGACCTCAACCGTAATTGTTTTATCCTACATAAACACAGTTCAAAATCATATGTAACTGTATAATTATTATTATTATTTTAGTGACAGTTCCACACTCTAAACCCATCTCCAGCATTACAAGTGACATCCACCTGAGACTGGACACCTTTAAAGGCAGACAAGTAACCTGGTAACACACCTTGTTAATTAACGCTGTTATAACATGTTTTTACTGTAACGAAAAGCAAGACATAACTCCAATGGGAGGCTGTTATTATGTTGTTTTGTAATTATTATTGTTGTTATATGTACTGTAATAAAAATCTGTACATCAATCTGGAGGCGGCATGGTGGTGTAGTGGTTAGCACTGTCGCCTTGCACCTCCAGGGTCTGGGTTCGATTCCCCGGCCAGGCTCGATTCCCATCTCTGTGTGCATGGAGTTTGCATGTTCTCCCCGTGCTTGGTGGGTTTCCTCCGGGTACTCCGGTTTCCTCCCACAGTCCAAAGATATGCAGGTTAGGCTAATTGGCGTTCCTAAATTGCCCGTAGTGTGTGATTGGGTGTGTGAGTGTGTGTGTGTGTGTATGTGTGTGTGCCCTGCGATGGATTGGCACCCTGTCCAGGGTGTACCCCGCCTAGTGCCCGAAGTCTCCTGGGATAGGCTCCAGGTCCCCCGCGACCCTGAACACAGGATTAAGTGGTATAGAAGATGAATGAATGAACATCAATCTGGAAGAGTTGTTAATCTTGTAACGCTTGAATTCACCACACGATGGCGCCAGAATCACATCAAACCATTGGGCATTCTGTTTGCTGCCACTTTGCCACTTTTGCTGACTGAAAGATTGGAGATTTGAACAAAATTTGAGTTATAATATAATACTTTAAATATTAAAGTTATATTTTTATTTACTGGACAAAATAATGACAAAAAATGTAACACATGGGTTTATATTTGTAAAAAAAATAAAAAATGAACATATACACAATAAACACTGGTTCACTTGAGGGCGAGTTGTGATTAGTCTCGAATGATTTTACACAGTTCCTACAATAACACTCAGTAACTCACTCACTCATGGTTTATACCGCGTTATCCTGTATACGGGGTCGCAGGGGGCCTGGAGCCTATCCCCGGAGACTTAGGGCACGAGGCGGGGTACACCCTGGGCGGGGTGCCAATACATCACAAGGCACTCACATACATATACTCACTTACACACTCATTCACACACTATGGACAAGCTAGGAATGCCAATTAGACTAATCTGCATGTGTTTGGAGTGCGGGAGGAAACCAGGGTACGCGGAGGAAACCCACCGAGCACGAGGAGAACAAGCACACCTGGAGGTGGAAGGTGACGGTGCTAACTACTATGCCACTGTGTCACTATGTAGAATTAATAACTGATTTAAAATCATTTCCATTCTTTAATAAGAACATTATCCTGTTCAGTGCATATTATTAAGAGTGAATCTTACTACTAGCATGTGTTTTATTTCTGAAAGGAGGAAACAGGAAAACCTGTAAAAATCCCCTACAGTGTGCCGGCCACTGCACGGCTCCGCCTGCTTCTGCCTCGTGATGGAAAGTGTAATACTGCTGTTTATCCACGAGATGTTAATATTAAAGAACTAACATTTCACTCAAAATATGACCGGATTATATTTATGGTATTCGGTTTATTTTTGCTTAATCGACAAAAATAAATCCCAAAGAAGCACATGGCCGGATAGAGGCCTGCATGTCGCCATAGTAACAAAGGGGAGCCTGAAGGACAAGAAATGGGTTCAGTGTAAAGAAGTGTTGCATTAAATTCACTCGTCGTAACAAACTAACTAGCAGTGTCGCTAGTGCCGCGCGATTAATCGGATAAAACCCGAGATTACAATATGGACCTGTGCTGTTACAGAATCTAATCGCAAGTTGCTTCAGTTTATTACAGGTCATAGTTGGGAATCCAAAATGTTAACGCAACACAATTCACTGAAAAAAGTTGTTGAAAGGTATCAGAACACACAGCACAGCAGCACAGCGCGCCGCACACACCAGGCCCGGTGGGACAAGAGGACAAGGGGACGCCAAAACCTAGGTGGGTTTTAACGTTAATGGTTTTAATATTGTGGCTGATCAGTGTGCAGTAAATGTAAACAATGTTGGACGTTTATGTAATATTTCAACATCTGCAATTAAAAGGCATGTTTAAACATCTGCAAATTATTTTATGAACAGCCGTGTAGTGAGGTCTATTACGGCTGAGGTGGAAAATATGCTGATGGAAAGGGCTTGCCAAGTTTTGCCATTTTGATTGATTTATTTATTTGTTTGTTTGTTTATTTCCTGCCTGCTGTATTGAATAGGTGGCACGAGGCAGAGCATGCTGTTTTGCACAGAGGAGGAATCAGCAGGGCTCCACATGTGACGAGAGCTCAGGCGTGTCGATGTAACCACACGGGCGATGCACTCACACTCGTCTCTCTGCAGCAGCTTTCATGGTAACGAGCCAAACGGAATCAAATAAATCTTAGGCTGCAATGTTTGTTTGTTTTTTAGATGGTAAAGTAAAATGATAAATGTAAACCTGATGAATGAACTAGACACCAAACTTTGGCTGTTACTACTATTATTACTCCTGTATTATAACTTCTACGTAATTAAAAGTGCAGTTATTATCTGTAACGCAGGATATTTTAAACCTGATGGAGATGGAGTCCCGTGTCCACATGATTTCCACAGACAGCGTTATATAAGGCATTACATAACGACAGGCTGAGAAACAGCCACATGGCTTCAACTGATAAACAGACAAAGCAAACACATGCAGCGTTTCCACAGGAAAAAAAAAACCTTTATTAATACTTTTAAATGTATATCAACAGCATTTTTTTTCCTGACAAAATATATACATTAAGCAACCTTCTGTTAGGTCCCAAAATAAAAATCCCAAGTACCTCTTCCTATACAAAACTAGTATATTGTTTAAACATTGTACATTCACATTTCCTGCTTCTCCACAGAATCCAGAATAAAAAACAAAATAAACATAATATTAATAACAATAATAATAATAATAATAATAATACATATCTGTCATTATTTTGCTGCTTTAAACAAGTAAAGGCAACAGCATGAGCTGAGATCTGTTTTAATTTGACCAGAAATGGACACAGAGCACGATGCAGACACACAACCTCCCGAGTCTTACAGCCATAATGAGACTCAATCAAAAGACAAAAACTGTGGCTCATGTATCAAAAAAAAAGGAAGAGAAATGTACAAATAATGTTGTATAAACACATGAGTTACACAATGTAGTCACCCCATCTATTCGCACAAACAGTAATGAAATATACTCAGAAACCTTCTAGTAAAAAAAAGACCTGTGATTATATTTACTCCCTTATTTACACAAGCGACCCACATCAGTGCTGATCAGCCTCACCTGCATATGTGTGTGTGTGTGTGTGTGTGTATTCGATGGAGGGGAAACCCGTGACTTAACTTAGCGATGGCGTGAGATGAGGATGAGGCTCTCGCTGTTGTCTCATTCTGTGAAAGCTCTGGTCAACTAAAGCAGACGGTATTTGGTAGCATTCTAGGCTAAAAGGAGAGTCTTTGTTTAAAGCAGCCCGAGAGTCCTGACAGTGTGAGGCCTCGCTCGGCAGCACAGAGAGACAGACAGACAGAGAAAGAGAGAGAGAAAAAGGAAAAAAAAGAAAAAAAGCAGCATCTACAGGGGTTTCGCTAGCGCCATTGTTTTTGTTTTTGTTGTTGTTGTTGTTTTCTGGTTTACATTCATAATTTAAAAGCTATGTGCAAAGGGCAGAGTCCTTATGGTTTATCTGTTAGGGGCGATCTGCACGTCACATTCTGGATTTCGGTTTTATTTGTTTATTGAAACATTCAGCACGAGCGCAGAGAGAGCAGACGTCCCCCGCAGAGCGATCCTTCCTGAAACCAGACGTCTCGGTGTCCTGCATCATCTTCACAGTGACTCTAAGTGCTACACCCTAGTCCTCGTCTCCCAGCCACTCCCTCAAGGTGGCCAGCGTGCACCATGTCTACACACCGACTCTCTCCCCCAATGTGCATGACTACTACTCTGATGGAGGGAGTTGGCCACGGGGCTGGTGTGTGTGTGTGTGTGTGTGTGTGTGTGTGTGTGTGTGTGTGTGTGTACGGTTGTGATTTTTTAAAAATAATAAGAATAAACTGGGGGAAGGGCGGGGCAGCAGTAGCAGAGCAGGAGCCAGCACGACTCTGATCTTCATCAGTGTAACATTCGGAGGGACTCCACGTGGTTATCAGTCTTTGGTTTCCAGATTTAAGGGGGGCACTTGTTTGAGGGCCTGGTGCAGAGCCGAAGAGTCTGTATGAGCATGAGAGGCGCTAGGGGACGCTATTCTGGGCGACAAGACGAGCGACAAGGGGAGCTTCTCAGGAGACAAGCTCGGTGGGGAACCTGCGATGCCAGGGTACAGCATGGGCATGCCCCCTGGGTACCAGCACTTCTCCAGAACAGGGAGGTATGCGGCGGCGGTGGCTGCTGTCACTGGAGGAAGGAGGTAGAAGGGCATGCAGAAAGGTGGCTGGTGAGAGGAGAAGCCCGTGTACCCGCTGTGACTCAACAGAGACTCGTCCTCGGAAGAGTCCGACCTTTGCCGCTTGGCCTGCGGCTCATCCCACTCCTCCTTGATGCCGTATTTCAGTTCGGCGCCCTCTTTGCCGTAGTAGCTCGGGCGCTGGCCCTTAGAGTCACGCTTGTCTTTGTCCAGCTCGCCACCATAGCCGCTGTCCGTGTCCGTGTCGCTGCCACTCTGCTCGCTGCTATGCGGGTAAGTCCGCTGGATCACAGGGACGCAGTTTTTGGTGTGGCCCTCTGGCATTCTGGGCGGCGCCACGCCGGGTTTCTCATGGATCTCATGGACTTTGTGGGCAGGGGATGACATGTCCTGACGCGGGCTGACCGGCCGCTGCGGCAGCTCGGAGGCCACCTTGTGCAGATGGTTTAAGATGTGCGTAGGAGTCAGATCCTGCCCGTTCTCCTGACTCGCTATGTACTGCAGAACCTCTTTGGCGCACAAATGGAAACCAGAGCGGAACATCTCCTCGCTCTTCTCCACGCCCCCGTTGGTGTGATCACCTACAACAACAACACACACACACAGGTAGATTACATATGAGTACAATCTCATCTCAGAGCTCATCCCTCTCAGCTGGTTACATAACACCTGCTGATGGTGCATGACAGACAGGAACAGACGGTGTGAGAACGGATCATGTTTACGAGGCTGCTTTATCGCAAGCGTTTCTCATCTCCAACTCACCGATCTGCATTCCATTCTGCAGAGATATGATTTGCCGCTGCTGCTGCTCCAGCAGGCTGTTCAGAGCCTTCACGTGCTTCAATGTCAGCTCCAGCACCACGGCCTTCTCCAAGTGGCCCAGCGTCTATAAAAGGAGGAATCACTCGATAAGCTTGTTTATCTTTCTTATGTAACGCTCTCAAGCTGCCTGTGCCGAGGGCAAACCCAAAGACACAAGCGACATGCAAATCCAGCTTAAATAAAAGAGAAAAATCAAACAAACACATGCTTACAGTTTTCACTTTGTCTGGTCAGAGGTTATCTATAAACTATGATCTTGCTTGGTTTATATTGTCTCAGCAGCAGTCGTCACTACACCACTGTTCTGAGTGTAGGAACATACGAAACCAAACATATGCTCTTCTGGTGCCGCAGCCCATAAACGCCTGAGCATTTTAGCTTTTTTAAATTAATTCTTTTTTTTTTTTAACATACAGTATATATGGCTCAGGATTGTGCAGTATAGAGACACATCCTTTTTTTTTCAGCACAACTTGGGCAACACGCTGAACTGAATTTTAGTTTAGTTTAACCGACTGCACGAGGCAAAAAATAAAAAAAAAAAATAAAAGGCAATATAGAAATACACATGATTATGTTTGTTTTCTGCTTGTTTTCTTCCTGATTGTTTCTGAACATAATAATAATAATAATAATAATAATAATATGCTCATTTTATTGTTAGAATTCTACATATTTGTGACATCGTTCCCATATTCCGGCAGTTGTAAAACTTTACACAGTATAAAAGTAATGATAACTTTAGTTGTATGTCTTTTTTTCTTTTCTTTTTTTTTTTATTTAGTTTTTTGTGCCACTTGCCATTTATTTATATCAGATTTATTCAAATCATATTTTTACTTTAATGAATGATGTTCTGCTTTTCTATGCAAGTTTATCGTCCTGTTCTATAACCTACACCTGCTTTGGGTGACACTATATACCTGTATATAAAATATGAAGTAAATAAATAATATATGATGGATCAGGACTAATGATCTGAAAACCAAACTGTATAAGAATTAAACTAATGAACTGAGCCTGGGCCTCGGCACTGCAGGTGGCGCTACAGATAGACATTTCGAGGTGTCGCTCCACTATAATGAAGGACTGACCGAGAGTTTGAGGTGCTCTGGGAGAAGGTCCTTCAGCTGAGCGATGCATTCATTTATCCTGTCACGTCGCTTCTTCTCGATCAGACGATGCGGCAGCTTGTACGTGTCCTGCGTCAAATCAGAGGGAACATCTTTAGTGTCCGAGCTCTCAGGGCTGAACTGTTCTTACAGTAGAATCATCATAATCATCATAAATAAAAAAACTTTCGGCTCTTTCACGCAGGGTTAAATATCTGACATGCAAAAAAAAAATTCATAAAAAACACAACCCCAGTCCAGGTTGATAGTTTATTACATGATTCCCACGGACGGGTGTTAGAGTGTAAGAGTGTAGATGATCAGTACCTTACTGTCCTCGCCTCGTTTCGCGCCTCTGCGGGGTTTGTAGACGTACATGGGGAAATCCATGCTGTAGGAAAATGACAGCAGAGGAAAGAAGAGTTAATACACACATCAGGATTGTTTTAGAGAAACTTCGCGCAGTTCTACACGGAATGGACCGTTACGCCCCTTCTGCAACAATGTAACACACGCGGCTCCTTTTATGTCAGAACGCTGCATTTATTTATAGCAAACACACAAACACACACACACACACATATCTATATCCGTTTAGCACAAGGTTCTGGGATGTTATAAATGGCTCTTACCCCGGAATACCAGCCATGTCCAGTGGGTTCTGTTTGGCCAGGCACGGAGGAGGAGGATGAGGAGGATGAGGAGGAGGAGGTTGCGCGCTGGTAATCCTCTCCATTGTCCAAGTGCACAAAATATATATATATATATATATAAAAAAAATACAACTTCTTTCCTGATTTTTTTAAACCAAGAAATATGTGTATATATTAATACACATACACATATATCTATATCTCTATATATATAAAAAAAAAATGAACAAAGTTCCTGTGATTGCTTTTAATGACCGACAAATCAATCCTCAGATGCGAACTGTCCCACGAGGTGCAAGAAAAACAAACAAACAAACAAACAAAAAAGTTTTACAATTCCTCCAGTGTTTCCAGATTATTCTGTAACCTGTCAGTCTGTGAGCTCGTGCAGTCAGTCACGCGCGCAGGCACGCAGGAGATGTCGCGCGTAAAAGGCGCAAAGGCGCAATAGTTCAGAAGCTCCGGTCGTCGGTTAAATGTGTGCGCGAGTGCGTGTGTGTGTGTGTTTATGTGTGTGTCTGAGTCTGAGTGTGTGCAGTGGGTGGACTAGACTACGTGTTAAATGTATTAAAAAAAAAAAAAAAAAGCAGCAGCCCTGTGACTGCAGACACGTCTCTCCTCCTCCCAGATCTCCGTCACATGAGCCTCACGTGTCTGACGGCGCTTTCAGCAGCTCCAGCCTGTTACAGATAAATCTTCACCCCCCCCCTCCCCCCCCCTCCCTCTCTCTCTGTCTCTCTGTCTCTCCTCCCCTCAGTGTCTCGTGTACAACCACGCGCTTTTCAGAAGCCGACCGGCTGAGCTGCTGATGTGGAAAGCCAGCGGAGTCAAAAACAACAAAACTGTTTTTATTTAAATAAACATATACAGTAAAGTGCTAAGAATTGTGCAGTATAAAGTGAATTCCTTTTTTTTTTTTAATCACACCCTGGACTTTTCTCACTCATCACCTAGACCACTTTATCCTTTATTACAGGGTCTGACAATCCATCACACACACACACACACACACTACGGGCAATTTGGGAACGCCTATTAGAACTAATCTGCATGTCTTTGTAGAAGGGAACCAGAGTTCCCTGAGGAAACCCACCAAGCACAGGGAGAGAACATGCAAACTCCATGCACACAGGTGGGAATCGAACCCGGACCCTGGAGGTGCACGGGCGACAGTGCTAACCACTACGCCGCCGCCTCGATGGATAGGATAACAATTGGTTTCAAAATTATTTCAGCTCTTTAACAAGAACATTACCATAATCAGTGCAGTGATATAGAACACGTGGGCGGTAATACTGTACACAAACATTACTGAGTAAAAAAAAGGGTCAAAATGGGTCACGTATAGAAATACATATGATCATGTGTTTTTATGGTTGTTTTCCAGTTGTTTCTGTGACTAATAATAATAATAATAATAATAAAAACAATAATAAGCAGAAGAAAAACTGTTTAAATCTGGAGTTGTAGATCGTGGTTGCTTGGGCACAGCCCCCTAGGCGGGAATCGAACCCGGACCCTGGAGACGACAGTGCTAACCACTACGGCACCGTGCCACCACACACACACATATAGATACAGAGTCAGCCAACAAAATGTATACAAACTTCAGGAAAATAAAAACTTAATTTCTTTTATATATTGATATATAAATATATAATATATAATTAATGTTATATTAATATAATATATATCATACTATTTTTCTTTTCTTGAAATATATTTTTCTTTTCCATGATATATATTATTTATGTATATATATATATATATATATATATATATATATATATATATATTTTTTTTTTTTTTTTATTATTATTTAAAAAATTGTCATCGACCTACTGTATGCTGTGTTGTTTGCTGCTTGGGTTTTAAGGGTTAATTTACATTTAGGCATTTGGCAGATGCTCTTATCCAGAGCGACTTACATTTTTATCTCATTACACATCTGAGCAGTTGAGGGTTAAGGGTCTTGCTCAGGGGCCCAACAGTAGCAACTTGGTGGTTGTGGGGTTTGAACCTGGGATCTTCCGAACTGTAGTCCAATGCCTTAACCACTGAGCTACACCTGGCCCCTTAGGTATTGTTGGGGGGGGGGGAAACAGCACAGGGTAAAAAAGAAGAAGACAGGAACCAAATAGAATACTTATGACATTTTTATCATTTAAAGCTTTTTTTTAAATAACAAAATGTAAATGTTGTTACCTATAAATATTATATACAAATAAATATATAATATTATAATACTATAATAATAATTTATTTGTCTTTTCGCAAATACACACGTTTGTTGTACACTAACCACATAAAAAATAATTGTATTGTTTAAATAAACCCAATATTATTTTTGGCATCACGGTGGCGTCGTGGTTGGCATCACCTAAGTGCCTTGCACCTCCAGGGTCGAGGGTTCGAGTCCCGCCTCTGGGTCTGTCTGTATGTGTGACTGTGTGCATGGAGTTTGCATGTTCTCCCTGTGCTTGGTGGGTTTCCTCTGGGTACTCCGGTTTCTTCCCACAGCCCAAAGATATATGTAGATTAGACTAATTGGCTATAGCATGTGAATGCTGACCGGAGGTCTTTTCACAATCGTAAAAATGGGAATAAATACAGAACAATGGCTTCCACGGTCCCTATATACAGTATATACTTTTTTAATCTACACAAACAGCTACATCAGATTGCAGACGTACTGCAAAAACCAGACGACAAATGATCGCATTGTTTAAAAGCACACAGTAATATTTTTGCCCTGAACGCTCCCCTACAATGTGGACGTGAGCATCAGAACGCAGACCATGGAGTGATAGAAGATGGTGGTTGATGAATCACATTTTTAATTATATCATGTGGACAGCTGAGTGTACAGTATGTGTGTGTGTGTGTGTGTAACTTAACTGGGGAAAAGACGGGACCAGGATGCACTATGGGAAGGAGACAAGTCAAGCAAATCAGTTTGTTGCTCTGGGAAACAGAGTCCTGGTTTTCCTTTGGACATTTTTGCAGACTGACTCCAACCTCGTCATAGGGAATACCCAAGGTGTGAACTCGGCCCCACAGTTCTCCAGCTGAGTGTCTGTAGGATCCGCTGGACAATCAAGTCACAACTTAAGGGCTTAAACGATCTGCAGTTACCGTCTTGACACCAGATACCACAGTGTTGTGTCGTCCAGGCCTCGACACGTCTCAGAACCATAAGTGGGAGCTACACATCATCACTCATCTGCATATGTGTTTGTGTGTGGGTGTGAGTGTGTGTGTGTGTCCTGATGTGTATATGGGTTGTCTGAATCGGTGTCTGGTATATTTTTGTGTACTTACTTTCCTACACAGTCTACATCATCAAACTGTGTGGTGTGTGTGTGTGTGTGTGTGATATAATTTACGTGCAACTTCTCATAGGTCACTGTGGTAATGGGGGTGGGTGGACCTGCTCAGAGTCCAGCACAATTAAGTCGACTAATTTCAACTAACCGGTTATCAGGTTGAGTTGACGCGTCGCGGCGGGAAATCACCACATTAGGTGGGTTCAGTGAGTAATCACATGCAGGCCGTGTAATAAACAGGTATTTATATACAGTTAACTGCAGCGAGAACTGGAGATGTTGACAAAAAGGCGATAATAGCAACATGACATTTACGTCATTTTGAAAGTAATTTGCGTGCATCATAAGCCATGCACACACACATATACGTGCACACACACACATATACAGAACTACAGAACATTTATCGACACATTTATATCCCTTGAGATTTGTTTTAGAAGTTTAAGTAAATAAAAGTTAATATATTTGATGTGTGTCGATTAAAACTCTTTAGGTGTGTCTTTTCTATCTGTGCACGAACACACACACACACACAGGCGTTTGTTCCTCCCTATAGCACTTTATCACAGCACATGCACCTGTTGCAGTGTTTTTCTTTTCCACCTGCAGTCGTGCTTTTCCTGTGATACCAGGAGTTTTTTTTTATTCTTTCAAATCAAATTCGCTTGAAGTGAGTATTTTTCTCTTTCTTTCTTTCTTTCTTTTTTTTATTTGTTCACATGAAGCATGCATCATGTGTGGAAAGTTCTCGAACTGCTTTCATGTCAGACGTGCATCACCGAGATGATGCAGCAGCTTCAGTCTTGGTTTTTTTTTTATGCACAGACAGGAAGACCGGTGATGTTCACTTTTATTAACAGGACAAATAAATTCCCCGCAGGCTGGAACATCTTACACGAGTGTTTTAAGCATGGTAGTGATGTGCAAAGTTCAGGTCAATACTGCGTCATAAAACCTTCATGATAAAGTGTGAAGAAAAAACATTGCTCCGTGTCACAAAGCTGCAGTTCCTCGTGACATTTATACCGCCGCGATAACGAACCACTTCTGTACGTCTGTGGTCATCTGTGGCAAATTGAAGAAATGTAGTATTATTATTATTATTATTTTTTTTATGCCAAATTGCCATCAAGCCATTGAGACTGGTGATATTTACTTTGTGGGTTGCTCAACCCTGCATTTGCAAAATCAAACCCTGAATGATTCCAGCAATTACAGTCGAACAGCTTCAGGTAGCAAAAATTCATAATAACCATGTTTTCTTTTCCCCCAGAGCTTAAATCAGTGCTTAGCGATGGTTTAATAACCTTTTAACATAGCCTAGTTCTTGTTACGTTCTCTCCTCTTCTTCTTCTTTCAGTCCTGCAGGTGATGATCATGTTACAACGGCCTTATACCACAAACAATCTAATCAAATCAAATAAAAAAAAATCCCCACCCATAACCTTTTGCTTCAAACAAAGGTAGCAGTCTGCAGTGCAAGGTGTCAACCAAGGAATTTTGGTGGTTGTGTCATGGTCTGACATTTATGTTAGTTGAATCATATTTACACAAAGTGACTGCGAAGTGTCTCTTTGTTGTTTTCCGCAATAAACTTCGGTTTCTGTCAAACAAAACACAGGCCGGCTTAGTGCTACGTTTAAAATCCATCTTTTAACGATTTGTGTGACAGTTTCTTAATGTAAGTCTTAATAAGTTAGGATTTGGTAAATCATCACGACAACAGGAATAAATGCTGCTGCATGTTAGACGCCCTTCTGAACTTTTCCCCAATTCTGTCTGTGTTCTAATCATGACAGCATCAGCACGGGGACTCGAGCAGAGTCCTGACACAGGAGGGGAACTGAGACACGGCGGCGGCGGAGACACAAACTCACTCCAGTCCTTCATTCCACACAGACTCATCATCCGATTCGCTCACCTGTTAGAAAGTGTTTACACTCAAATGTGCTGGATTAAGTGTTGTTGTCCCCCCCCCATCCCATCCCATCCCATCCCCATGGGTCACGTACTTTCTCCTCACATCTTCTGTTTCCTCTCAGATTCACATCCTCACCAACTCCCACTTTAGTTAATCTCGAATATGCAGATCATGTGTGTTATTCTCTGCAGATTCTGTTGCGCAGGCCTCTCCCACACATCGCTGAACAAAGGAGGAAAATAACAAAACCAAAAAAAGAAAAAAAAAACTGCTTTTATATGGTCTGTGATTCAAGAGGTCGACTGAAGTGCATTTCCCCTCGAAGGACAAGTGCTGTCTTTACTGCTGGAATTTTCGATCTCAACATACAGTGACTAAACACATTACAAATGTCATGACTTATTCACTTTTCTGTTCCATCCGGTTGTGTTGTTCGAGTTACTGTTTTATTGTTGAGTACGTGGAAGAAAAATGTAATTTACATAAAGTTATAAAAAAAAAAAAAAAAGCCTTTTTGTAGGATTACTTCACTATACAATAACATATTTATTGTCCAGCACCAGCAGCTTCGGGTAAACATTCAGTACGTTTCAGGTCGTCTGTGTAAACTCAGCCAGTGAGGGTTTCTCTACTGAGAAGATTTTTATTGGACAGTTTTTCCTCTTATTTGAAATTAATTGTTTGGAAATCGGCATCTCGGCAAAAACAGCAACATCCCAAAATAAAACACATTCATTAAACTTGGAGCAGGTGGAGAAAGGAGCACAAAATAATAATAATAATAATAATAATCATAAGCTTAATTCAAGGTGAATTACAGTATTTATTAAATATTGCTAAATTAATTTACAATCTTGACATATGTTAAATTAGAATTATATTTCATACTGTATAACTTTCATTAACAGTGCTATTAAACTCTATTAAGGGAGGGGAAATTATCTCTATACAAAAGCAAAGACTTGACAGACATATATTAAAGAAAACTAGAAATAAAAACAAAATGAATATCAACAGAGAGATATGGCATTGTGTGTAAGACATGGTAGTGCAAAGATTGTTCTGAGCACTTGCTCTCTCCGGTAGAGATTATTACACTGTGCCACGTTTACAAACTAAAGAAACGACTTGCTTGTTTAATGAGGAAGGCGTTTCTCTCGTTCCTTCGACGAGGCCTTTAGAGTCTCCTGACGCAGAACTCGCCACAGGTGAGTGATGCGTTCATACTGTTTAAAAATGCTCTAGATTCTAAAGCCACTTAGAATTAAAAACACAAACAAAGCTTATTGGTCTAAAGAGATTAAATGCTAATCTTATCATTTTAATGCTTCAAAAAAAAAAAAAAAAGAAGCTAATTATCTGTGATTTATTTTCTGACCAGGCAAAAAAAAAAAAAAAAGATACAAACATAATACATCTTTCTATAGAAAAGTGTATGCCATGGCATAGTCAGTACATTTTAACCATCATATATTCAATTTATTTATATAAATAAATTAATAAATAAGACTCATAAATGCAAACTGATGGCTATTAGAATTCTTGCCAGGTTGACGCTAGGAATCTACAGCGTTCCAGTAACAATCATGAGGCTGATAAAGGAAAAGGGGCGAAGGGTGGGTGAGAAAAGCGTTTAAACATGTGAGATGATCATCATCTCTTTAAGACATGTTGTTCAGCTCGACAGGTTTGCATATTAAAGTAGTAATATTGCACAAAATACAAAAATAAGACATAAAATACTGCTCGCTATTCTGGTTAGGAAATACAAAAAAAAAAAAAAAAAAACACAAGACACACACACATACACTTCTTTAATACTTCTCCAAGCAGCAGCTATAACTAGTCATACTGTCCAGTGTAGCCCCGGGTTCAAGTGTCCCCCGCTGTGATTACTGCCGCCGGTGAACTTCTGCCACCCGACCCGAGCGAGGGACGACGGGCCGCAGACACGTCTGTCTGTTTCGTTTCATTTAACCTTGTTAATTTTTACTCAGATTGTTTCGCGTGTGTGCAGGAAGTCTGGAAGGAATTTCGCTCTATGACTAAGGGCACATGTGTAGCGTGGCAGTTCAAGGCCTGTGCTGAAGCTCACCTACACACACACACACACACACACACACGCACACAATACAAAATACACAAACACACACTCAGGCAGGCTGCTGAGGGTTCACATTCATGTGCTGGGGATGTCCGAGGAGTCCGATCCTCTGCTTCTGCTTACGCTGTTCAGTCATCTGTTAGGACACACACACACACACACACAACATACAGAGGGATTTAATCTTTAGCTGCCCCCTTAACCCTACACACACACACACACACACACAAACCCCCCTTGTATACACTTCCTGCATGAACGCATCTGTAAAATCTGTTCCTGTTCCCTCGCTAGGAGACGAGAGACTGCGTGTGTGTGTGTGTGTGTGTGTGTGTTTGCATGTGCGTGTGTGTATCATTGTGATAGTGACTGTGCCACAACCGTGATCACGCACTCCCTCCATCTCATGCAATATGTTCACACTCATAAACACATGAGCATGAAAATACAAACACACACACACACACACACACACACACACACACAAATCTAATGGAGAAATGAATCCTTTTGTCATTTGTAAAATCCCCTGATCTGACTCAACGTTATGAAAAACAGGCTCTAAAACAGGCTCACTAACAGACTCGGGCAGCCATCGTTATACTAACCGTACGAAAGTGCACATTTCGAAAGTGCGCATTACAATTGCTCCAATATGTTTAAAAAAATAAAATAAATAGGAAGAAAAACATTTGATTGTTGTTGTGTCACCGTGTAGCTGCGAGTGTCATCAGAACAGAACAGCTGAAAGGTCTAATCAGGAATTTCCTGAATACCAGAGGCACTAAATAATAAAAGGTCGTCAGCACATGGCCCATAAACTCTGAAACGGCTCTCCCGCCATCCAGCGCCGGGACTCCGGATCAGGACCGTGGCTGAGGGTCCGGGTAGAAAAACACTTCTTTAATTATTTCTTGTCGTTATTTTGATTGGCCAACTTTATCGCTTTACAATCGTCGCCATGCTCTCGTCGATACACTGCAGAACGTCTTTATGATCTCCTTGTGCGAGAGCCGTCTCCATGGTTACTCAGACACCTGACCACACCCCTTTCAACACAGCTATACCTGAGAGGCTTTGAAGTGAGATCAAAGGGTACAACCTAGGGTTTACTCATAAATGAGAAAAAAAAAAAAAAAAAAGTAAAACGATAAATGTGCAGTGGTTTTGGATTTTTTTCCCCCTTATTTGGCCCAACTTTAACCGATCTTTAATGCTTTCTATTAATATTTACTTTTGAAGACATAGACAATAATAACAACTGTTTTGAAGTTAATTTTCCATATATGGTCAACTTTCCACCTTTTGCATATGCCATTTAATGTTATTAATATTGAGTGTATAATACAGTATAGATTTACAGATCTTGGGTCTCTGAGTGAGATTAATGAGTGTTTTGGTCAAATCATTTTACGTATGTTTTAAAATACTGAATATATTAAATAAAAAAAATAAAAAAAATCGTTTCCAGAGACAGACATATAAAGTACTGGAAAAGTGAAGGGTGCCTTTTTAAAATTTTTTTTTTTAGTATTGTTACTTGACCTTCTTTTGTTTCTCACTGTCTGGGTGTCAAAAGAAGTTCTAGTTCCTCCTATGCACTTCTCATTTGTCAGTCCCCTATTTAGCAGCTACACGCAGACCCGCTTTACATAAAAAAAAAAATCTGTCTTACATTCTACTGTACTTACAAGAAACTCTTTGACTTACGGTGCAGTGCAGCTGATCAAAAAGCTCTCTCTTGACACACGCACCATCAATAGCTTTTTTTGACAGCATTTTATCATCTCTGCCTGCAGTGTTATTTATGTGTGGAAACAAACAGTTCTGGTTCAGAGAACTTTGTCTGGAACACACACGAGTTGATTCAGAGTGAAACAACACTTGGCCTCGTGACGCAGGTGAAAGATCATTTAAGTACCACATGGGCTTGCTGCGCCGATCACAGATGGGGGGAGGGGGGAGGCACGCGCGCGAGGGGGGGGGGGGGATGAGAGAAAGAGAGAGAAAGACAGAGAGAGAATAATTTTAATTATTTAAGAATAATTTTTAAATTATTATTATATATATGTACATATGTTATTTTATTTATTTATTATTGTTATTTTATTTTGATTATATATATATATATATATTTATTTTGGGGGGGGTTGTTTTGTTTATGTCTACCTAATATGATATTCTTTCATATCTAATATGTAATTCTGATTAATGTAATTAATGTTTTCTAATGGCTTTGGCAACAATGTAATACTTTTGTTAACATTCATGCCAATAAAGCTCTTCTGAACTGAACTGAGAGAGAGAGAGAGAGAGAGAGAGAGAGAGAGAGAGAGAGAAAGAGAGAGAGTCATTGCCCTTTACTCTGGGTTTTTGACTATCAAGGGATTTTTTTTTTTTCAAACTCATCCTAAACATACAACAATCCTGGAGATTTTTCTACTCGGACTGAACAGGTAACTGTCTAGTTTCATTGTGAACAGAAACTCAGCTGTAAATTAGCACTTTTGTTCTGAGGTTTCACACATCAGGCCCTGCTGTGAATATCAAAAGATTTAGTCAATAATCACATTCATAGAGGATTCACAGGTTCCTGTTCACTCCAGGTTCATTTCCTTTTTAGCGTATCTATAAGAAAATTGATCAGAAAGCGGCTAGTCTCAAGCAAGGCCTTTTTGTTTTCTTTGCCCCGTCCATGTCCATCTCGTACCTGCTCTTTCAGTTCAGTCAGCTGGCCGGACAGGTTGGAGACCAGCTTCATTGTTGATTCCAGTTTCTCCTGCAGGTTCCTGATCTCGTTCTGCTCGCCCTCGGCATCGCTGCTCACCAGCGACATCGCCCGCATCCGAGGAAACCAGTCCAGGTTGTGCTCCTGTTAGAACAGTCATTAGGGTTAAATCTGTTGTGAACCGTGCTGGAGTAAATTCCCTCAAACCTCATACTGTACTGAGTGACTCTGTCCAGGAACAATTCAATCACTAACTGATTTCAATTACAATTGACACAAATGTAACAAATACTTTGTAGTTTTATTTGAATGATTTCTAAACAAAGCAATCAAAAACAAAATCCTAAACAAAGACAAAAAAAGAAGAAATGCTGTGGCGGAGGAGGAATTGGAAATGCACTTAAAAAAAATAATTTTTATCATATCACGTTCAGCTCTTTTATCATGAACAAGTGAGCTAGTCGTTTAGAGCTCTAGGTAATTTCCAACATACAGTACACACGTGTGCAAAAAGAAAATCAAAACTCTTTTGTTTGGTTTATTTAACATGGCTAAACAAGATCTGATAATATCACACTGAGTAGGATTGCAGGATCTCTATCTATTAAACGCGTCACAAGAATAGATCTCCATTTTTGATATCGGCGAAATTCAAGGCAAGATCTATTTATTTCAGTGAAGCGGTGCTTTCGAGAGATTTTCGAGAGATTTTCGAGGCTGATTAGCCTGACAGTTAACACAAACAGCATTCGCATGAAAAACAGCACATAAATTCCAGTCCTTATGAACTTATGAACTAATCTTCCTGTCTGCAGATGCCGCTGATATTAAATTGTGAATGTGAAATTGAGTTACAGTGTTAGGAGATGACCTATCAAGAGTCACATGGGCTTTAAAAAAAAAAAAAGAGAGGGGAAAAAAAAACCGCTTCCTTTAACACGGCCTACACTGTCTGTGTCCTGCACGTCCCTACCGGAGGCTGTGAGGAGTCCCAGTCTGTCTCACAGAGGAATTTCACAGATTAGCCATCCTAATTTTATCAACTTGAACATCCAGGAAGCGCAGTGTTATGTTGCTTTCTTCATGCCTGAACGCAGCGGAGCGAGCTTTCGCCTTGTCCATGAGACAGCACAAGTTTAGTTGTGGGAAATCACCATCCCCTAAGACAAGCGGCCAAACACCAGACAATGCCACTTATTTATAGGATTCACGCATGATTTGGCAAGCAGACTTCCTGTTGATCTCGTATCAGGGTTTGGCTCTGCATAGAAAGACTCTCCCTCTCTCTTTCTCTTCCCCAATAACCTTCTAACTCCAACAATTTGACCGTACAACTGTATTAAAGCTGGTTTAAATATCAACTATCACTGATTCCATATAAATCTTACAAACACTAAACTCGCTCTTAAAATCCTGCGTCTGAGATGAAGAGGACGAATAAACAAACATAAAACCAAAACTAATAAAGGCGTTAGACAAGCCTTTATTATCCTCTGAATAATGTACATATTGTGGAAATATTTATGTTATAGGAGCACCAAAAGTGAAAAAAAGACAGACAGTCACAGGTAATTAACCTCGGGTTGACGGTATTACTGCAGAGGAACATGTTAGGAAGAGAAGGTCGAATAAAGCAGAGCATGAGAGAGAGAGAGAGAGAGAGAGAGAGAGAGAGAGAGAGAGAGATGGAATGAAGTGCATAGAGACTTGTGGAAGGTCACTACACTGCATTCTTTTGCCCTCTCCCTCACACACACACATTTTTTATTTGTTCCATTATCTGTTTCTGAAGCGAAGCGGGCAAACGTACTGACGCTGTTTAACGAATATTCCTCATGAGACGACTTGCTGGTCCAAAGCTATTTTCATCATAAAACATTCTATTACGTGCTACATGTTGCACATTTCAGTATTGTATAAGAATGAAACTGGAAAGTGTTCCACCTTAAAAAAATTACCTAAAAGAAATAAATCAAGTCCCATGAGAGGCATGTGGGATGTGACCTCATTAAATAAAGGGGGAATTATTGTGCTAGTTGTTGTTTTAAGGAATTACAGAAACAGTCCGTTACAAATTCATGCCATTTCCGCAACGTTTAAGAATTTTTCAAAATGCACATTTTTTCAAATCTTTTTTCTTTGGTGAGGAAGTGCTATGGTGAAATCTGGTTTAAATGGGGCCACAAATCATCACTGACATTTAAACACTTTATATACAGTACAGTACCAGTCAAAATTTTGGACACAAAATTCTATATTCTCTATATTCCAGAACAAAACAGATTTTTCCCCCACCAAAACTATGAAACAACACATATGGCATCACGCAAATAAATAACAACAGCCAGTTGTTATTTTAAGCTTCTTCTGAATCAGGTCTTACAAAACAGTATTGTGTCGAGTGTATTTGCAAAACCCATCAAGCAACATGATGAAACTGTCTCTCATGAAGATCTTCCCAGGAAATCAAGACCAAAACCTACCTCTGCTGCAGAGGAGACGTTCATTTAGAGTCACCAGCCTCAGAAATCACCAATTAACCACAAACGGCACCTCAGATTAGAGCCGTTATGAAGGATTTACAGAGCAGAAGTAGCAGATTATTGTATAATTTGGACGATTTCAGCAAACAGCCTTTTGTCTTTTAATCAGGAAAGACTGTGGAATCAGAAGGGTGTGTCCAGACTTTTGACTGGAAATGTCTATAAACCTAAAAGAGTTTTCAAACAAAGAGAGTTGGAATGAATTTACACCTATTTAAATATTTGTTAAAAAAATAATAATAAATAAATAAATAAATAAATAAATAAAAGCAGCTGGTTTATTCAGTACTTCTACATGTTACTTTGCATATTCCTCAGTATGGTTACTTTCTATATCCAAACTGAACGACTGTAGAGGATTATCACGACGATCCCTTCCGATTAGCGGCTAGGAAGCAAATTCAGACACTTAGATTCAATAACTTTATGTGGCTTGTGTGATGCTGGAATGAAAGTGTTGAAGGTTATTCAGTACAGATCCGTCTTGTCTACTACAAGGTGCTTAAACTGGCGCGCTTCAGAAAAAGTTAATCCACTACTAGTAATATATGTACAGGAGAAGGAAAGAATATCTAAAGACGCATTACATCATATTTCTATTAATAAGGACAAAGATGAAGGATGTGTAAAAGAGCGTTAACAGTCTTTAAGTGGTGTGTGGCTGCTAGACGAAGTCCCCTTCTCTAAACGTCAACACACACAGGGAAATCACGCTGCCAGTGATGCATAGACATTCACACTAATTCTGAGACTAGAGGAGGAGTGTGTGTGTGTGTGTGTGTGTGTGTGTGTGTGTGTGTGTGTGTACACACAGGAAGCGAACACAAACACACTCACTCTCATGTAGGGGTTTGTGTTTAATGTGTCTGGATCTGTCCAGCTGTCGTCTCAACCACAGCAAGCCGCATAATCACTCTTATGAACTCTTTATTCCACACGCCTTCAAACAGAAGCCGTCACAATTTAGATCAACAAACATTCTGTTTATTAAGGAACAAGACACGTTTCGACATCATGTATCTAAAAAAACGTAAAGGAAATTCTTAAGAACAAATCATCATAGATGTTGAGATTTCTTTCTTCTTCTCTCTTGTCTGTTCTAACAAAACAAATGTCTGTTTAAATAGATCAGATATCACACCAAATGAAAAAATAAAAATAAAAAGTAAGGTGTTGGACATCATGAATGGAAGACTGATCTACAACTCTTGACAGACTGGTCAATTAGGGTCGAGAACAGTACAGTCATATGTGAACTAAATCACTGTGTTAGAGTTTAACAGAAGTTAAATACGGGAAAATTAAGCATTTAATGTGAAAGGGAAATGAAAAATGTTTCCGACTTTCAGACGTGAGGTTTTTGGGAAAAAACTGCCTGTTCTGTAACTCCAGGTCAGAAAACTTTATGTACTGATACTTAAATCATTATTATAGAAACATTAACTCTTCTGGCATGCCTTCATTAAATTAAAACCAAAACTTCCTGAAGCTACAAGCAGCATTTCTTCAGACGATGAGATAAAAAAAACACGGATTATTTTGATTGTCACTCTCTGGTATATTTTTGTAGAGTCTGATATTCATCTCTTCTGCTTCATTATTTTTAAGTAAGACTGGGCGATATGACGACGTACTACCACAGTACACTTTTCATGATGTATCGTGATGATAAATATTAACGTAATGTTTGTCCTGAATGGAAAGCAGTCGGTCAAAATGTCTGATTCTCTCCAGTTTATTTTCTTACATAACATACAAATTAACCGGACACTTTATTAGGTACTCCTGTTTAAATGCCTCATTAAGGTAAACATCTAATCAGCCAATCAAACACATGGCTGCAACTCAACAACGACGCACTGAAGCTGGTGGACACGGTCAAGACGATCTGCCGAGGTTCAAACCTGAGCATGAGAATGGCGAGGGAAGGTGATTTCAGTGACTTCGCTAACAACGTGCCGCGGCTGTTGGTGCCAGACAGACTGATATGAGTATTTCTGAAACGGCTGATCGACTGGGATTTTCACGCACAACCATCTCTAGAGAATGGTTTCCAGAGAATGGTCTGAGGAAGAGAAAATATCCAGCGTTCTGGGTGGAAACGCCTTGTGGATGCCAGAGGTCAGAGCCGTGTGTCAACAGTTCAGGCTGGTGGTGGTGTCATGGTGTTGGGGAGGGGGGGGGGGGTTGGGTTCTTGGCACACTTTGGGCATCGTAGAACCAGTTGAGCATGGTTTACATACCACCGCCGCCTACCTTAATGACGATAGGCAAACGGGGCGCGTCAAAAATCATCTTGAACTGTTTTCCTGAACGTGACGATGAGTTCGCTAGGAAATTAATACGCACCTCATCTCCAGAGAATTTAAAAAATCGAGAAGTTAGATTTGTTTAGCTGGTTTTAAACAATCCTCGACTACCTGTTGATATTCACAGATGTCTTTTTTTTTCTGAACCGGAAAAAGTGGCAACGGTAGAAAATAAAATCCTATTCTGTTATTAATGCTTGCTTGTTCTGTGCAGAATGTTCCCTCCACGACTGCTGCTGCCGTTCCTACGTGTAAAAAACCCTCTCGGAGAGACACTGTAGATAAAATTGAGGGAGAGAAGGTACAGTAATACACTTCATGACTCACACTTGCGATCCTCACTTCCTCTACTTTCAGTTCTTCAGAAAACAGAACTCTGGCTATTTCTATGAAGAAAAAAAAAGTCCCGCCAAACGTGAATATAGAGATTACTCAAGTCCACATCCGTTTTCAGTGGGCTACTAACTTGGAAATGTGGAGGCGGGTGAAATTGTCATAAGTTCTTTTTTTTTGTTTGTTTTTTTGGAGGGGGTGAACAAATGCAGCATCGAGAGAGAGAGAGAGACGTACTGTAATTCCATCAATAATGTGAAAATAGTTGTACGAGGCTGTGTGTGCTGATCTGAGGGACTTTGTTTACAATCAACAGCATGTACATGTGTGTGTGTGTGTGTGCATACATGCTCGCGAGTCTAAGACAGAGAGAGAGAGAGAGAGAGAGAGAGAGAGAGAGAGAGAGAGAGAGAACTCCGCCACAACAAATTCAACTGCATCTGCTGCTTCAATGGAAACGAAGGAAGTGTGAATTTCATTACTAATACCACACGTACACACACACACACAGGACGTGCTGCGGTCTGAACTGCAACGACGTCAGACCCAAAATCAGCCCCTTTGAACCTGCCTACACAAACACACACACACACACATCTATACGGCAATATTAGTGTGTCATGAGAGTCATACAAGAGCGCAGGGAGGAAATCGCATCACAGATCGTCAGGTTCGCATTTACTGTACGAGGACGCTTCGAATTATTCATCACCTGTCCTGTGAAGGGATGAAACACCACCGCGCGCTCGTCCAAGAAACGTGTTATCAGTCGCGACGCGCCGCTCGCTCTGGCACGGCACGGTCTGCGGACGTCAGTCATAACGACGACGACACGGTTTACCAGAAGCTCTGCTCCAGTGACGTCGCGAAAACAATTTCGGTGGTCATGTGGCCAAACGATAAGTCAGCCCGCTGTTTTATCGCTTCGTTTATCTCTTCCTTCACACTCAGAAGCGAAAGCTGAAAACCAGTTCTATACTCACCACAGGAACGTGTGCATCTCTATGTGTGTGTGTATGTGTGTGTTTCAGTGCAGGCAGATGCAGTCTGACTTTTAATCTGACTGTAATCAAGAAAGAAATGTCACACACTACATGGTTTCCCAGTCGGTGAATTTACCTGATTTATTCTGTACAACTCAAACACATACAAGTTTCCTGGAGAAACGTCTGGTTTAGTGAACCAGATCAGGGGGTTACAGCGAGGGGCTGTTTAAATAAAAAGTGCTGCTCATCACACTGCACATGAAACATTTATAAATGGAGAATAAGTAACGAGGAACTGAGCTATTAATGAATCTGTGTGCATACGTGCAGAGTGTGAGAGTCTGTGAGTGTGTGTGTGTGTGTGTGTGAGAGAGATGTGAAGCGAACGCAGGATAGTCTTCAGGTCAGGTGCTTCCTCATAAGAGCGCTCAGGAACTGGGCCGGTGCCCGGCGGATCAGAAACTGTGTCAGTGCGATGACTGCGTCAAGAGAGAAACCGCTGGTAACGTAGGGGCTTTCCTGCACACTTATCCTTCAACTCCATACTGCACCCTAGAACATTAGCACTGCACTGCTGAGGCCTCAAACACTTTGAAAACAGCTCTAATTCAGCGCAGAAGTCCCCTTAGGCAATATCCACCCTTGTGTGTGTGTGTGTGTGTGTGTGTGTGTGGGCGGATGATCCAGGAGCTGTTGTGTCACAGAGCGGGATTCTCTGAATGTTTCATGGAAGTTGTTATAAAGGGGAGAAAGCATATTTCAGGGAAGCTGAGGTAATCCTGGTCAAAGGAAGTCATTATTTCTTGGAGCAGAACACACACACACACACACACACACACACATTCCCACACAGCTTAACTGCGATTCCTGCTCGGCTGGCTTTCTACTGAAATTAAATTCATGTTGAATCATTACTTGGCTTCTCCTGTGGATTAACACATTCCGAGCCGAGTCCGCTCCGAGTCTTAATGCGGAGAGACACTTCGGGTAATAGAGCTCGGATTTAAAGGCGGAAAATGTTTTTTTTTAAAGGGTTTAGGCTCATTATATAACGGGGTGGGTTGACACGGGGTCAGGGAAAGGATTTGCTGCACGGAATGTAGTGGAAAATACCCGGCTAAAGTCGAGCTCTCTCTCTCTAAGGAGCAGCCGCACTCACATAACGCAGGTTGTTTTTTTATCATTCCAGTGATTCAGAGCTGTAGTGTCGATCGGGCCGCGCTGGACCACCAGTAAACCCCCCCAAAGTCTGAGCACATCAACTGCAATGTTTTATGTCTGGCCATAAATTTGTTAAATTAAAAAATAAAAATAGAAACAGTAAAAAAAAAAAAGCAAAATTTTAAAACAATTGTTAATAATTAATAGCGATATTACCAGTTGATGCTTTAACTTATTAAAACAACACACAGGAAACAAAACTGATCAGATTTACAGTCAGAAAAAAAACACACACACACACACACACAACTACGCCTATGCAAAGCTGCAGGGTTTCTGGAAGTCTCTAAATGAATGTGTCTGAGTGGGCTTTGATTCTGTTTTTACTGGCAAAGGCTTTGTTGTCATTTCAAGTGCGTCACGTTACGTACACACATTCCAGTGAAGCGCACAACTGATCTGAAGCTGCTGATGCTCAGCTTATGCACAGCTCCAATGCGAGTTTGTAAAAGTTTCCAAACCGTTGGTTCAGTGATTCATTTATTTTTTTTTTTTTCACGGTATGCTAAAAGCACGAACCGTCTCCTGCGACACGCTGTCACACACACACACACTTACTGAAAGAAAGACAACAAACATCCGCATGAATGTAACGTGACACTGATGACCCGTCAGTGCTTTTATGACGTCTTTCGCATCGGCAAACGAAACGAAACAAAAGTTTGGATGAGAAGATTCCCTCGTCCGGGGTTTTCCTCTTACCCTGATCATCTCGGCGACGTAGCTCTCGGGTCCCGTGTACTCGGTCGAGTCCTTGACTTTGATGAGCACGATGAAGAAGAGGTAATGCCACATGTTGTGCTCCACCTTGATGTGCTCCTCGAAAGTCACCGTCTTGTTATCGAACTTGTCTCTCTCCAAACCTGTCAGGTCACACACACACACACACACACACACACACAACAGTTGGATGGAAGCCTGAGTGAGGGACGCAGATTCGAATGATAGAAGGAACTTCTAACTGTTAGAAATACTGGATTTAAACCAATCACACTTCAGGTGTTAATTTATTACATAAGAAGAAAAAAAAATGATGAGGATGGTTTCATTATTCCACAATCAGTTCCTCACTCCTGAGACAGGAAGTACATAGTCAACAAACAAACGTGTCTTATGTCGCGTGTGTGTGTGTTTATCAAAAGTGACCGTAACAAAAGAGCATTCTTCAGCTAAATGATAAATAAATAACCAGTGAACGAGTGAAGTCACATTAACATCAGCACAAAAAAATAAAAAATTAATAAATAAAAAGATACCGGAAACGATACGGTATTCGATATTATTGATCAGCCAAAGAGTAAATAACACAAGCACAATCCTGGTGAGCTGAAGCGTCAGTAACAGAAGTGATGATTCATGCTTTTGGGTAAGTCATTAAACCCCTTTCGTCCCTCACTACTTCATGATGAGGGCTGTGAGAAACTGTGTGTGTGTGTGAAAGAGAGAGAGAGAGAGAGAGAGAGAGAGAGAGAGAGAGAGAGAGAGAGAGTGGGAGCGATTATAAGAGTCTCCTCCACAGAAGTAGCCGTGACTAAACCATCTGGGAAGGAAGGAGCGTCTTGGTGTTTATACTGGTTGAATGAAAACAGCTCTTTGTGTGCATGACAGTCGGGTGAGATGCTTAATATGGACTTCCTGATGAGACGCGACATCACGGCGAGCGCACACGCAAAAATCACAAGTAATTTCTGAAGAAGCTTACACACACATATATATATATATATATATAGTATATAGACCATCCGGCTACCGATAGGGTCAAACCGCTCCAAGTCATCATACTGTACTGCTTTTTATTAGTCATTAATAATAATAATAATAATAATAATAATAATAGATACATGCACTCACCACAGATGAAGCAGGTGGTCTTGAGGACTTCCTCTTTCTTCTGCTTTTCACTTCTTAGATCAGCAAAGGTGTCGATAATGACACCGAAGATCAGGTTCAGGACAATGATGATGACCATGAAGAAGAAGAGCAGGTCATAGATCACCCTGGCTGCAAACAAGGGCTCCTGGGAAGACGAGAGCAGAAGAGCAAGGGAGGGAGGGAGGGAGGGAGGGAGGGAGGGAGGAAGAGGAACATACAGTAGTTCAAAAAACACAGGCAAAAAGTATTCACGCTCTTACCTAAATACAATATTCATCAAAACACTTTTAATCAACGCTAAACAATAATTCTGAATACAAACACAAAAGAGATTTACACGCAAACACTCCAAAACTGAAATTATTATTCTTTTAATGTTAAATTCATTAATACTGCCTGGCCAAAAAAAGTCCCCATTTCAAAAGGGTTAAATGATTGAGCTGCATCAAGCAAAAAAATAAATCGAAATGACTAGAAATCTGGAAGGATCTTGCAGAACCGACAAACTCTGTGGAAGAAATGTGGTCGGAAAACAAAATCATGAATGGAGACCACTTAAAACACTTGGTGACGTAGCATAGTGAAAAATCTACAGTACAAATCTGCTCTCATTAATAGTGAAAGTAAGAGCATTTACACGTAGACTGAACAGACTCAAAATATAAAAAGAGACTCATCAGGAGAAAAAGGGCTTCAGTTTGCCAGGAGGCATAAAGATTAGACTTTGGGGCGACAGAAAAAGGTCATGTGACCTGATGAGTCCAGATTAATCGGCCCATCAATCATGCACTGTGTCCACTGTACAAGCCTCTGGAGACAGTGTTATGATTTGGGGGTTTGCTTCAGTCGCTCAGGTCTAAACTCAGCAACGTTATGGGGCAATAAAATGAAGTCAGCTGACGACCTGAATGTACTGAATCACCAGGTTTTTCTTTCTCCCCTTTTTATGACACGGACATACAGAATTCTAGCACTCGGAGTGTGAAAGAGTGGTTCTGGGGGCACAAGAAGTCATTTTTACAAATGAACTGGATACCACATTGTGTGTGTGTGTGTGTGTGTGTGTGTGTGTGTGTGTGTGTGTGTGTTGAAAACTCAAACTGACTAAAGGAAATCTTAAGAGATCTGGCCAAGTAGATACTCTTACAATAAGACAAAGATAAAGTTATTACAGCTAATTCAGTACATTTTCATTCATGTCAGGTTTGATCACGGGTAAATATCTATGCTAATATTAGGCATTTATTTCTAGAAAGGAACGAAATGATCTGCTAGTAAAATAAGGGCTAAAACGACTAATCTTACATCAGGCTTTACGATTATCGAGTTCCCTTTACCGCATTTAGCAGACACTTTGAAGTCCAGAAGTCTGTGTAAATGAATTACTCACACAAACTTGTACAAACAAGTTACGATCTAAAAGCCCATTCCGTGTTAATTTAATGCTGGTTTAAGGACACTGTGTCGTCATCACGATAGGACAGAAAATGGCTCGTTAAGCTCAACGACAGCAGTTCGATCTCCCTGAAACACTACGTTATCGACCCATAGCGCAGAAACCAGTGTACAAACTCTCATCACCATATTTGGTAAAGCGACACATTTCAGACAGGTGCAAAAGTGATGTGGTTATGAGGTAAATGAGTGTGTCAGTGTTTGTGTCACTTTAAAGGGTGTGATTAGGCGGTAAAAGTGGTGAGTTTGCAGTCTTGTACCTCTTTAGAAGGCTTTCGTAACACGTCCCCGACTCCTCCGCCACTACGGAGGCCGTGGCTAAGAACGGTCACGATGCACATTAGCAAAGAGTCACACGTCCGCTCCTTATCCTCCACCACTACTGCTGCCACGGCTAGGGCGCAAAACACACACACACACACACACACACACACACACACACACATGACATGTTGAAACATGTACATACTAAGCATACCAGTGTGTATCTATATATGCGGACTTGCTTGTGCAACACACACACATTCCTAATTAACACATGCACATAAACACACTATCAGCAGCTTTCTGCTCTCTAAAGGCATGCTGCAGGAACGAGGAAGGAAAGAAAAGAGAGAAAAAAAAAAAACAGAAACGGTTGACAACGTGCACACAATCTTTGTTTCTATTTTGAGACGGTGACACAAACCAGTAATTAAGACTCGCTTCCACGACCGGAGAGGAATCTTTGTAGTGCCTTGCATTTTTTCGAGGGCAGGTTGTTTTTTCAGAAGGTCTGGGAGCTCGCTCGTTGATGTTTAAGTGAAAGGATCAAAAGGGCAAACAGAATAACTCTAAACACACACGTGGTGCGGCGCTGGTTCAGAAGCATCAGACCACATGATCGCACAAAAGATCCGGGACTTACGGACGTTATTTATGAAACCCGGGTCGGCTTTGATCCTGTAACCTGCCCGGTCATTACAGGTCACGCCTCAAGTCCCTCGCTCTTATACTCTGAGACATGATTAACCTTTAACCCTCACGCTGTTCCAGGATGCTGTTCATGAGACGTGTCGGGGTGTCCTGTAGTCCTGGGCTACAAATTTTGTGAAGAAATGTTTTATTTTTTTTGGTGACCGGAAGGTCTCCTGTCTGTTTTTGTGTCACATGACAGCAAGTATGTGATTAATAGAGAACTATTTTGAAGTAATTGCTGTTACTGTGGGATTAACAAATCATCTGCACCTTTGACGTCGTCGCCTCGGTTCTGCATTTAGTGCTCAGTTGCTCTGCTGAGCGAAACGCAGCTAACCGCAGGACGGACTGGGAAAGCGTGAACTTACGAGCTTACTGACGCATTTCCAGCGGACGCTTAAGATACCGAGCGGATGTCACGTAGTGGGTGTACTTACATTCCACCGTGGCCTCTGCCGAACAGTTCTCTCCACCGCCTTCTTTCTGACAAACGCCACCCGTCAGGAAGTCGCTCATCATGGTGGCGCTTTGCTCTGTTAGATTGGACGGTTTGTGAGCTGGTGCATGATGAAGTAGATTAAACAGATCAAACGTAAAACAAAGAAAAAAATAACATGCAGATCAAATATTTATTAGAGTCCCCGCGCTCCGTACCGAGGGTTTTATTGGGGATCCGGTCGACGTTCAGAATGAAGTCGTCCTTGAAGATGATGTAGCCGACGATGGAGAAGAGGTAGACGAGGATGAGAGCGAGCACGGCGGTGAGCACGATGGAGCGCCCGTTCCTCGTCACGCTCTTTATCACGTTGAGCAGCGTTTCCTCCCGGTAGATCAGATCGAACAACTGGAAAAGAAAAGGAAAGAAAGAAAGAGAGAGAGGTGTGGATAAAAAAACATTTATGTACAGTATACACACATGTGTAAGAGGATCCCAGCAACAACATGTGCAGCTCTGGTCAAGTCCAGGCCCAGGAGGATCGATGCCGAGCTACAGTACTGTAGATAGATAACGACGGTGCTCACACTAAATACGGACACTTTGGACACAGTTTTGAGATGTTCACTTTGGGGCGACTCATTTCCGTTGCCAGTTATTTAGACAACACAGTTAGAGGACAGTAAATCTCTACTGATATACAGGAAGCTGCACCGTGGTTGCTGAAATGTGAGGGGTGTACTTACTTTTGTGACACATTCAGCCAAAAAAAATAATAAAAATGAATACGCACTTCAGGAAAAGAAAAACAGTATGATGTATATTTACATTATAATATTATCATATATATCAATATATAACAGCAATAAATTTAGTATTAATATATATATTAAATATTTCAATACAACTCTGCAGGTGTATATATTAATAAATTTTTTTGGTAGATTCAGGAGTAATTTGATTAATACATGAATGAATCCTGATATGTTAATGAATAGATTTTTTGTTGTTTTTTTTTTACTTTACCAGCAGGCTGTAGAAGAAGACGTGTACGAAGACACCCATGATGCAGATGATGAGGTAGAGGAGGTGGTACAGGAACTCCACATCCAGGATCATGGCCTTATAACCCCGCGTGAACGTTCCCCGGTTTCCCACAAAACTCATCAGGAAGATCACCTTATTGCACACCTTCCACGATAAAACAACAAAACAACACAAAACACTTGTGATTTGCTCGCTCAGCAAAATCCAGACAAATTTTTTTTTTTCCCCCAGAATCTATACAAACCTGTGTGTTTTAAAAAACAATGCACGCGGTGCTTTTAAAACGATGGGGAAGAAGGTCATGAGGAGCCGACAGCGTTCCACACAGGTTTAGTGTGAAACATGCACTTTCCATTACAGCATGACGTCTCTCAGATAACATGTACACTACTGTGTTACGGAAGCACCACTGGGAGAAAATTAGACTGAGCTCCAGGAACGTGCACACACACACACACACACACACACACACACACACACACACACACACACACACACACACACACACACACAGAATATGTACTACAGTAGAAGATATTCTTGCTGTGTGGAATTTGTACTACAGAGCAAGACCACTCTCTTCAGAAAAGAAGAGAGAGAAAAAGACTTTCTAGACTAAACTGTTTATATTCCACCTCATTGCAGACACTCATTATCTGCACAGCATAAACCACTTTCCCCAAAGGATCAGATACATTAAGAGGAACGAGAGACGAGTGTGAACATTTAGAGAACCTGACACTGGTTCAGTAATAGAACTTTTTTAAGTATCTTTAACACAACATCTTTAAAGTATAGTAACTCCCTGCCTTACGAAAGTCCTGTGCTGCGAACACGTTTGTAAGTCAGATTTGTTCATAAGTCCGACAAAGTGTGCCTTATACACCTTGACAATAATATACAATTGTAAAGCATAAAACATAAATAAATAAAACAAAAACCACACGAGACAACGCCTGGTGGTCAGCTGACCTCTTTTCAAACGAACCCAGGAAGACGTCGGGAGAAGGACAATGGTACATGTTGTTTACGAACACTGCGTGATTGAATGGATGCCACTATAACAGTTTGCCACTATAAAAATTAGGAACGAACACACACACACACACACACACACACACACACACACACACACACAAACATGTACGATATACCAGAATTCTGACATTTTACACATTCACTTACACACTGAAAATATTGCATATAACTGGAAATATTGGTGTCAGATGCACTGCAGTGTCTATTTTTTGTACAGTACACGTGAGCAGTGATTTGTTCGCATTTGCAAATGTTCGTAGAACCGCGGCCCGCTCGTACCTGCGGAAATTCTTAACCCGGAATGTTTGTAAGTCAGGGAATAACTGTATTTAAAAAAGATCAACTGAGAAAGAGATACAAATGTATCTGTAGAAAACTAACATTTTACACTTTTAAAGATTTCATCTGCTTTTATTTTGTTATCTTCCTTTTAATTAAAACATTAAAATATATAAATCAAACAGCTCTGTGCTGAGGAGTCCAGGGGTCAGAGTCTTTTCTTTCTGGCCAGACGGTGTATTTCTGCTACACTGACAGCGGAACAGAAAGCTCTGGAACTACGGGAGACGTGATCGTAAGGTATTCGAAGGCGTGACATGGCAAAGGACCAGGGCAAAGTGTCACTGCTGTGTGTGTGTGTGTGTGTGTGTGTGTAGACTCCAGAAGAACACTGGTGGCCTTTTCACTGCTGGGCTTGTGTTTTAGCAGAAGGGTGTGAGGACGGGGAGGAAGAGGCGAGTGACGCACTCCACACCTCAGCTCGACACAGGGTGCAGTCCGAGAATGCAGAGGTTACTTTTACTTACACACAACACACACCTTTCAGTTCACAAGCACGCCTGATCAGACAGACAGACACTTACATTGAACGCCCCGAGCAGGAAGAGCGTAGGTTCGAGGCCCACGGAGAAGATGAGTCGCAGGATGGTGGACGCGATTAGAGCTCGGATCCCGTGAGGCTGCGGCAGCACGATCACGATGGCCAGAGACACCAACATGGCCGCCCACAACAACGCCGACAGATGAGGCTCCAGTGTTCCTGAATGACACACACACACACACACACACACACACACACACAACTTTAGAGTCATCATGCTCACATGTAGTGTGGAAAACCCTGATTGTTACAAATCACAAACTAGTCCGTGGATATTTACGTTACTGCTTGTGGGAGTGAAGTGGCTTTTTTTTCTATTTATATTTATTGTAGTAAAACCAGGAAATAAAATGTTATTGCATCAAGTGGTGCTATAAATAAATAAAGACTAAAAACTCAAAAGTCAGCAACTGAAGTGATGCCAGAACGTTCCGGAGCTACTGTAGTCAGTGTGATCGGTCACTTTACAGTAAAGGTGAGGAATCTCGATCAGATACACTCCTGCATGTTACTGTCACACGAGTGATCGTCATGTGACACCTGAGCGCTTTACACTACAGATTTAGACACGCTGGTGTTTCGGTGATGCGTGCGGCTGAAATTGGAGCGTGTGTTTGAAGAAGGGGAAAAAAAACAACAACAAGACAAACAAACACAACGACAAGTGAGTGTGTGAGCTGTCCAGGTCTCTCTCTCTCTCTCTCTCTCTCTCTACTTGCTCTAAAGGATTTTGCGAATTTTGCATTTAGAAAACAAGCCCCCCCCCCCTCGCCCCCCACAAAGAAATACAAATTTTCCACTGCAAAACATTTTTTTTTTTTCAGAATGCTCCTGACCCAACTCGCTTTTTCTTTCTTTTACTTTTTCTACTTTTCCTGTTCCCAGCCGTTTTAATCTGCATTTACGCAACCGTGAGTCACTCGGCTGAACTGTATTTACGGAAAATAAAACAAAAGAATCTCACGTGACTCGAGCAAAGTCTATTCCTAGGAACTCTAAGTGGCTCACAGAGTCAGACGAAAAAAGAAAAAAAGAAAAAAAGAGAGAAAAACACACACACACACATGATTTGTGCTGCGGAAGTGTGTGTGTGTGTGTGTGTGTGTGTGTGTGTGTGTGTGTGTGTGTGCAGTGGATTCACCTGCTGAACGTGCTCAGGCACATTCTAACCCCCCTGAGGAAAGGGCGAGTTGATGAAAAAGAAAAAGGAGCGAAAGCCTGATGGCATAAATCATCACGAGCGAAATATTCAAATGAGGCTTCAATGCAAATCTGTCAGTCTACCTGGCATCCAGGACCTGCCCTGAACTGTCTCACACAAACACACACATGCACGTATGCACGTGCACACCCATCAGGGCCGAACGTGTGAAAGTATCCGTGTTCGTGTGTGTGTGTGTTCGTGTATGTGTGTGTGTGTGTGTGTGTGTGTGTGTGTGTGTGTGTGAGAGAGGAAGAGTGTTGGCTGGATGTGTGAGGTCGACACAGAAGCGATGTTTAAGCCCCTGACTCCCTCCATCTCTCTCTCTCTCTCCCTCCGTCGTGCGGAGATCAAATGACAGGTGCGGGTTACATAACACGGGACGCTAAAAATAGCCATCGTCTGCTGAAACATGCATGAGCCTCGGTCTGAGAAAGGAGAGGAGCTCCGGCCCACAGGGCCCGCAGCCAGAGACGCAGCCGGGGCCGCACGTCACCAGCTCCTCCCTGCCTACATCCATTCATCTGTCTGACCACACACACACACACACACACACAGACACACACACAGAGAGAGAAAGCAGTGCCTGATGGTGGGTGAGGAAAGGACAGGTCTCGCTCGCTAACTCAATTCCAAATGCTGCAGTGAGTCATAAAGTCTCTGGGAGATTATCCTAAACACAGGAAACAAACACAGTGGAGAAGTGTGTGTGTGTGTGTTTGTTTGTGTGTTTGTTTGTTTGAGGGCTACTTTTCAGTACTGGCTCTGCACACACAGACCTAAATCCTATTGAGAAGGTGTGGAGAAGGAAAGGACAGAAGTGGAGAAGGTGAGAGCAAAGCAAGAGACGAGAAGGATGAATAAATAAGAGGAGGAAAAGGGAGATGATTCGCTCCGGGGTTTGGAGGAGTTGGTACATTAAAGGACCTCTCGGTGAGACAGAGCCTTTGTGATGCAACACACACACACACACACACACACAGAGAGAGAGAGAGAGAACACTGTACAGAATAAAAAGAGAAAATGGATGTGTGCTTGAAAGATGGCGGCTGGGTCGTGTTCGAAGAAAAAAAAAATCTAATAAAAATAAAGTGGAAAAAGACAGAGAAAAGCGATGGAAGGAAAAAAAAGGTGAAGCTGAAAATATTGTTGTTAACACCCAAGTTTCGTTTTTGTCATTGAGTATCAACTGAGCAGAGTTTTGTGGCCTTCACACTTCAGAGGCAGCAATCAGGTGTTGAAAAGGGAAAGAAAAAAAAAAAGAAAAGAAAGTGCTACCAAATTACCGAGAGGCCGAGCAGAAAAGCCCCGAACTGGCCCACTTCCCTTATTCCTCCTTAAGAAGTTTGTTTAAGCCGCTGGCAGCTTGTTTGAGATCAAGAAGAGACAACGATCTCCAGCGATGAAGATTAGAGATACACGCCGCGTGTCACACTTCCAGCCTGAGTCTCTACACGTTAAAGATTTACTCGATTATTTGCACAGGCGGCCGTTTCTGGTCAGATCTGCTGTCGCGCTCTCACACGTCGCGCGCGCTGACCTGAACTGAACCGCTCTCGAGTGTGGCCGACTCTCTCTCTCTCTCTCTCTCTCTCTCTCGGGCTGTGTGAGGGGATTTGAGCTACGGACGCCCCGTGTAAAAAGACGGGGCTGAAAGGCTCGAGTGGATGAAGGAAGCTTTAACAAAAGAGAGAGCGCTGCCTGACCCGGGCCTGAACAATACACAGTTTACAGCTCTCAGAGCACGGCTTTTCACTTTTAACACCGCGACTGCAACAATGGCAGGACTCATCGCGCGCGCACACACACACACACACACACACACACACAGGGAAATTGAGGGAGTGAGAGAAAAACAAAGAAAGATAAAGCAGAGATTAAAAAATAAATAAATTAGGATGGTCACCGCAGTAAAAGGAGGAGCGAGTACGGAGAATTTTCCGGAAAAGATTTCTCTTTTATGCAAACGTGAAAAATGCGAAAGGAAAAAGAAGAAGAAGAAGAAGAAAAAAAAAAAACGGAATAGATATTTAAAGAAATCACCTAAATACGGCCGGAGATTTTTATGCTTGGCCGGGGTGGAAACATTGAACTAAAACTAGATGTGAAAAGGAGCGATGGAAACGGGTGTTTTTGAATAAATGGCGTGGTAGCGATCGAAAATCACATGGTCCTGCGCGATATTTACATACGGCTAATCATAAACACCGCCACATCCGAACATGTGCACTGCCGGGACAAACGAGGACACGGAGGAGGGTCCATATCTCTCTCTCTCTCTCTCTCTCTCTCTATTAACAAATGCTTTCCAGGATTAATCTCCTACTAAACAATGTTCTATGCTGAGAGTGTGCATGTGCAACATGTGTGTGTGTGCGTGTGTGTGTGTAACTGATCAGACTTAAAGCTAACGAGCTGCCGGGATTTCAAGGCCAAAAGCTCAGATTCAGAAGATAGCCGTCACATTACACAATCTCTCTCGCTCTCTCTCCCTCCCTCACACACACACACACACACACACACACACAAACGCGCGCTTTAGTTAAACTTAAAAAGAAGTAATCAGATAGCAGGATGATGAAACTATCTAGACAACACACAGTGTGATTACACCATCATGGATCAGACACGGGACTATCAGGAGGAAATCTATTTGTGTGTGTGTGAGTGTGTGTGTGTCATTTACCTGATAAGCAGAAGTGAGTGGTATACCAATGTCGCAACAACATTTTTGTAATCTGTTTATTATTGTTGTTTTATAAAATCTTTTTTTTATTAATTTTTTGCCCAGACAGTGTATTTCTCTAAATACTTGCTAAATTTGCTAAGGATGGGAAAAAGATGAGGTGAAAAATTCTACAGAGAGACGGAGACAGACAGATCAGTTTGCCAGACAACGGTTATTTACCATAACATTTTATTTCCTAAAACATTACATTAAACCGCAAAAATGTCCTGCATTTCCTCAAGCACATGAGATCCTGCAAGATGGATAAAACAGTTTGGTTTTTTTTCCACCCCGAAACCGTTCCTCCAGGTAACCTTGCCGTTCCTCAGTTACCTCGATGTGGGATGTAAAACACGATTTAACAAACAAATGGTTTTGTTTCAGAGGGAGAAAAGAAGGTGAAAAAAGGCGCTCTCGGTGCGAAAGCTTACCAAAAAAAGGATGTGGATGTAAATGTAACCTGAATTTCCAAAGGATGCCAAAGGAAAGAAAGAAAGAAAGAAAGAAACAACATGGTACAGAAGCAATGACTCCGTCTGTATCTTATGATGAACAGGTAGAGATCAGCGCCCGTATTCACGAAGCTTCTTAAGCCTAAAAGTTGCTCCTGGTGATGAAACTCTAATTATGACATTTTCTTAGAATTTCCCCTTAAATTTAGGACTAAATCTTAGAAAAGATAAAAATGATTCACAAAATATCTTAGCCCTAAAAACAGCTCCTAAGGTACAAATGGTTAAGAGTAGAGAGGACGTCTTTTAAGAGGCTTACGAGTTTCTATAGCAGAGGACAAAATGATGGAAAGAAGAAATATTCTCAACACTAAATATAAAGCTAAAAGTAAACACTGATCTACTGTCCAATTTTCATGTTTTACTTCCTTCCATCTCTCCTGGATTGTTGGCTACAGACCGTCCTGTAATCATGTAAACTAGTAAAAGCTGAGCCATTTTGCTCCCATCAATCTGAAATAGATTAAAAGTAATAAAATCATTATGATAAATAAATGTAAGAACTTAAATGTACAGTAGTATACATCTGGCTGTTTAATTATCTTTAAGATATTTAGCCTATAACAGAAACTTTGCATAAAGTAGCCTGCAGTATTATTGATTATACAATTTCTTTATGTACAAACATTTTGATTTCACTGTCTGTTCTATTATTACATATTCTATTTTCACAAAAAGCGCATTTCAAGACCTTCGCAGAGGTCAGAGGTTAATTTTTTATTAACCAATCACAGTCCTTTAATTGCTGCATCATCCCTAGCAACGGGGTCGACCACACCCCCTCACTAAGATAAAGGTTTTCATACTTTCCTTACTCAGAGTAGCTCTGAGAAGTTTCCTAAATCACTTTTAGTCTAGGACTCCCAGCTAGGACTTTTTAAGCTAAGATAGGAGCTCTCTAAGAGAATTCTAAGAAGCCCAGCTCTCTAAGGCAACTTAGAACAAAAAGAAAAAAAACAAATACAAGCTAAATGTTTGTTTAACACGGGGCCGAGTGCGAAGATTCTAAGAAACACTCTTGCAGAACATGTTGCAGTAAAAAAAAAAATATTTCGACAGAAATGTAAAGCAGAAGTCTTATGGAAAGTCTTACAAAACACATAAATTAAGCGCTGCTGAGAAATACACGGCTGCACGTGTGTGGGCCTGGGGGTGTATTTACATCAGTGCGCAGCTTAATAAAGATGAAGAATACGTGGCGTTAAAGCCAGAGCCGGGTCCGGAGGCAGACTCAGATCAAACACACACACACACACACACACACACACACACACACACACACACACACACACACACACACACACACACAGCTTCGCTCTCCTCGGGTCCTTCCCGTCTGCATTTCACCTCTTGCATGGAGAGAGTGTTGCACCAAATTACCGCTTTAGCCTCTAACACCTTCGTCTGTGTGTGTGTAACTTGAACCCAACACACAGAGGCGTGAAAGTTTGGCCACGACCTGAGAAAAATATTTTCTATTTCTGTTTTTCATATTCAAGCAATGATGCCTATTTGGTGCCTGATGCTGCGGCTGCTTTCTTAACTTACGTCTCCGTGAGAAACAGACCTTTCACCTCTTACATGGTGCCTTCGGACGTCTCGGGTCCACCGTGCGTCTCAGCCGGCAGGGACACGCGGTAGTGGGGGTGATTATCAGTCATACGGCCTCGTGAGTGTCTGTGTGTGTGTGCGCGCGTGTGTGTGTGTGTGTGTGTGTGTGTGTGTGTGTGTGTGTGTGTGTGTGTGTGTGTATGTGGGTGGGTGATCACACCACATCAAATCTGCTTTAAACTTCACGGGAAATCGTCTAGTTTCAGATTTCATACATCAGATCATTAATAAGAATTTGGATATTAGAATCATATTCCTGTTTATACACCGCATACACACACACACACACACAGACGTCTCTGGCTGTGCGAGTGCGTCTCACCTCTACGCACTCCCTCCAGGGGGTAGAAGAAGGCCACGAGCAGGTTCATGAGGACAGCCAGGTTGAACGAGATGCTGCTCCAGAAGGACATGTTTCTTGAGCACCAGTACAGAATGGGCTGAGCTAAAGAGGACAGAGAGAGAGAGAGAGAGAGAGAGAGAGAGAGAGAGAGAGAAAGACACAAACACGCTCACTCAAAACTTATCTACACACAAACATCTTAAATGTACACACTAACTAAACTTAAGAAGTTAATACAAAGCGTAGCACGCACATGCAAACAACTGCAGCACGGGTCATGCATCTGCATTCACCTACCACACCCTGTTAACACACATGCACATGTCTTAAGATCTGATTTCCCCCCACACACACTCTCACACACACACACACACACACACACACACACACACACACACACTTACAGATCTTTTGAATTAAAAGGTTATCAGTCATAAAGATACCGTGATGATTATTAAATCCTGTGCAGCTCGTGTAGAACTCAGACTAAGCGGAGATTTAAAAAGAGATTTAAAAAGGTTTTCCGCTTTTCAGTTCGCAAATTGTTTTTTGTTTTTTCCTAGAACGCATTTTACAGATTGAACAGACTCGTACGCGAGCGTCTACGCGTCCTGAATCGACCTCAGGTGGGCGTCTCATTGGGTTAAAGGTGGCTGAATGTACCGTAGTAAGGCTGGAATGTTTCTCTCGTCTTACTCTCTTCGTCTAAAACATTCATTCATTTATTCATTCGGTCTATATTGATTTTGTTTTGGAGACCGCGGAGTCCCATTAGCACATCTACGGCTAATTTAACACAACCTGCGTGATCTAAGTGTCCTGTTTGGACCAGGAATAAAACACGTGAACTGAACTGAGGCTGGTGATTAAGAATTCGCCGGCCTGCAGAACATTAACAGTGAAAGGGCTCACACAAGGGGCTGGTTTCCATGGAGACGTCCGTGGCATCGATTCAGGGTTGCGCAAACGAACTCGCGGACTGTTGACCTTCGTGTACGGCCCATTTAAACTTACAAATTTAAAATCTGTTGAGATTTATATCTATTTATTGCTCATAAACACAATGGAGCAATTAGTACAAAATCCCACGTATGTAAAAACCCTGTTGCTCATGAAATTGCACTAATTAACCAGCAAGGTCAGGAAATTCATCGAGTGCAAAAAAAAGAATCGTAAAGCTCATCCTTTGCTTTGTATTTATTTGAAAACTTCTGCACCATTTTGTTTTATTCTTAATTTATTCTGATTGGGTTTCTACAGACTCATTCATGGGATGTATTGATGTTTTCCTCCTACACAGATTTATGTGACACTGATTTCCTTATAATTAGCTGCTTTATAACACGGAAACGGTCGGATACACTCTGCACTGACGTGAGATGGTTTCTTAACATGGACAAATAGATTTTTATTTATTATTGTTTTTATTTTAAGTGAGATGATCAGTTCCAGTATATCGGTACGTCATCATGTCACTCACGCTATACCTTCACACCCCTGATGCCAACGACCAGCTTCTGGCTCTGAGGTTTTTCGAACTGATAAGAAACTGCTGTTGTGTGTGAAAGATAATTTCCACACTCCCACTGAGGTGAAAAAAAAAAAACTGTGAATGTTTACACTTATAGCACTCTATTATAAATGAGTGAAGGGGGGGGGGGGGGAAACTTCTATTACTTTTTTTCTATTTCACCACGACCCCACAAGACCTCACGACAAGTGAAGTAAATTGAGTCTAGCAGCACTTTAACTCTGCCCTTATCCTGGTTACCAAGAGCTCAATGCCACCATGTAATTAGAGAATAAGACTCTAATACTGCACTGAAAGCACAGAAACACGTTTGTGCTCTTCCTCCCCCACTGGAGTGCTAATATTATTGCCTCCTTTTCTTTTGTTTTCTTTATTTTATTCCACACTTGGCATTTTCCTCAGCTCTCGCTCGCTTCCTCCGGCTCTCCCTCCAAATTTTATTAACGGAACCGAGGCTCGATCGTTTGCCTTCGTTTCCGCCGAGACACCTCTCACGCTTCCGTTCGGACTCAGAGCGCTTTTCTTTTCTTCCCACGTCTTTCGTCATCCTCGACGCGCACCTGAACTTTTATCGACCTCTTCCTCCTACTTGTGCTCTGCTCCTTGCGCTCTCTTTCTCACCTTCCCTTTTCCAAACGGGACCCTGATGAATCCGCTCGATCTAGCCGAGAAGCTGCGCGTTTATTTTTACTCTGCGTAGACTGTTGCACTTAAATGGCTGTACAGGATATTTCATGCCTTAACAGAAATAACTTATATATATATATATATATATTGCCTACTTTGACTGCTTTACCCACCCTGCTCACCCGCCTGGTGGAATGCGATCAGGGGTTTCGCCTGAGGAAGGCGCGACCCTGAGCTGCACCCGGAGAGTGAGAGAGTGTGTAAATCACCTTATTTAGGACCTGAGAGGAAGTGAGAGATGGGGCCACGCACAGGGCACGGAGTCGGCGCTACCAGAGGTCTCTTGAGTACCTCGCAGTTTCTTCTGCCAGTTCATCTCATTGAAGAGGTCCTCGGAGCGCAGGAAGAAGTCGTTGATTTTGCTGCCCTGCTCGTCTCGCTCCGTGGTGTAGTACACTCGCAGCTTGGACTCCTGCGTGAGGAACTCGCAGATGTTGGGCACGGGGAAGACGATCTGCTCCATGGTGCGATCCAGCCGCACGATCTGAGCGACAACCACAGGTTACGCTCATCCGAAACAACCTCGTGTAAAAAAAATCACCATAAAGTACAAGTGTACGTGTAAAAATAAACGTGCATTATCGCTCCTAAGGCACCTGACTCAGCACATGGACGGCTCTCTAATTAAATGAAACGTTCACAGAGATAAGCAGCAGTCCTGGCGCTTGCTTAAACGCTGGGATAAGACAAACTAAGCAGGATTTGAGTGTTTTTACTTTAATACGCAGGTACCTGATCAGATTACACTACTGGTGCAGAAGAATCTGAGGAAGGCAGATCCACAATGGCTGCCTGGAACAGTACAGAAGTACAGACCTCTATTTGAGCTGTGTGTTTGGCGTAGAACTCCAGAGCCTCGTCGCCCTCACCGTACGTCCCTCCCGACTTCAGCATGGCCTGCAGCTCTTTGTTATGTCTGGCCAGCTGTAGGTACGAAAGAAAGAAAAGCGATTAAGTGATTTCATATTATATACAGTACGCTGCACAGACAGAGAAAGATGGTTTTATCAATTATCAGATTATTAAGGTGTCCATATAAACAACATACTCTTAGATCGGATTAAAGCAACAAATCAGTCATACATTGTGTGGAATATAGTTACAGATTGTAAAGTATATCATGTGAGTTTTCTTTTTGGATTTGTTCCTCAAGGGCTACAAAGTTTTCTCTGCAGAGACTTTTGCCGGTTAAAGCGAAGTATATTCAGGTACATTTCTTACAACTTAAAAAAAAAAAGGTGTATTTAACAAGGTGAGAAAATTCCTGTGGAATGTAAATGTTGTCGCACTAAATCACAGTTGACGCCAGGTCAGGGGTGTAAGGTCAGGAAACAGCTGCAACACATGTACGAGTGTCAAACGCAAGCTCAGATACGTCCGACACCATCGTCACGCTCTGGTGGGAAAGAAGTCTGACTACAAAGTGACCGATACTGTGACTAGATGAGACGAGCAGACGTGCAGTCGGTTCACCTCGTGAAACAATAGTTATAACACAGTTCGGCTGAACTAGAGTAGGCGTGATGCGCAGCTGTTGGGAGATTTTCTGTGCTTGTGTGTATTTTTTGAACGCGGGGTCAGAGTGAGTCATGGGAGGGGTCTGCCTGCCCCCCGATTACGTAACACAGATTAGGTGAAACCACATGGAGAGTTCTGCTATGGAAGACTGAAAGACCTTTAACACAGCAGCTTTTCATGTATATGTTAACTGCAATTAATAAATTTGTTACTTAAGTGCTTTAATGCCTTCAACTGTTACTTAACTGCGTAGTGGCTCTCCTAATAACACTCCATGTAAATGTTTGTTTTTATAGAATTGCGTGTGTCTATATGCTTTTGTGGCTTAAATGAATTTGCATGAGACTGAAACAGTGTGTGAGCGTGTACCTGATGCGCCAGGATGTAAATGTTGTGGCCGACATTGCGCGGGGAGGCGGCGTGCTCTTCCTCGCCCTCCCCGTCCTCCTCGGTGTGCTCCACTTCCACCTCTCCTTGCATGTACGCCTTCTTTATCACCTCCACCTGCGTGCATCAACCACATACAGTACACCACATGTGTTTGTGTGTGTGTGTGTGTGTGTGCCCGCGCCTGTACGCATGTGAGGAGAAGCTAATCCTGTGTGTGCACGTTTGGTTGTCAGCAATTAGAGAGCATGCCTTCAGTACAGTGCGGGGAAAAGAAAAAAAAAAAAAAAAAAAAAAACGGGCACACTTGCAGAAACGTGTTTTTTTTTTTTAAATGAGAAGTCAACAGGGCGGGCAGCATTCCACAACCTGGTTAAAGAAATAATTCAAATTGTCAGCATGCATGTGTGTGTGTGTGTGTGTGTGTGTGTGAACATTTATCACAGACAGAATTTCAATGCCGTCTCATTCTGTGTTTAGGTTAAAGTTCTCCGAGCAGCTCTGCGCATGTATGAGACGTCTGTAAAGATCTGTAACAACAGTCCTGCCAACACTTTCAACCACATCGCTCTCGTTCTAACAACTTTATCTTTAGGCCTGTGGTTTCAAATGTACGTTGTATATCTACACCCCGGCACCAACCACCACTTTTTATAGAATTTATAGAAATTCTGCATTGGGCACATGTGTTTAAATTCTTGTATGTGGTAATCACACTTTAGACGGACATTAGCACAGGAAAAAAAATCATCCTTTCAGACCTTAGTATCTACATTTTATATAGTGGCTTGTATAAGTATTCACTTCCCACCAGAGAAACACATCGTCAGGAGAACCCGAGTTCACCTGTGTGCAGTTTACCGTGTCACGTGATCGTAATATAAATACACCTGTTCCCAACATTTCTAAATAAACAGCATGATGAAGACCAGGGAGCACGTGCACATGTTAATCAAGAGAAAAGGAGGAAAAAAAATCCCAGACATGAACATCAGCGCCATTGAACCCTATTGTTTTTTTTAAGCTAAATTAAAGTAAGACATGACTATGATTATTCCTAGACACAAGATGTCCAATATAAACCAGTAACCAGGAACAGAAGGGATTATTCAGAGAAGCAGCCAAGAATCCTGTTCCTTAAGACTGGCTCTGGATGATGTGTGTGTAGACCCACAAAAATATAATCCTAGTTAATTCCATTATGGTTCCAGGATGTGACGCTACAATATGGGGAAGAAGTTGTTCAAGTGGGGTGAATATTTGTGCGAAACACTTTGTGCACACTTGGCCTCGTTTATCAGCTGAACTGTTACTTATGATTATTTGTAAACAGTTCATATTAGTGTTGACACTGGATACAAATAAATGAATAAATAAATCCTACGTGTCCGACTCGTGTTCCTGAGTGTGTGCAAATTTCTGCAACTTTTACTGATGCAAATCTTGTCTGATTTGTGTTTAATTCCTCTTATTTGTATGTACAGATTCAAGTTGAAATTGCTTCATTTTAATAAATCTTTTTTAGGCCAGTCATATCGCCTCTTGTTTTCACTCACACACACACACCTGTAATTTACAGATTATTGCTATTAATCAGTACACACGGGTGAATACAATGAAAAAAAAAACACCCTTTAGTACACACAACGTCACTAAAAGGTTTATGAAAGAGGTCCGCTATAGTTACGTGTGTGTAAATGTCTGCGGTACTCCTGCGGTGCTACGACCTCTCGTCACTCACCAGTTCTTTAGGCCTCATGTTGTATAAGATCCGCTCTGCGTTCTCGCTGTCATGGCGGCTCTCCATGATGGCCAGGAGCAGCTTGGAGGCGTTATTCTGCTCAACAAAGATACATTTCAGATACAAACTTTTGTTTGACATCACATGACAGCGAATCCAAGTCTTGGACATGTCACAAACTACATCTGAAACTCAACTTGGGCCCAGTCACCTGGATCTGAGTTACAAATACAGCAAAGGTCTACCACAGCTATTTCCAAATGAATACATTTACATTTAAATTTAGGCATTTGGCAGATCTTATCCAGAGCGACTTACATTTTTATCTCATTACACATCTGAGCAGTTGAGGGTTAAGGGCCTTGCTCAAGGGCCCAACAGTGGCAACTTGGTGGTTGTGGGGTTTGAACCATTGGACCGTAGTCCAATGCCTTAACCACTGAGCTACACCTGGCCCTGAATACCTTACTACTAAACTCAATCTAAAAGTAGTGTGTGGTATTGTATTTGCATGAATGTGTGTGTGTGTGTGTGTGAGAAATGTTATTCACACCTTCAGCTCTAGCACAAGGTCCATCCTCTTCTTGCCCAGAGGGTTGATGTCGTTTAAGATGAGCGCAATGATGATGTCGATGCCGTTGCACTCGTGAGTGGCGATGCAGTTCTGAAAGAGGTTTGCGTAAATCATGTATGTCGTACGTCACGGTTATGAAACAAATTCACAGGATGATCTCATCTACACTGCGTTCCAAATTATTACGCAAATGATATCTTTCCCTGATTTTCATAATTAGTCGATGCAAATGACAGTCAGGATAATTTTCAAGTCATCAACTATTAGGGTATAATTCAAATTTTATTAAACAAACCTCCTAATGATAATATTTATTTAAAAAAAAAAAACTGAAAACGCACTGTTCCAAATTATTCTGCACAACAGAGTTAAAACATTTTATAGGTTGTAAAGAACTGAAAATAGGCTTTTGTTGAATTTGCAGCATTATGAGGTCATATTTACTGAAATCAAAACAATTTCAATCAAAAACATCCTAACAGGGCTACATGTTACATCTTAACATAGGACCCCTTCTTTATATCACCTTCACAATTCTTGCATCTATTGAACTTGTGAGTTTTTGGACAGTTTCTGCTTGAGTTTCTTTGCAGGATGTCAGAATAGCCTCCCAGAGCTGCTGTTTTGAATCAAACTGCCTCCCACCCTCATAGATCTTTTGAGGATTCTCCAAAGGTCCTCAATGGGGTTGAGGTCAGGGGAGGATGGTGGCCACACCATGAGTTTCTCATCTTTTATTCCCATAGCAGCCAATGACACAGAGGTATTCTTTGCAGCATGAGATGGTGCATCGTCGTGCATGAAGATGATTTTGTTATGGAAGGTACGGCTCTTCTTTTTGTACCATGGAAGAAAGTGGTCAGTCAATATACTTTGCAGAGGCCATTTTCACACCTTCAGGGACCCTACAGGGGCTACCAGCTCTCTCCCCATGATTCCGGCCCAAAACATGACTCCAGCACCTCCTTGTAGAAACATGGTGGCCATCCACCAACCATCCACTACTCCATCCATCTGGACCATCCAGGGCTGCACGACACTCATCAGTAAACAAGACTGTTTATAAACTTGTCTTCATGTATGCCTGGACCCACTGCAACCGTTTCTGCTTGTGAGCATTGATTAGGGGCCGAATAGTAGGTTTATGCACAACTGCAAGCCTCTAAAGGATCCGACACCTTGAGCTTCGCGGGACTCCAGAGGCACCAGCAGCTTCAAATACCTGTTTCCTGCTTTGTAATGGCATTTCAGCAGCTGCTCTCTTAATCCGATGAATTTGTCTTGCAGAAACCTTCTTCATTCTGCCTTCATCTGCACGAACCTGTCTGTGCTCTGAATCAGACACAAATGTCTTCACAGTACGAGTTTTCATGAAATATCTAATGTATTCATACCTCGTCCAATTTGACGTTTTTCAGCAGCAGAGATCCTTTTTCTTTCCCATATCGCTTGAAACCTGTGTTCTGCTTAATAATGTGGAACGACCTTCTTCAGTACTTTTCCTTTAATTGGCCTCATCTGGCAAACTAATTATCACACGTGTCTGAGACTCATTTCAGTGATCCAAAGAGCCCTGAGACACGACATCATCCATGAGTTTAATTTAAAAACTAAACATTTAATGTTTATGACACTTACATCCAATTTGCATAATAATTTGGAATGACTGAATGCATGGATAAGACACAAAAACACACGATCGCGGCCGGATGCTCGGTCCCGCGCACTATAGATCGGTGTTCGGTTACACATTCTGCAATGTTCCTTTAATGAGAGTGCGATCAGAAGAGCGCCGTCTAATCATTTGATTACGCTGTTCAGAGGAAAACAGCAATGACGTCATCGGTACGGATCAAAGCGCCTCTGCTATTATGTTATTAGGAGCCTTTGGCGCCACAGAAACTCGGTACAATGGAAATAATGTGTATCATTATGCGGCGGTGGAGTCGGATCTGCTCGCGAGTCTTTTTACGCAGGAGATTTAAGTCCTCGACGCGGCTTTGTTCATGCGCCCTTTTTATATCAAGCATGTAGCAGACGTTTACATTTTCACTATTATTGCCAAAAGTATTCGCTCTCCTGTTTTCACATGCATATGAACTTGAGTAACATCCAATTCTCAATCCATAGAGCTGTGTTTAATATGATGTTAGCCCCGCCCCCTTTGCAGCTCTTCTGGGAAGGCTTTCCACAAGGTTTATGGGAATTTAATGTACGGTTAAAGTTCCTGTACATTAATGTCACGACTGGACTAGATAGGTGCTCGATTTTTTATACACCTGTACCCACTGGAAATGAGTCAGGTGTACACCCGGAAACACCCGAATTAACGGATTTGGATGGGGGAGTGAATACTTTTGGCAATATAATGAACGTAGGAGACGCAGCTGGTAGAAACATTGTGTCAGCACATACATGTGCGTATTTAAAGCGCCCGGAGCGTGTGTGTGTGTGTGTGTGTGTGTGTCCACCTGGTTCTCGTGGCAGGGGCCCTGGCAGTACTCGGTGAGGCTCTCCACGGTTTGGTTGATGAGCGCCACGTTCTTCTCGTTAATGTAGAGCCCCAGCAGACCCAGACCTCCTGTGGTGCTGCCACAGATGCAGTCGAGGAACTGCAGCGTCTCACACACCAGGTTATAATTGTTCTTGTTGTTCTGACAGCGCAGGAAGTTCTGGAGAGGAGAAGAAGGAGCTCAGTGAAAAAAAAAAATGCATATAAAGGATGTGAAGGAGAACTAATATTTGCAATGGGATAATATTTGGGTTTAATTTATTATTATTTATTTGGGACGGGCATTTAGCACAGGTTTGGGGTCAGTACAGTGATTGGGCCCGTGGCAGACCTGCAGCTCGCGGTTGTGGTTCTCGCAGAGGAGCTGCATGAGGCGCAGGATGGGCTGCATGATAGTGATGGTGACGCTCATCTCGTTCTCATCCTGGTTCTTCTCCCCCGAGGTGGCCTGCACCTCGCCTCCGCCCAGATGCTCGTCCGAGTCCACCTCCCGCCGGTACGTGGTGAACGCTTTCTTTGTGGCCGTGGAGGCTTCCAGAAGCTGCTCGCGCACCTCCTCGGTGACCACGGCCACATCTTTTACTGAAAGGAAAAAAAAAACATTTTCAGCTCAAGTATTTAAACCGGTTGTCGTAGTGTCGCAGAGAGTAAAGTAACCTGGACACATTTAAAGTCTGTGGGTTATTCATTAAGCACTAAACAACGTCAATATCCAAACTTTTTCCACAACAGAAACCTTTTGTTCAACATTACTAGCCTTAGCGCTATTTAAGTTTCTGGACACTCTCACTCCGCCCCTCTTCTTGATCCGCCTGATCAATCGGTTTTAGGCCCAGACCTTTCTTTTTGGTGGGCGCCTCCTTGTCATTCGTGTCCTCGTCTTTGCGCTTGCTGCCCAAGTCGCTGGTGTTGACCGTCACCGTGGCTTTGATCTCCTGCTGGGCCAGCTTCATCCGCTCATGAAACACCTTGAAGAACTTCTCCGACTTATTGTCCCTCGTCAGCCTGATGAAGAATGATCTCTGGAGGGCAGACGGGAGACGGAAAAGAAAGAAAGGAAACGTGTTAAGGAAACTGTATTCTAGTAGTTGGAGATTGTGAAACTGCTGGTTTGTGGGGGAAGTTTAGAAAATGTAATGTGCAAAAAAAAAATTTTTTTTTTTAAAGATTTTTAGATGGGCTGAATAAAATAATAAAGAAATTTTAAAAATGGCAGAGAATACGGCAGAGTGAAATTTGGAAATATTTAGAATTTTTGGCTAAAATATTCATGGATTGCTTTGACTTGACTCAAAACTGTAACTTGACCCAGAGTGTGTGTGTGTGGTTTTTTTTTTTTTTTTTTACACCTTGAGAGAGAGAACATTGTTTCCTGCAGACTTGTGGAATGAGCGGAGGGCTGGAGAGCCTCTCTGGTTTAACGTCCCTCACTGAGTTTTCCATCAGCTGAATCCAGCACGCAGGAAAAACACTAAACCGGCTCTCGAACACCGAAATTTCCCCGAAAGCAACAGTTACCCAGGTTTCAAAGGAGCTCAGAGAGAGAGAGAGAGAGAGAGAGAGAGAGAGAGAGAAAAGAAAAGAAAAAAAAGCCCAATGTAGAGTCTGGACACTGAGTGTGTTTCATTAGGAATTAAAGGCCTTTCCCTTTAAAGACCTCATGAAGTGTGGCACAACGCAGCCATGATCCTGGGTTCCGTTCTCACGTCCCTCCCTCAGTCCTGTTTACTGCCTGCCTAGCTCACACCACCGGAGTTACATAACCTGCACACACACACACACACACACGAGCACACGGAAATAACCTGGAGTGCCTCTCTCAGCTCACCTGATTTATCGCCATCTGCCTTTTTGCACATGCGTGCACGTACATACGCACACACACTCAAACACACACACGCACAAAAAGAGGGGTTCCTGTTCATTTCATTAATGCACCTTATGCCAATAATAAACGGTGGCCTTTCGCTCTTCCTCTTAATGTTGACTGAATGTGTAGGAAAAGGCGGCGCTGCAGCTCAGGTTGGAGGATCAGGCGGTGGTGTGGGTTTTTCTTCTCTGGTATATCCTGTCCTACTTTCCTCCTTTTTTTAATGTTTTTCACCTCCCACCCCCCCCCTACATCAACAGTCCCTCTTTACATAAGCACTTAACTCAGCTGAGGGGACAGAGTACAGAGAGAGAGAGAGAGAGAGAGAGAGAGAGAGAGGTGGGGGGGGGGGGGACTGGCTCGCTCGTGATCTTGGCCAGAAAATAAAAAAAGAGGAGAGAAAAAAGGAGCGTAGGAAAATCCTGCCCTACTTTCACAAGCCAAACAGGCACGAAATGAGTGTGTGGAGTGTTGGAGCTAGAGGGAGAGAAAAGAGAGGGAGGGAGAGAAAAGAGAGAAAGAGAGAGAAAGTTATCAGCCGGCTTCGAGGGCTGTTTTGAAAGCTTGTTACATAAGCGGCCTTCTATGCAGGTTAACCTCACACACACTCAAGGGAATAGCACACACACACACACACACACACACAGGAACATACAGTATACTAGGATTTAAAAAGTCCATGACACCTACTGATGCATCTCAAAATAAGTTATTTTTGGAAACTTAATTCAAAATGTGAGACTCTCCTATAATTCTAGATTTCTTTATTTATTACACGTAAAGTGAAATATTCTGAGCCTGGTGTTTTTTTTTTTGTTTCAATTTTGATGATTACGGCTTAAAGCTCAGGGAAAAAAAATTGTGTGTGTGTGTGTGTGTGTGTGTGTGTGTGTGGAGGGGACGATGGAGCTTTTACATGATATTCGAACTTCCTGAGATGTACTGTATGTATTAAATGAAAACAACTTCAAAGTACATGAATATTTTTGTTGTATTAATTTCATTTATACGACAAAACTAAATAAAAATTTCTTCAGTTTTACGCAGATTTTGAAATTAACATCAATTCTGCGGGCCTGTGAATTCAGGGATTCGTCTCATCAAAAACAGGTTACATAATTCAGAACCAGTTTATAACATTACAGAGTGTGAATGAGGAGGACTCATGACTATGTGTGTGTGTGTGTATGTGTGTATGTGTGTAAACAGCCCTCCAGCATCAGCCGATGTTGTTGACACGGGCAGCACCTGACCGGCATATGACAACAACCCAGAAAAACAGCACATCACAGGAGGACGAAAAAAAAAAAAAAAAAAAAAAGGATGAAAAACAAACAGACGAGAGCATTTCCTGATTCATCAGTCAGTCCGGGCGAATAAAGATGTGCGGCGGCGGCGGCGGCCGGTGTGTAAGACGAGCAGTCGATGCTGTGACTACGGTGCAGGATCCACGACATACATACGTGACCTTTGTCATGCTGCTTACGTGCATACGTGCGAGACTCGACATGTATCGGGTTGACCTGTTATGGTTTATGGTGACACGCAGACGACGTTCGCCTCGTGGGTGAATCATCTGGCTATGAAACGTCATCTTTATTTTCCCATCTGAAAAATACTTACTGCAACACAACAGGTGAATTCAGGAGATATCGGTTTATTAAGCCGACACGGGAATCCATTTTTTCCCCCTTAAAGGACAGACAGTTTAAAACATCAGACCTTCAAGCGAGTTCTGGCTAAACGGATCACCACCTGAGTGTCTCACCAAATCACCCGGCTGCTTTAAAAAAACCAAATGTTGATAAAATGGGGGACAGAAAAGCACTTAAAAAAGCACTTGAAAAGTGGTTAAAGCACTGGACTATAGTTCAGAAGGTCCCAGGTTCAAACCCCACAACCCGGAGTTTCCACTGTTGGGCCACTTGAGAATGTAAGTCACTTTGGATACGGTTGTCTGCAAAATGCTATAAATGTAAATAAAGTCCACCAACAATTTGAGACTGGAGGAGTTTATTTAATAGCAAGCCGTCACTCTGGCCGTCCGTATTTAAGGAGGAGAAGCTCAGGTTCAAGTTAACGGCTAAGCTCATCCTCTGAAAGAGGTTAAAGGAGGTTCGGACTGTCCGAGACGGACGTTAACGTGAACGGACGCCGTGCAGCGCGGCACCAGGGCTGCTGCTGATAATGAATGAATGAATGAATTAATCAATCGCTCAAGGTCGGCCAGCGAGTTCCCGCAAGCCCTCATTCATTGTTTGCTGTTTTATCAGTGAAGTGTTCCAGGCTCAGGGCGGACGGACACCACAGGAAGCGCACCAGCATGAGGAGGTGTGTGTGTGTGTGTGTGTGAGTGTGGGTGGCGTCATTAAACAACTGCCTGCATAAACAGAGAAGCAGGTCAGGCTTCCGCTACCAGCCCACTCCCTGTACACGCTTCTCGCACACAGCATCAACAAGGGGAGGTTGCGCAAGACCAGCCGCGATCCCGCCGGCTCAGCTCTGAGCTAGTGGCCGTCACTCCGCCGGCCCCGTAACCACGGGAACGGGCCGCGGCCAGGGAAGCTGGGAGAGTGGGTGGGGGTACGGCGGATCCTCCGTGCCGTAACTGCAGTCTGAATAATAAAGCCGTCACCTCTGTGCAGCGACGCCGATATGCAGGTTCGAGTCGGGAGAGACAAACGCCCCCTCGCGCAACCAACACAAACATTCTCACACTTCATCTAACCGCCACACACACACACACACACACACACACACACACACCTCTCAAACACCATGTCTGCTGGTGTTACAAATACACTGTAATGCACTGTGTGATTCTGTGCTCTCAGAGATGATTATAAACCAGCAAAACAAAATAATAAAAATTCCTTAAACGGCGAATAGCAAACAGATGAGTTTGACTAGGGCTCGGGTTGAGGTTGGATTTGCTTAGATTAAGATGTTGTTAAATGGTCTGTAGGATTTAGAAAGATGATACACCAGTGTGTGGGCGGGAGAATATTTGTGCTCTTTCTCTCGCTCTTACCGTAAAAGCCTTAAACCCAACATAAGGTCACACATACATACAGTTACACACAGTGAATAAAAACAAATAAACAAACAAAAAACCCACACACACCTAAAATACATAAACAAAAGCTAGAAGAACTTTCAGGTCCTGTGGTTTATTTTCACCGTCTCACTTTTTATCACTTATTTTCTAATGTTTTTACGCCTAATAAACCCCACACCTACCACCTGGGCTCCGACCTGCACATCACAAAGATTCCCCATGGGGTTTAGGGCTGGACCGCGTGATGACCGATCCATGCGTGGAAATGATGTCTTATCCACGGCACGGCCATAGTACAAGGATTCATTATCCTCAAATTGTTGACGTCTCGTCCCCCTGAACCGCTCCTTCACAATTCGAGGACGATGAATCCTTAGAAACTCCATAGACAATAATGTGACTTAGATCTCTGCCACGACCACAGGATGTGTCTTCTGACGTGGTTGTGTAAGAGGTGAGAAGCTCCTCGCTGCGTCAGTTGGGGTTAAATAACTTGTTGCAGGCGAAACATATTAATGACTGCAGTAATTACTGTATCCAATGGAAGCCTCTTATCTATTCACATTATTTAATCCATCCATCCATCCAGGAGCCTCTGTAGTCCAACTAGGGACGACCAGTGGTGATCGCTGTATTTATTCCCAAATTACACACACACACACACACACACACACACACACACACACACACACACACACACTACAGGCAATTCTGTGAATGGCAATTATCCTAATCTGGAGGTTTTTGCACTGTGGGAGGAAAGCGGAGAACCCGGAGGAAATCCACCAAGCGCGGGAAGAACATGCAAACTCCGTGCACACAGACCCTGATGCGGGAATTGAACCCAGAACCAGGAGGTGCAAGGCGACCACTAGGCCAATCAAATTCAGACTTTTTTTTTTTTTCCGTCTGGGCTGTATCCGTCACTCCTGTTCATTTCTGGCAGCGAGTCCAGTCTGTAAACGATCCGTGTAGCTTTTATAGATTTTATATATTTCTAGCTGCTTGAGCGACACTAATGCACGGCCTAAAGTATGTGGACACCTGACCATCACCCCCATGTGTTTGTTGAACCTCCTGTTGAAAAGTCTCCACTCTTACTGGAAGGTTTTCCCACACGTGTTTAAAATGTATCCATTCAGACACACACACGCTTTACAGTCCTCACTCTGGAACGGACTCGGGTACTGATGCACGTCTCGGGTCTACATCACATCAACTTTGGTGGGGTTTTTTTTTTCAGTAGCGTAGGATCGGGATCTGATCTATTCTAACCGGTTGCATCTCCAGTACTAACGCATCCACAGTGTGCGCTGGAGGCGGGGCTTATAATGGAGAAACGACGCAGTGAGACGACGCGCTGAGGCTTTTTTTACAAGCGCTGCCAAGTGGAGAGAGAAAGTTAGACCGAAATCAGCAACTCCATATTGTTGGAGTAAATAAGCTGCAGTTGGATGGAAGCCTTTTTCTTGGCTATTTGCTTCCCCCAGCCCCCTCACACACACACACACACACACACACACACACACACACACACACACACACACACACAGACACACACACACACACACAAATCTCTTGCCAGTTGAATCTCAACCTTCACACCTGTTCCCTTTCATTAAGAAGTAAGATAACGATAGAAGGGCTACTAATAACCACACACACACACGCCTTCCTGGACAGGCCTGACTATTTCAAGTCCACACGAGGGGATCACTATGTGTGTACGTGTTTGTGTGTGTGTGTGTGTGTGTGTGTGCTGTGCTTGCATCTGACACACGTGCATGCAAGCTGATGCCTGTTGTCTGTTTAGGGAGAAGTTATGTAGGTCAGGAGCTAATGTTTAATGGAATGTGTATGTGTGTGTGTGTGTGTGTGTATGTGTGTGTGTGTGTGTGTGTGTGTGAGGATGGCAGGAACAGGTGCAGCCAGCGACCTGAACCCTCTGTGAAACGCAGCTCTGCTGCTGATGAGGAAGAGGAGGAGTCGTTCTCTCCGGGTCCGGCGTCTTCCTCGCCGCATAGTGGCACCGAGCTCAGAGTTCCACAACACAACCAGGCACAGGGCTCTCAGTGTGTGTGTGTGTGTGTGTGTGTGTGTGTGTGTGTGTGTGTGTGTGCACTTGATAGGAAGGTGCTGACATTTTAGATTTTTTTTTTATTACAGATAAACAACATTGATTTATTATTTTGTTGCCCTGTTTGACAAACGCAGGCTGCTGTTACCGACTCTAAAGACCCCGTGACCACAAAGGAGACTTAAAAGAGCCCAAAAATCAGGTCAGCACAGAGATGCACATGAGACCATGACCGCAACCATGAGCAGAAGACGCTTGGCTGCACACACACACACACACACACACACACACACACACACACACACACGAGACTTCCCAGCTGCCCTGTAATAAAAGTCTGTTCTATTTATACTTTTCTCAGGAACCTCCTGTACCGTGTCTACATGCCACAAGCAAAAAGATGGGGGGGGTGGATTGGGGGGGGGGGGGTTTAAAAACAACAACTGTAAAAGCTCTGAGAAATAAACAGTTGGATTTTACTCGTATAATAACCGGGAGCAGGGATGTTGGCTGTTTGAGACGGACCCTGCTCGGGGTTGTAGTAAAATGATCCCCCATCTGGACGCCTGCCCGTCAGCATCCACAATCATCTCCTCGCGCACCGGTAGGAGTTCGGCTTTTGACCTTTGCACAAATTGCAGACGGTGAATAAACCCGGCTCTTCACAGCGCTGGGGCGGGACGGCGGCAAATAAAGCCACGACTAACAGGAAAACGGTACTTCCTTTTTAGGTGATTTGCCTATGTATGCTTGGTGCGTATCCGTTCTCTGTTTGCGTTCTCACAGAATAAATATACCTGTGTGTGTGTGTGTGTGTGTGTGTGTGCTGAGCCGTCTCTGTGAGAATGGTGCGCATGGGGACAGCATCCCCCCTCCCCCCCACCACCACCACGTACAAAAAAAAAAGATGTGTGTACAGAGGTAATGTTTCGGTGAGGAAAAAGACTGTAGGACAGAATAAAACATGTGAGTGTGTGTGTGTGTGTGTGTGTGTGTGTGTGTGTTTATCAGATGAGATGTCTGCGGTTTTCCAGCCCACTCTCTCTGTAGCTGCCAGGACAGAGTGGGCGAATGCTTCCGTCATGGGCCATCAAAAAAAAAAAAAAAAAAACAACACACACACACACACACACACACACACACACAGCTTTCTCACAACTTCTCCAACATCCCCCGGCCCCCCCCCCACACCCCCCCCCTCCTCATTCTTTCATTCTTTCCCTTTCAGTCTTGCTAATTTTAGTCACCACTGACCACATCCTGTCTGATTTCTGGACAAACCTGCATCGTATTTCAGTCCTACGGGTTTCTCAAACACTTCCTAATCAACTCAACTTTTATAATTCCTCTCGATTGTTCATCAACAGGCTTTAATACTGAAGTTATATTTCAATTTCTTGAAATGATCTGATCGTTAAAACTGCCGTGCGAAGAAAAGAAAAGAGACAGAAAAAAAAAAAACATAACCAGATGTTATCGGTTTGGTCTGAGAGTCGAATACAGTTTCGTCTCCTCTGGTTTTATACTTCTAAGCAAATCCGCAAAGCGAAGCGACATCACTTACATTAGGTCAGATGCTGCGACATTCAAATCAGGTGTGTTGCAGCAGGAAAAACAGTAACCACGCATGGCTGAGCCGTCCGGGCCTGAAGCTACACCTTGACCTACACAGCCTGAGCCACCGAGCGTAAAGAATTCGGGTTTCTGATTGCGTACTTCTGGTAAATGGGGTATTTATTTCCCGAACGGAAGAAAAAGAACCAGGACATTTCCTGAATCAAGTACCGTGGAATCCAGTTAGTTATATTAGGTGTCCTGCGCCAACAGGATATAAATGTCCTTTACGACATCGTCTCCATTATGTCCTCCAACATGTAAGTGTAGTTTCTGACAACCCTGATAAACCTTTAAGCTTTCTGTGTTGCTGCGCCTAACGTAAATATCAGAAGAGTTTCCACTCAGAGCAACAGTCTTTTCTTCCCGGTCGAATGAAACATGCTGCTGACGTCTCGAACGATTTGCTTCCTGTTACAGCGAACGGAGAATGTTCTGAGTTAATGTGAGAGCCTTTGATTGTGTAATTACTGGAAGGATTAATACACTTCAGCTGCAACAGTTCTTTTAACTCTAACTGATTCAGTGAGGAGCTTCTCATTTCTTAAAAACCTGCATGTATCATGTGGTCATGGAAACTTCTTACTGTGTTTTAGAAAGAGCAACGTTTTGAACTGTATCAAATAAAGAAAGCAACTGTGGAGAGTGAGATTGATGAGATGACTGGATTCGGGTTAGGGTTTTGGGTTAACTGTCCAACTCTATAATAAAACCTGGAACATGGTATGAATATGTGTCATCTGAGATCTCATTAGAAAAAACATAAAGATTGGACTGGAAAACGATCATGTGACCTGATGAGATATTCCAGAGTGATGGGCGTGTCAGGATAAGAAGGGAAGAGCATGAAGCGATGCATCCATCATGTATAGTGTCCACTGTACAAGCTTCTGGAGATCTGGGGTTTGCTTCAGTCGCTCAGGTCTAAACTCAATAAAATGAAGTCAGCTGACGACCTGAATGTACCGAATGACGAGGTTATCACATCTATGCGATTTCTCTTTCTTCCCTGATGGCACGGATATATTCCAGGCCTCAGATTGGGAAAGGGTGGTTCTGGGACAAGAGGAATAAGTATTATTTTCAAAAGACAACCTTGGCTGCATGAGTGTGCACTCTCCTTACCTAATACGTTTTTAAAGCACACTGCACTCATATTACAGCACTGAGGCTTTTTGGCAAAGAGTCTAAACAAGTGAGCTCATCTTGACTTGGCAAAATCGTGCACAGTGCTCTTTATGTCCTTCCACACGTTTTTGATAGTTCTGATTTAGATCTGGGTTCTAACTGGGTCAAACTGGGACATTCCAAAAAAACAATGACCGTCTTGTTCTGAAGCTGTTCCCTTGATGCCTTGGATTTCGGTCTTGCTTGGATTGTCTTGCTTTCGGTCGTTGTTTGTGCTGGAAGGTGGAGGTTTCTTCATCTTGTTTTGTGTTAGAAGAGCATTTGGAGATATCCATCATTTCTAGTTCCACAGTCCAAATAAAAAAAAAAAGAAGAAAGAAGAAAAAAAAAAAAATCGGACCCGCAGGATGGTCAAGCCTCCATCTAACTTCACCATGGGTTTGGTGTTATTTTGGTAATAATAATTGGTCTTGTTATTGCTCTAAACAAATCTTGTCCAAAAAATTATTTACCTCGATCTTTAACACTTTGGTTTGATTTAATCAGGCTTGGATTTTTGGAAAAAGCCTTCGTTCTAGCCAGCCTCCTTCACATACGCAGAAGAGTGAAGAATACCAGGGATTGTTGTCACATGCGGGAGGAAGTGTCCGGTACTCGCCTGCAGCTCCTTGTTGCTGTGGGTCTCCTGGCAGCCTCGCCGACGTGTTTTCAACTCGTCTTTCCGTCAATCTTGGAGGGCTGTCCTGTTCTTGGTATTGCTATTTTTCTCCACTTGTTGATGATGGCCTTCGCAGAGTTCCATGGTACATCTAAAGTTTTGGAAATGCTTTTCTTCCCTCTTCTGATCGATGTTTTTCAACAAAGAAAGAACCCATACAAGTTTTTAACGAGCATTTTTTTTTTTTTAAGTTTTCTGTGGGATTAATCAGAATCATATATACGTAGTATCTCACAAAACATTTCAGTAACCACTTTATTATATATTCTGGAGAGACAATACTACAGAAATAGCGTAGTCGATGTGCAGCTTGTACAACAGTACGGATTTACTGTCCTCTAAGTAATAATAATAACCTCTAAAATATATCCCAGTTTCATTTCTATAGTATTGTCCTTTGAGATGTACAAACATGACTGCTGAAATTAAAGGGGTGTACTTACTTTTGTGAGTGGGTGTACTGTATATGACTGGTGCTGTATGATTATTAGTTTTAAACACGAGTTTGAATGTGATTCCGAGCGCAGTTACTCTCCTCATTAAAATGCTGCGTCTTCACACATATACGGCCAGATTACTGTCGGTCTTTCAGGCTTTATTTTGCTATTTTTATCAATAATCACATTAAAGCTGTGGTTTGTTTGCTTTTTTTTTTATCATTTTAACATGGGTGTGTAGACTTTTTTTTTTTTATATATCCGCTATTTTCTCTTTCTGTGGTTTCCGTGATAGAGATGCGCAAGTATGCACTAAAAGAAAAATTATCAACGTGTTTATTTAACTCTTCAGAGTTTCTGTACTAACCTTGGTCACCTATACAGCTGCTTAACCAGTGCGATTTTTCCTACCCAAACACCTGCAGTGTTACAGATGGTTCAGGCAAAACATTACGCAAATCTTTCCCCTTCCTTTCAAACAGTTTCAGTATCCTCTCTCCGTTAGAGAGTCGAGTTTGAACCTACATTAGAACCTTAGACAGATGGGGCAACTTTCTGAGTGCATTATTACAATAGAAATTGACAATAACTTCATGGCCAAGGGAGTCTAGAGCTAGGAGACGAGTACGAGCGCGGAACAGACACTGAAAGGTCACGGTAGTGTCAGAGAAAGGGACAGATAAAGAAAACACACAATACTCTCTCTTTCGATCAGTGTGTGTCTGGCTTGCATCATCGTACTGCGGATGGGAAAGTCCCAAATTTGATATAGATTAACAGCTCAGACAGACATGTTGAGGCTGCTAACCGTCTACTTCAACAGGATTTAGACGTGCAAACATATGTTCCTAGGTTTTGGTGCAGACAGGGGTTTGTGGCCTGTCCCACTTCTCTTTGTCCTGACTTACTCACTTCTCAACTTTTATTCCCCCCTTCAATACCGTCTCTTTGTCATATTCCCTTGATTTTTTTTCACTACTCCGTCCTTTCCGTCTCTATCGACCTCTAACCTTCACCCTCTTCTTATTAAAGTCAATCTATCCGTGATGTTTCTCGGCGCGGCACCCGAGCCAGATTACCTCGAAAACAAACACAGGGAGGAGGAATGAGTGTGCTTTTGACCTGCTTCTGTTACTCGGAAACACAAGGCTCCTCTGTAAAAGAAGTAGGGCAACAGGACTCTCCTTACGAAACAGTGACGTGACCGCTGCTACCGCTTAGACTCGCTCGGCAACACTCACACACACACACAACAAACGAGAGTTTTCTTGGATCACGGACCTTATTGGGCCAGATCTGAGGTCTTGGAGCCACATCGTTGTGAACTGGGTTCAAGCTCAGCACACGGTACAGACAGATGTGGGGATGCTGAGTCACATCGCCATCACCATGGAAACCAAGAGACGAAAAGGCACAACGGCGAGTTATATTAAGCACAGTGTAGAAGGTGTCTGGTTGGAAAGCGTGATCAGACAAACTTTATACAGACTGCTTACTGATGAGCTGATTGTCATTGTCAAGAAAAGAAAATTGGATCAAAGGGTAGGAGATAAAATAAAAAAAAAAAAAGAAGAGAGAGTGTGATTCACTGTGAAATATGAAAGAGAACACATCAGTGCAGAGAAGATAAGCGATCAGCTGTAATTCCCCCACTACCTCTAGAGAAAGGGCGCCGGTGCGCACATCTGTCCTGCATCACACCCACAAATGACAACAGAACCGTTTTTAGACTCAACGAGTCTGTCAAAGTGCCGCTGACGTTCTTCCAGCTTTAGCTTTGCATATGCAAAGGCGAAACAGTTCACATGTGAATGCTGAACATGTGTCGATGCCGATGTTAAAACCTTTTTTTTTTTTTTTTTTTTACCTTATGGCCTGATGACCGCTCGATACAGGACAAAAGAGCTCTGACTAAGTGTTGTTTGTGCCGTGTTTCATCCTCACACTCATACTCATAACACATCATATCAATCGATAAAGGAACAAAACACTGGCAGTCAAAGTTCAACCACACGGACACACACACACACACACACACACACATACACACATGATCGTTAATTCAATTCATAACCTCATATTTGAGTAACTTCACAGTCTGCCTTTCATACACATAAACCGTCCCTACACACACTATATATACACAAAATATATACAGGTCCTTCTCAAAAAATTAGCATATTGTGATAAAGTTCATTATTTTCTGTAATGTACTGATAAACATTAGACTTTCATATATTTTAGATTCATTACACACAACTGAAGTAGTTCAAGCCTTTTATTGTTTTAATATTGATGATTGTGGCATACAGCTCATGAAAACCCAAAATCACTATCTCAAAAAATTAGCATATCATGAAAAGGTCCTCTAAACGAGCTATTAACCTAATAATCTGAGGTTAATCAACTAATTAACTCTAAACACCTGCAAAAGATTCCTGAGGCTTTTAAAAACTCCCAGCCTGGTTCATTACTCAAAACCGCAATCATGGGTAAGACTGCCGACCTGACTGCTGTCCAGAAGGCCATCATTGACACCCTCAAGCGAGAGGGTAAGACACAGAAAGACATTTCTGAACGAATAGGCTGTTCCCAGAGTGCTGTATCAAGGCACCTCAGTGGGAAGTCTGTGGGAAGGAAAAAGTGTGGCAGAAAACGCTGCACAACGAGAAGAGGTGACCGGGCCCTGAGGAAGATTGTGGAGAAGGACCGATTCCAGACCTTGGGGGACCTGCGGAAGCAGTGGACTGAGTCTGGAGTAGAAACATCCAGAGCCACCGTGTACAGGCGTGTGCAGGAAATGGGCTACAGGTTGCAAATTTTGCATGTCATTCGGAAATCAAGGTGCCAGAGTCTGGAGGAAGACTGGGGAGAGGGAAATGCCAAAATGCCTGAAGTCCAGTGTCAAGTACCCACAGTCAGTGATGGTCTGGGGTGCCATGTCAGCTGCTGGTGTTGGTCCACTGTGTTTTATCAAGGGCAGGGTCAATGCAGCTAGCTATCAGGAGATTTTGGAGCACTTCATGCTTCCATCTGCTGAAAAGCTTTGTGGAGATGAAGATTTCATTTTTCAGCACGACCTGGCAACTGCTCACAGTGCCAAAACCACTGGTAAATGGTTTACTGACCATGGTATTACTGTGCTCAATTGGCCTGCCAACTCTCCTGACCTGAACCCCATAGAGAATCAGTGGGATATTGTGAAGAGAAAGTTGAGAGACACAAGACACAAGAATCTGCAAAAGGATTCCCGACCAAGTATTGAGTGCAAAACTGAACATAATTATTTGAAGGTTGACTTTTTTTGTATTAAAAACACTTTTCTTTTATTGGTCGGATGAAATATGCTAATTTTTTGAGATAGGGATTTTGGGTTTTCATGAGCTGTATGCCACAATCATCAATATTAAAACAATAAAAGGCTTGAACTACTTCAGTTGTGTGTAATGAATCTAAAATATATGAAAGTCTAATGTTTATCAGTACATTACAGAAAATAATGAACTTTATCACAATATGCTAATTTTTTGAGAAGGACCTGTATATACACATTTTTCATGTTTATTTCTCTTTCTTTCCGTCTTTTCTATTCATTCTCTAACAATATCCCGTCCCTTTCTCTCTATGGCCCTGAGCTCTGGCGTTGAGCAGCGACCCTGTTCAAGTGTGTGTTTATTGCATAGCTTGTGTGTGTGTGTGTGTGTGTGTGTGTGTGTGTGTGTGTGTGTGTGTGTGTGTGTGTGTGTGTGTGTGTGTGTGTGTGTGTGTGTGTGTGTGTGTGTGTTTGCTCTGCTGGGCCTGGTTTATGTAACAGACCCTCATGTGAGCCGCTTTGTGAGAGAAAGAGAGAGAGAGAGAGAGAGAGGCTGCTTGAGGTTGGGGGGAGCATCAGGTAAAACGGCTATGCAAATAACAAGCTCATTACGCAACAGGAACTGTTTGTGCAAAGGAACACACACACACACACACACACACACACACAACAACAACCAAGCCAACATGCACACACACGAAATATGTTATGTGATGAAATGCCCCACAGTCTGTCTCTCAGCCCCCGAACCTTGCTGGTCTGTGCACGCAAACCTTACCGTGAGGTCAGCGGATTGACAGGTTGCCATGGCAACCTCAAATAAAAAGGTGGGAGGTGTTTTTATTCTTGGGGGTAGGGGTTTGGAGATGTGGCAGTGCAGTCCTCTCTCTCTCTCGTCTCCGTATCGTTCGGAAAAAGCCGCAAAACCCCGGAGCTGCTCGCGCTCAGAACCTACCGGAGTCTCCTGTTTCCACTCCATCGATGCCAGTGTTTCAGCCTCACGCGCGAAGACGTCACTGCTTCGGGATTTGCATAATGAACATGTGCGTGTGAGCATGCACGTGTCACGGTGCATTGTATGTGTGTGTGTGTGTGTGTGTGTGTATGTGTGTGTGTGTTTGTCTGTTTCTGAGTCAACGTCCTAATTTACTGCAAATGTTTGATAACAATCAACCTGCAAAAGTGCTTTTATCTGTTCTAATATCTGTACTACAGAGACATTAGACATTAGTGGGGAGATGGGAGATTAAAAATAAATAATAAAACATTTCTATAATGCCTGATCTATACTCATTGGCCACTTTATTAGGTCGACTGCTCGGTAACATGACTATCTAATCAGCTAATCGCAAGGCATCAATTTTGAAGAGTAACGCGGCGAACCTTGAAGCAGATGCGCAACACCGGCTGCTGCTCCTGTCAGCTAAGAACAGGAAACTCGGGGCTCAGGTTCGCATGGACTCCAAATAATGCTGCTTGGTCTGACGAGTCTCACTTTCTGCTGGTAAAATGCACGAGGGCACGAGCATCGTGTTCGGATCTATCCTGCCTCGTATCAGCGGTTCAGGTTGCTGGTGGTGATGTAATGGTGTGTGGGAGATTTTCTTGGGCCCATTAACACCACCTGAGTGTGGTTTAAATGCCACACCCTCTACCTGAGTATCGCTGCTGACCGTGTCCGTTCCTTTATCACCACATCATGTCACGAAGCTTTCTTCTTGAACATGACACTGTGGTCCGCTCCAGGGGTGCGGTAAAAATGGCTAACATTAAGCCTACTATCACCACTCAGTGAAGACTATCACATGTTTCCTCCGAACCACGTGACACCAGCCGACCGTATCTTTTCGAATTGCAGAGTAACACACTCGGAGGACAGCGCTAGCCGCTCCTTCCGCTTGCGAGAGCTCACAGACGCCCCTGATTGGCTGTAGAGCGGTGATTAATGTGGGAGCACTAAGTACCTCTCATCCCACCCCTCTGAGAGAGCTCGGTCAATCAGCTCTCTATAGACCTGCGAGAGGTTACATCACCACCCGGGAATCGAACTCGTGATCTCCTGATGATAGAGCGAGCACTTTATAATGATTGTGTCTGTCAATTGTTTATTATAATAATAATAATAATAATAATAGTAATAATGTTAGCCCCTCCTCCAGCACACATCCTGAATCCCACATGGTTTGGTTTTCACTATACAGCGTACAGTACATCACTGTACATGTGCAGATGTTACATGGTGTATACGTGACATCACTGTAAACTATAATACGACATGCATTTAGTCACATCATTGTGGAACGCGAAGTCATTTAGCTAAAAGCTTTAGTCGATGTGCAGCACAGTAGTGCGGTGCAGTAGATACCTGAATGACGGGGTTTCCGCCCTCGAGCAGGGCGATGGCCAGCAGGATGCTCTCCTGGAAGATGCGGTCGCTGGTGGCGTTCATGATGAGGTCGATGACCAGGTCAGACGCCCCCTCTCTGTCCAGGTGGCACTGCACCTCGGCCAGGCTCAGCTCCCCGCGGGCTCCCACCGAACAGCTGGAGGACGCTGGGGGGGGGGGAGAGAGGGGGGGGGGGTTCAAGTCAGGATTACGCACCAGAGGCCTCTGTCTCTCTCTCTCTCTCTAATTTACTGTTGAAATACTCAACACTCTATTTGGATGGGACAAAAGTTCAAGTTCGAGGCTCCACTGTCTGTCTGACTGCAAAAATATCAGGGCCCACATGCCCTTGTAATGGTCTGGTGTCCACATACTTTTGGCCATACAAAGTGCATGTAGGCAGACTGACGACAGACAGGTGAAGGTATGAAAACCTGTGACTTAATGAAATAACTAAATGTGCGCCATGCAGGCACCATGGCATACTGACATGATTTGAATTTTTTTTAGCTTTTTGCTTACACACACACACACACACACACACACACACACACACACACACACACACACACACACACTTCCTGTAGCAGGTGCGTCTGCAGGCTATTCCCGCAGGAAGTGTGGGCATCCTGCTCCTGTTGCCTGGGTAACTGCAGAGACGGCTCTGACTATGCAGGACACGCAACACAAAAATCACCACGGGTGACAAGGGCAGGGAAGAACACACAAACACACAGAGAGAGAGAGAGAGAGAGAGAGAGAAATAAACAGAAAAGCTGAACTGATACTCGGAACAGACAGACTTGTGATAAAAGGAAGAGAGGGATGAAGGTGGAGATGAAGATATAATGAAAGATGGATAAATGAAATGCTACATAGGAATTGAGGGCTATAGGATCCTCTATAAAAACCTGTATACACACACACACACACACATACACATACTGTATAAGGTGAAGACCTTTCACTGACGCAATTATCATTGTCACAAATTCATGCCTACACACACACACACACACACCACTAAGTAAGTCGTTGTTGTTGGAACAAAAAACATTTTGGCATGTGGGGACCAGCTAAATGTCCCCACGATGTAGATGGTGTCAGATAGTCCTACGCTTGGAGAGACATTTTTTCACTATCAAAAAAATTCCCCCTCACCCCCCCCCCCCCCCACACACACACACACACACACACACAAACAAACAGACAAACACTTTTTGTGGCGGTTCTAATGATACAGTCATTACCGTGACTATTTAATACTATGGCAACACCTCATCAACTAAAAGCAAAGCCTTAGGCTCTTTTAGTTTTATTTTAAATCACACAAATAAACCACACACACACACACACACACAGTAATAATAATAGTGGATAGAGTCTATCCAGAGCCACAGACCTGTGGGGGGTTTACTCGGTGCCCCGGGGCCGAGGGGTCCGTTGCTGAAGGTGGTCAGGCTGTCCCTCCGTCCTCCTGGCTTGAAGTTGCCATAGTAACGGTTTACAAGGATTTGCCTCAAAGCTTCACCCTGGCAACGCAAGAGGAAGCCGAGTCAAACAAGGTCCACTTTAACTAGCACCAGCTGGCATCCTCGATATGTCACTTCAGGGCTTGTAGACCATGGGATGCCAGAGTAAACAAACAAACAAACAAACAAACAAACAGGGGCTTTTCTATTCAAATGTAGTGCGGATAATATCCAATGTACAACAGTAATCATGTTCTGTATGTTTTTAAATCATACATTTATAATTTGAGACAAAACCTTATTAACCCTAAACGTGTGCTCCACATGACCTGTGACCTTTAAAACGCTTAGAACGGGATTATAAAGGAGACCAAAAATCATCTTATTGATGTAAACAAACTCAGGACACCATCTTACATCTCTAAGCCTCAAGGATTTGGGCAGAATTCAGTAAATCTGGGCGATGACCAGTCAGTTATTCATGCTCATACACGTACACTGTGAGTAAGAAGTGTTATTCACTTGTAGCGCGAGAGCATGTGTCAAATTATTGATGTGGAATCTAATATCTTCCCAAAAGTGGTTGCAGTTCCTCATAACACACTTCCACCTCATGGAGATGTGTGGTCAGGTGGGGCATCTAGGGGATTTCCTCTACTCGTGTCTCGTAACCAAGAGGTCACTGAGGATGAACCGATGAGTTGAAAAGAAAAAAAAAAAGGAAAAAAAAATATGTAAACCTCAGTGATGCTTCTGGAGTCTAATGGCCATAAATAGTGTGATTGGATAAGTGTGACGATTTCTCAGAACTGTACGCAGACCGGATTTTGACTCTTCTGTTAATACAGCGCTAATAAATCCTCCGAACCGCTTTTTCCATCGATGCCGTGTGACAGAAACACGCAAATATAGTGGAAACTGCACGCAAATACCGATGGGTGTTTTTTTTTTTCCTCTCGAAGGCAGTGTTAGGCAGTTAGTACAGTTAGCAGCCTGTGAGAGTGTGTGAATGGAAACATGCTGCTGGAGCAGGGAGGGGGGGCCCAGGGGCCCGGGGGCCCGGGGTCTCGGGTTCGAGCCATGCGACTACATACCCGTCTCTGATCCTCCATTTGCTTCTGGGGCTGGTTGGGATCAAGGTCCTGAGAGCAAGGCGGGTGAGCAGCAAGCCGAAAGGAGAAAGGAAGAGGAGGAGGAAGAGGAGGAGGAGGATGGACGGGGAGGACAAAAGGGGCGTCCAGGTGAACAAAAAAAAAAAAAAAAAAAGAAAGGACGGATTAATTCTATCCACATTAGTCATTTATTTAATGCCATGCTGGGGAGAAAAAAAATAAAGAAGTGGGACAGATTTCATCATGCAGTTAAATGAAGGAAATGAGACATGTCTGTGTCAATATCTGTGTGTGTGTGTGTGTGTGTGTGTGTGTGGGTATGGTAAAGTTGGCTGTGTAAGGCAAAACAAGCACTGGATTAAGTAATACACATATTTGATATATACATATATACACATACAACACATGTATATATACTTATAGTCTTCTATAATTACTACCAATAATTACAATAATAATAAAATATAAATAACCCTCGGACATTTTGGTCCGTGATTTGATTTCTGCTGAAAATTCCAGCCACAAACGACACACAAGTCAAAAGCTAACAAGGTGTCTAGTCTGTAGGTGTGTGTGTGTGTGTGAGAGTGTGTGTAATTAGAATGAACAGCATTTGATGTTTAAAGTTAATGTGTTAACCTCCATAAAGGCAGGCAGGTGAAAGGTGAGAGAACAGATTAAAAATGGGAGAAAGGGGGAAAAAATGCTGCACTCAGGTTATATAATAAATTGTGAGTTTTTTTTTTCATAAACATGGCCACGTATAGACACATCAAAGACCAACTGACCTACGGAAAGGAAAAGGGCAGAACATCATGTGAACATCAGTCTAAAAAAGTATGAGGTTGCATAGATGTGTGTGTGTGTGTGTGTGTGTGTATGAGAGAGAGACGTGTGGAGCTGCTGGTGTGCGTCTATGCGTTCAGCGTGTTGATGAGGCTCCGCCAGAGCTCTGTGTTTGTGTCCAAATGTGCGAGTCGTCTCTGTGTCAACATGAACAGCCCTGATAAGAGTGTGTGTGTGTGTGTGTGTGTGTGTGTGTGTGTGTGTGGTGTATGTTGGGGCTGTAGCGGTTAATGCGACGCATCTGCACGGATGCTATGGAACAAAACCGACTACTATCTGCAACGACCCATATTCCTTCCGAAATATGGGTGTTGAACACACCTCGGCGAGGTTCTCTGGCTCGGGAGGAGGAACCAGCTAATGGAGACACAAAACAAAACAAAAAATACAATCCAGATGTTAGATGATACACAAAGCAAACAACCTAGCCTAACCTCCTCATACGTGGCATGCAAAAGCTGTGCGTAAGAGTTTATTTCTTTTTATTTCACCTCATTAATCCAGTCGAGCCATGACTAACTGAACAGATAAAAAATAAATAAATAAATAAAAAACCCGCACATAACAACACACTAACACCTGAGAGGAATCTCTCAGCCGGGCAAAAACGAATCCCGCATCTATTCTCAGGAGCCCTCACCTCTCAAGGTGCTATATTTGGAACAGGAGCGTCATGTGGCTTCTATAACCCTCGAGCCTCATCATGCAGGTCACCTGGGAGCGCGGACTCGAGGCGCGGCGGCCGTGCGGAAACACTTCCGCGTTCTTAACCTGTTTTTTTTCCCCTTGGGACAGTACGCGGGTACGGATCTAGTGAAAGAACTGGGGTGTGTCGTGTTGCAGATGTGCAGTACACAGAGTGGAGTTATCCAGAGCTGCCTGACCTGGGCTGCACCACACCTTAACACACACACACACACACACACAATGTGCATGTCTCTGGAGGAGGCGGTGTTGTTGCTTTTTAAATATTTTTTTAAAGAAGAAGTATGTATGCAAATTCGGCACACAAAGCATGATGAGCTCTGAGTAATCCACACTCCCGTCAGCGCCTCTCTAACCGCTCGCTCTCTGATAGAGGAATTTACAATCCGAGAGTTTTAGGATATAATTAGAAAAGATTAACAGGTGATGACACGCCATTAACCAATTATCTATGAATTACAAAAAAACTTGCTTTCCTTTTTTGTTTCCCACGGTAGTCATGCCTCTGTGTGTGTGTGTGTGTGTGTGTGTGTGTGTGTATGTGTGTATGTTTGTGTGTTTATACTGTTTTTAAGAGGGTACAGATAATATTACCTACCTGATTATATGAAATACATAAATATATATCTGTATGATGTATCGATGTGTGTAGAGGATTATAAAAAAAAAAAAGTAAACAAATCAGTAAAAGTCCACAGAAATCATGCGAGGCGAGTACGACAGGACGAGACGGCAGAGCGAGAGCAAGCGCTACAGCATCTCGGGCCAAACATTCAACATGGCACACACGACAAGTACTGGAAATGTGACACGCACACACACACACACACGGCTACAACATGAGATCATGGCACACACTTGACCTGCTTGAAGAAGGGGGACAGACAGCTGGTGCATGACTTACGCTACTGATCTGACCACACAAAACCTTAAAAAAAAAAAAAAGTGTCTGTCTTAATGCCAGCAGCAGCTTGCAGACACCCCAGTGAGTGGAAAGGGGGGGGGGGTTGAGGAGGGGGGGGTGTAATAACAACCAGTGACGCACGACGCCACGCAGTTGAGTAATAACACTACCAGTCAGGAATCTCCCTTTGTGCAAGTTCGCATGAAGAGCTGAAAAGAAGAACCTTGTGATGTTAGCAAGGTGCGACTTACAAATGTCCCTTTTCGCATCCAGCGGCTCTTATCGCGCTTATCATCAGTTCAGAAGAAACGCAACCCGCGTAGCGTCTCAGACCGTTTTGAGGGCAGCGGAAGGTGGTAGATCGAGATGCATGCCACGGAACCGCTAGGCTGTGGTCACAGGGGGCGACACACACACACACACACACACACACATGACCTGTCGTTATAGCCTGGATCGCTTGACCCTCTAGCCTCTTTTTTTTTCTTTTTTTTACTCTGCCCTCTACAGTTTACTAAGTAATAGGTTTTAACATTTTAACTTCATGCCAGGTTTGTTTTTTATTGTTTGTGTGTGTGTGTGTGTGTGTGTGTGTGTGTGTGTGTGTGTGTGTGTGTGTGAACTTTATCAGCTAAATCTCTTTTCAGTTTCATTCTATTAATTAGAAATAAAGATCTGATTTATGGCGTGAACAAAAGGTTCGAAATGATTTGCAGGTTTTCAAAGTGGAAGCCTGAAAACCAGATGATTAGACACTTCGTTAGGTTTCAGCAACAAACAAAACTAATTACATGGAGGGAAAAAAAAAACACTAACAACAACAACACAAAAAAACCTAAACTCAGTTTTGACAGCACTGGCAAACACCGACTCCGATCGCTGCCTTATTAGGACGGCGTTATTCCCACGAGTCACTCTGAATGATTCTGTAGATGCTATTGAAGGGAAACGGTCCATACTTCTCTTTGGTGTGTGTGTGTGTGTTTATCATAAATAGGTCACAATACCCAGTAATATGGAAAGCTGTACCCTTGCATTGGGGGGGAGAGAAAAAAATTACTGAAAGAATGAATGTGCTGTTCTATGTTCTGGCACTAAAGCCAAGAGTAGAGCAAGAAGCTTCTTCATGCTGATGTAACTGATGAGAATAAATCTAAACTAGGAGGCCGAGCAGAAGAAGCCAAAGAACATTGCTGAGATCGTGTGTTTTCATCCTGGGACGACATTCCAGCACAACCAGGGGCATAATGGCCAGGGCAGCCTTTGTGTAACTTCTCAGTTATGCCAAACTGGCTCCATTTAAAACTACCAGTGTGTGTGTGTGTGTGTGTGTGTGTGTGCTGGAAATACCCCACCATGACAGCGATATTGTGTAACAGAAAAGAACTGGAAGGGTTAAAAAGTGAAGAAAAAAGGGCTGTGAAATAATCGCCTCATTTTGAGATTGTGTGTGTGTGTGTGTGTGTGTGTGTGTGTTTGTGTTTATGCATTTGCTAGCGTCTCTCAGTAAACCGCTTCTGCCACATGTTTATTGGCAATTACAGTAGAAGGTCAAACATCAACCGGGAGACTGAATTCCAGGAAAGGAAAGAAAAAAAAAAGGAAAGAAAAGGGAAAAAAAAAGAAAAAGAAATGCAAACGGCTCTTATGTAACCGCTGCCCAAGCACTGGCGGGTACCCAAGAATCGTGCAGTGTACAGGAAGGAAATTGGGACAAGGCCGCACACACGCACACACGAGAATATCTACCCCTACTGGGCACGCATGGCACTACAGTGGCAGGGTTGCGCACGCACACACACAGCCAGGAGGGTAAGATTACCCCGACTGAGAGAGAGAGAGAGAGAGAGAGAGAGAGAGAGAGAAAGGGGGATGTGATAGTTTCACAATGATTGTAATCAGCTGGCTGGAGGATCACGCCTAAAACACACCTGCACTCAGCACACGACCTCACCCCACTCTGCCTCATTATGTAACCCCAAAGCTTAGAAGATCACAGAGTACACACACACAGAGCTGACCTGAATCTGCATTATCCCAATCCATCTTACATCACACACACACACTCACACATCCACAGCCTTCAGTCTGAGTTATGAGTGTGTGTTTGTACAGAGATGAGCGCACAGCCTCAATGACAACAGCGTCAGTGAAAAGGAGAAAACACACGATGAGTGTCTATGGATATATACTGTATGTGTGTGTGTGTGTGTGTGTGTGTGAATATCTGTGAACGTAATAAATAAAGAGATGGAGAAAAGAAAACAAGCCTGTGTCCAGTCTATTCCTGAACTTTGTGGAGATGAGATGATTAGCAAGAAATGTTTGAGGGCTAAAAATGTATTAGAAGGAAAGAGGAAGACGGCAGGTTCCTTTCTGCTATTTCTAATCGCCGTTTAAGACTGAATAAACGTTTGTAAACTCTGTTCTTCAGAATTTGGAAGAAAAAAAAGAAAAAGGAATTGTAATTGTTATGACCCATAACTAAAGAACACACCCAGATGAGTCGGACCGCTCGGTATTCGCTTTTTAAATCGTTTGCCATGACGGTGTTTGTGGATCATCGTGAAGGGAGGAGCCAATGGTGGATTCTGGCAAAATATCCTGGACTACAACATCAAACTATTAGCTCAAAATGTTTATACCATAAAGTAAAAAAAAAAAAAAAAAAAAATCAACATTTCTACTGCACTTCCTCATCGATCAGATCACAGATCAGAGGACAAGTGAAACAACTAAATTAAACTGGTGGGGGGGACAAAAAAAACCTATCTACAGGATGTCTGAGTATATTTAACCTTTACAACTTTAACGCTATTTACATCATTTACTGAAAACCACAACGGAAGAAACGTAGACGCATGAACCTGTATGCTTTTACTTAAAGCATTTTTCAATATGAGCTCCGTTTGTGCCGCGCAAAACATCCAGGAAATCAACCACGGGACGTCCGCATCGGTGCTTTCGAGAGTGCATATATGTGAAAGTAATAAATAAAGATATATAGAGGGAAAAAAAACTATAAAAACAGGCCTGAGTTTGGTCTATATTTGAACTTGAGTGGGGATTCTTGTCTTCGCCTCACCAAATGAAGACAATTACAATTTTTCTACATCCTCTGGGTGACCTAGAGAAAAGACATGGAAGATACATTATCTCTATTTCTAATAACTTTTCTTATATCCAGTACGTCTAATCTAGATAGCAGGAAGACAGAACTGATAAAACCTGAATAAGGATCCATCCCTTATTTGAGACTAATCAGATTGACCATCATTTCATTATTATCTCTAAAGCTCAGCTCTTCTCAGGACACAGAGTTCACTTGAAACACAACTGCTGTGTTGTCCTGACGACGAAGCCTCTGAAAGTGTGTTTTACAAACCTCAGATTGTAAGGAGTGATGTGTGACTAAAGCGGCAGAAATGTGCAAATGTGTGAGTGTTGCCGTTACCTTTATTGCAAAATCATTCACCTCAGGTCATGTACTTTGTGTCACATTTCACCCAGAAAGTGTCAAACTAACGCCCACACACACACACACACACACACACACACACACACACGACGCTTAACTTCCTCTCAGTATAGACAAAACATGCATTCGCAGTATAAACACAAGTGCAAAAGTCGTGCACCAGTATTGATGCGTCAGGTCTGGTGAGGTGTGTGAGGTGTTCCGAGCACGCGGTCATTAGTATCTATAAAAAGAGGTGTAAGGAAGGACGATCAGTGACCTGGTGGCTCCAGTCGAGTGAAGGCTCGTCCGTCTGGCTCAATTCCACACAAATAAAGGCTAGTGCAGCAGAAACTGCTGGAAACGTGAGTGCAGCACACACACAGCGCGACGCAGGTCAGGGTGTCCATGCTGATCCACGTGCACCACTGAAAGCTTCTCCTACTGTATATGCATGTAAGCCCATGAGTGTGATGAGAACTGGACCAGCAGTGGAAGAAAGTGTCTTGGTCTGATGAATCATGTTTTCTTTAACATAACGCGGATGGGTGGCGAGGTGTGTGTGTGTGTGTGTGTGTGTGTGTGTGCACGTCACTTGTCTATCTTGGGGTAGACATGGCACCAGGTTGCTCTATGGCGATATGATGTGATACACTGTTGGGAAACTTGGGGTTCATGTGTATGTTACTGTGACTCGTACCACCTACCCAAACACACACTGCTGCTGACCAAATACACCCCTTAACAGAAAAGGTGTTTGACTTGACCTTTAAATCCCCCAGGTCTCAGTCTGACTAACAAGTCTGACCCATGGAAACACACGGCACACGTCAGTCCAGGCCTCGGCGGCTCAGGGAGGTTTTAGTGCCTCGAGAGGGTTTAATACAGTATTATTACTGATTGATGTTAGTACTAACTGTACCTCGGTTATCCTTAAACAACATACCGTGTTGAGATAGCATTTTTCATCATAGCATAATATATTGTGATATATTACTGATATTTCCACATCATAATGTCACATAATTACTGACTCAAGTGTGTGACTGAGCAGAGACACGGGCCACAGGATCTCACGTAGGTTATGAACTCAACTTTACGGTGTCTGCAAACTGACACCCACAAAAGACACTCGACTTCCTCTTATACAGCAAAGACATTCAATGTCTCCTACACACCCATTCACAGGTAGCATGATGATAAATGACACGTACACACACACACACACACACACACACACACTTACCATGCAGACCTGCAGACTTTAAGTCATCTTTAAAGTGGTTTACTAGAAACTGTCTATGATCGTCTATGACATTTCATTTTCTGAAGATAAGTTAATAACCTGAAACTTCAAGCTTACAAACACACGAGCGCGCGCACACACACACATACACACACACACACACACACACACACACACACACACACAAAGATACACATAGATTGAATCTGATTATAAATTTGTGTCTGTGTGTGTGTGTGTGTGTGCGCGCATGCATGTGTGTGACAGGCCACAAATGTACTTGTGTGCAAATGTCAAGCGTTCTTTTATATCAGAAATAAAAATGTTAAAAACTGTCTGAGAACTGGAGTAAAAGGAGACGTGTTGTATTTTTTATTATTATTTTTTTTAATACCATGAGTTACTTTAGTGGTTACTTCAATGGTCTTGTGGGGAAATCTAGCAACAAGCACGGGCGCGCGCACACACACACACACACACACACACACACACACACACACACACACACACACACACCAACAATTCACAAAAACCCACATACACACACACCAGAAAACAGCATTTTACAAAAACCCACACGCACATACTCATGCATACACACACGTACATAACAAAAAGACAAAAGGGGGGCCCAAGTTTGTGGTGGGAACCGGAAACAAAAAAAAACAAAGACTGAAAGCAGTAAAGTGGAAGGAGTACAGATAATACAGCAGGCGGGTGAGAAGCAGAAGACAAAGAAACAACAAAAAGGGGGGAAAAAGGCAAAAGATCAACCTCAGCCACATCCAGCTCATCGTCAAAGGCAATCAGCTGCAAGAGAGAGAACACAAGCCTGGGGTTAGTGGGGGGGTGGGGGGTTAGCACCAAACCCGAATGTGCATGCACCCCCCCCCCCCTGGGGGGGGGGGACCTCAGGACATTAGTTAGGCAATTTAAGAAGCACAAATCCAAGTGTGAGTGTACTTGGTCTAGAGAAGGAGAGTTTATATCACTAAGCAAAGAGAATGCGATATCGCCAAGACGGAGATAATGACAAAGTGCAACTCTTTTATTTTAGTGTCATCAGCATTAGCCTTTGATACACACACACACACACACACACACACACACACACACACACACACACACACACACACACACAGCACGCTTAGAGCTTTCACACACTCATGCACACTTTCACCTACTAGCGATATATATATAAAGAAAGATTTTTTTATTATTATTAAAAAGAAGCAGAATAACAAAATGTTAATTGTGTGGGCTCAGGGTCTATTTGGTTAGGTTTAGTAGGATAAATCAGAACCAGAATCGGGTTTGATGCCAAGTCATTTTACACATTCGTCTTGGCAATGTGGTGCAAACAGTTATACACATTGCCATAATAATAATATAATAACACATTAAAAATTTAAATTAAAACAAGGGGGGAAAAATCTGACCATCTACAGACGACAAACTGTCTACAGACTGTCAGGTCATCGGTTACTGTTTATTAGACAATCTACACATCATCTCTTGTCTCTTTCACGTTACCTGTAGTCCTAAAAATTTTGTTTATTAGCTCCTTTCAGAATAACTGGCACTATTCAGGGGAAAAAAAAAAAAGAAGCTTTATATAATGTATAAAAAAGCATATATACACCGCGTTCCAAATTATTATGCAAATTGGATGTAAGTGTCAAACATTAAATGTTTAGTTTTTAAATTAAACTCATGGATGGTGTCGTGTCTCAGGGCTCTTTGGGTCACTGAAATGAATCTCAGACACGTGTGATAATTAGTTTGCCAGATGAGCCCACTTAAAGGAAAAGTACTGAAGAAGGTTGTTCCACATTATTAAGCAGGTCGCAGGTTTCAAGCAATAAGGGAAAGAAAAAGGATCTCTGCTGCCGAAAAGCCTCAAATATTGTAATGCCTTGGACACGGTATAAACACATTAGATATTTCATGAAAACTTAAGCGTGATCATCGTACTGTGAAGACATTTGTGTCTGATTCAGATCACAGACAGGATCGTGCAGATAAAGTCAGAATGAAGAAGGTTTCTGCAAGACAAATTCGTCGGATTAAGAGAGCAGCTGCTGAAATGCCGTTACAAAGCAGCAAACAGGTATTTGAAGCTGCTGGTGCCTCTGGAGTCCCGCGAACCTCAAGGTGTCGGATCCTTTAGAGGCTTGCAGTTGTGCATAAACCTACTATTCGGCCCCTAATCAATGCTCACAAGCAGAAACGGTTGCAGTGGGTCCAGGCATACATGAAGACAAGTTTTTAAACAGTCTTGTTTACTGATGAGTGTCATGCAGCCCTGGATGGTCCAGATGGATGGAGTAGTGGATGGTTGGTGGATGGCCACCATGTCCCAACAAGGCTGCGACGTCAACAAGGAGGAAGCTGCGATGTCAACATGGGAAGAGAGCTGGTAGGCTCTTTAGGGTCCCTGAAGGTGTGAAAATGACCTCGACAAAGTATATAAAGTTTTTGACTTTCTGCCATGGTACAAAAAGAAGAACCATGCCTTTTGTAGCAAAATCATCTTCATGCACGACGATGCACCATCTCATGCTGCAAAGAATACCTCTGTGTCATTGACTGCGATGGGCATAAAAGATGAGAAACTCATGGTGTGGCCACCATCCTCCCCTGACCTCAACCCCATGGAGAACCTTTGGGGAATCCTCAAGCAAAAGATCTAAGATAACAGGCAGTTCACATCAAAACAGCAGCTGTGTACAGGACAGGAAAGCCCTCCAGAGAGTGATCCGGGCAGCTGAACGCTGCTGCAGGTTAACTCTCCCCTCCATGCAGGACATCTACACCAGGAGATGTAAAACCAGGGCAGCTCGTATCATTAAGGACTTGTCGCACCCCAATAACGGACTGTTCAAACTTCTGCATTCAGGCAGAAGGTTCCGGGTCATTATGGCCAAAACGGAGAGACTCAGGAGGAGTTTTTATCCACAGGCGATTAGACTCCTCAACCATGATGGGCCACTCTCCCATTCATAGGACTGGTAACAGTTCACCCACACACTGCTGTGCTGACATTCCACACTGCACACTGCACTTTAGTCTGGACTGTAAGCATCACTTGCACTAACATCTTTATCCTGCTCAGATACACACTTTATTATTATGTTTACATTTGCACCTTTTTTTTTTTTTTTTTTTTTTTTTTTTTTTAAATTTCAATTTCTATTTCTATTTATAGATTATTTCTTTTCTTTTGTTTCTTGTTATTTGCACAAAGTAGGAGCGGTTCAGGATACATTTCACTGCGTGTTGTACTTGTATAACTATGCATGTGACAAATAAAGAATCTTGAATTGAATTGAATTGAACAGCAACTCTGGGAGGCTATTCTGACATCCTGCAAAACAATTCAAGCAGAAACTGTCCAAAAACTCACAAGTTTCAATAGATGCAAGAATTGTGAATTGTGAAGGTGATATAAAGAAGGGGTCCTATGTTAAGATGTAACATGTAGCCCTGTTAGGATGTTTTTGATTGAAATAGTTTTGGATTTCAGTAAATATGACCTCATAATGCTGCAAATTCAACAAAAGCCTATTTTCAGTTCTTTACAACCTATAAAATGTTTTAACTTTGTTGTGTATAATAATTTGGAACAGTGCGTTTTCAGTTTATTTTATTTTATTTATTATTATTATTTTTTTAAATAAATATTATCATTAGGAGGTTTATTCAATAAAATTTGAATTATACCCTACTGGTTGAAATTATCCTGACTGTCATTTGCATTGACTATATATTGACTATATATATATATACATACACACACACACACACACTGTGTTCCAAATTATTACGCAAATATATATATATATATATATATATATATATATATATATTTATTTTTTCCTTCTATCTTGAGCTTTTTTTCCCCCCTATGTATTTATTTATTTTCAGTAAACCCTCTCGGCTATGAACACGCGCCAGGCCACTGCTGAAATGTTCTGTGATGGCTTTCATGGTATCAGATGAAGGGGTATTTACTGAGGGGTATTTACTGATAGTTTTTTCTTCTTTTTATGTGTGTAACCTCATATTTCTACCACAGGCAAACAGGATAGACTTACACACGCACAGCCGAGCAGGCACTCACGACAAAAGGAAAAAATAAACTGTAACGAAAGTAAAAAAAAACGTTTCAGTGGGTAAATATTTTTGGTGGCGTGATTAGTTTTAGCACTGATTTTTTTTAAAGATGATAATATATAAACAGGTTGTTTTGTATTCCTTGATTGAAAAACTAGATGATTATTAAAGCTATACACGTCCAGTTCGTACAGAGTCGACTGGTTTGATCACGTGTTGTGGAAATATTGTTTAGTGCCCGGCTCCTGATGGTCTCTGGATGGTTTGTAGAGCGTTGCAGTGACTAAAAGAAATACTTTTGTATTTCAAAGTACGATTGTTTAAAAACCTTGCTTACTTCAGCTAATATCAGTTATTCTTCTCTAAAAGAGAGGAAGTTGCGACAGTGGCAGAGCTGACCGAATATTGAGCCACCGTCATTACCCCGAATTTAGTTAGCTAAACCACAGACTCCTGCTTGGTGATATCGCCCTCGGGTGCCTGAAACTCGTGGACCGGACGGCCGCAGCTCCTGTAGGTGTTAGTGATTTAGAGAGATGAGTGTTTAGTGGGTCGTCTCGGTACGAGAATGACGATTAACTCCTGAGTTGACTCAGGCAGTTGGAAACCGTGGCCCTTCGCGAGCAGAGCTTTGACACACTTTATCTAGACCAAGGCTTTGAGTTTATATTAGTCTCAGAAGGTTCATTCAGCCAAACAGGACGGATTATTAGTGATTACGACATGCTGTCGACACTCGCCAAGTGTTAAGAGTCTTTAAAAAATGAGCTGACCTTGAAAAGTGAACTGCTAGTGTAGTAGGGTTTTTTTTTTTTGTTTTTCTTTAGTGCGTTGTAAGGAATGGTAACCCGCAAACCCACATCAAAGAATAAACCTGACGCTGCAATTGAAAAAGCTGTCAGGAAGATAAGAGAAAGAGCAGAATCCATTTTTTATTTTTTTTCGTATGCGCTGTGAGTGTTTGCGCTTTTACAGTGAAACTTTTACGGTTTCACGGTGTTAAGACCTTGATGGAGTTTGGATTAATGAGAACCGGACCCCCGCGGTGTCCTTTACGGAGGTGTCTTCTGTGCTTATACCTTCTCGCCGTAACCCCGGTCTTTGGTCATCATTTCCCTGAGAGTCTGAAGAACCTTAATGCACAAACGCTCCTCGTTTTCCTCCAACAGCTGCTTGGTGTGTTTTATTAGCCTGCGAGATGAAGGAAGGAAGACACACAGACAGACAGACAGACAGACAGGCAGACAGACAGATTAACTGTGAAATACAACCTAGACAGATCCAGATTCTGCTGATGTGCAAAGCAAAAAATCCAGAAAGAGCAGTTAGTTTATCAAACACTGTTGTGCTCAATATGAAATTAACAATTTAAGCATGTGTATATATTTTTATATTTACTAAACATTTCTTCTTATTTTATTATATCTCTGAGCTTTATGTTTAAATAAATCTAAACAAGCTGACGTTCCCACGGCTCTGAAACGGTGTCATGGCTTACGAGCACGTGCAGATAGGTGTGTCTGTCTGAAACACGTCCGAACACACACACACACGCACACACACAAGCATGTGTCAGTCCATGCTGTAAACACGTTCCAATCTTCGTGTTCATCCTACACACCTCTCAAGCCTTTAATCCAATCATCATACAAACACACACACACAGACACACACATGCACGTGCACACGTCTAATCCCAGCAAAAAAAACTGTCTACCAGAAAACCTCAGCCATGACGCACACACTTGTTCACGCACTTCGTCTCTCTCACACACACACACACACACACACACACACACACACACACACACACACACACACACACACAACATGCTGATTATAATGTTACACCTGCTCACACACCTCCTTTATAGCTACTGTGTAATCACCCATAAGTATTTGGACAGGACGAGAATAATAATAATAATTATTATTATTATTACTACTACTATATGAAATCATCATCGTCGTCGTCGTCTTACTTGGAGATGAAACCTCCGCTCTCACACTTCTTCCGAGCCTCTGTGTTCTCGGGGAAGAGCAGCTCGGGTCTGTGAAGGACGTCCACGAGGACGGAGAGCTCGGCCTGCACCAGGGGCCTTAAGCGGTCCTCCAGTGCAGAGACAATGTCCTAATGAACACACACACACACACACACACACACACACACAACGGTGTAAAGGGGACGTGTTGCTTATAGAATGCTGCACTACATACAGTGTGTGAGTACAGGCTGATTTATTTCTTTTGTTTATTTCAGGACAAGTTCATTATAGAAGTAAATTGCAGATGTTTCAAATATATTGTCCTACGGGTTTTAGACATGAAGAAATATTAAATAACAAAAAGCACCACTCCATATTAACTAGTGTAAAAGACATCATCTGTTATACTGAACATCCAGCCTCCTGACACACAGTATGACTGCAGATCAATCCCTGCTCTCCGTTATCACCCAGATGAGGATGGGTTCCCTGTGGAGTCTGGTTCCTCTCAAGGTTCCTTCCTATTACCATCTCAGGAAGTTTTTCCCTCAGCTCCAGGGACAATCTGATCATTCTGATTCATACACATTTTCTTACATTTCATACGCATTTCCATCATTTTTTTTTTATTCTTTAAAGCTGCTTTGTGACAATAACCTTTGGTAAAAAGCGCTATACAAATAAAATTGAACAAACTTTTTTTTTTTTTATATATTTAGACTCTATAAACACATTTAAGGTTAAGATATGAACGCACGGACTAGCGCGGTGGTGAAGGTGGCACAAAAACCTCTAAGTGTCTTAAATTATTTGGTGCAAACACAACACTCACACCCACACCAGGCTAGCACTCGACACCCACTGGCCTACTAAAGGAGCAGTAGTGACCAACGTCTGCTGTCGAGTCCTAAAAAGTTCTGCTATTCTATTTTGAAGGCTGTGACTGAGACCAAATTAGGGCAGATGTGAGATAAGAGTAAAAACGCTCTGACCTTGTCTGACCCTGTGAAGAAAACATGCAGTACATGACGAGGCAGACGTGCTGCGAATATGATAAAGTAAATCTATACGTTGTGTGATTAACGACTAACCCTATCTGCATCTGATGGGTCATCTGTAAGATGTGGTGGAGTCACAAGTCTAGAGAGATCTGTGGAAGCACCTTCTTGCAGGTTACAAAAAACAAATCTGCTGCTAATGTCTTGACGCCACAGCAAACCTTCAGACGACTCGGTGGTTATTACTGAAAGATGAATTGTTGAATTGTATAATGAAGTAAAATGTTTGTGTTACCATGAAGTGAGTGGAAGGAAATGTGAGATCGCGTTTATAAAGTAAATTTAAATTCCACACTCATTAGTGTGTATAAACATTTTTGAGATGAACTAATGATTTTTCTCAAGGTCGATTTTTTTTTTATGACATAAGGGAGTTTTCCAATTAAATTTTAAAGCAGTATATCTTCTCTTCCCGCAGGCCGATTGCGATGAAACAAAGCCTACGTGTTACCTCAAGCTCGGCCAAACACGCCTGTGAAAACAACATTAAAAATCATTCGGTAGTTTTTATGTGATGTGTGCACAAACAGACAGACAAAATTCAAAAAAACATCTTGATTTGTTCTATTACTCATCTTACTGTATGTCCCGCTCAAATTATCCTTTTTGCAAATATCTTCAATGTACAGACACGCCCACTTTACAAATTTATTACCCTTTATGTATAGAAGATTGATGTAAGTACTAACTATACCCCGGGTTATCCTTAAAAAAAACATACCGTGAAAATCTCTCATCATAGAATAATATATTACTGATATTTCCACATCATAATGTCACATAATTACTGACTCAAGTGTGTGACTGAGCATTAACACAGGAGTGAAGATCTCAGAGACACAGGATCTCACGTAGGTTATGAACTCAACCTTAAGGTGTCTGCAAACTGACACCCACAAAAGACACTCGACTTCCTCTATGAGTAGACGGTTTTATGAAGAAAAAGAAGAAAACACACACACACACACACACACACACACACACACACACACACACACACACACACCCGTACACGTTTACACAGGAGAAAGGCATCCGCAAACTCATTCACAGGTGACAGTGACACGGTTACGCTCACACAAACACAGGGACACACCCCAAAATCTGACTTCTCACTCTTCAAGTATGAAGTACAAGTCCAGGTACGCGCACACACGCGCACACACACACACAAAATCTATTTTCATCTCTTTAACACACACACACACACACACACACACACACACACACTAATGCATATGCTATGACTTCCTGCGAAATAAAAACAGGCTTACGAGAAGGGAGGTGCTCTGATCAGAAATCATCTGCTTACACACACACGGCGTAGGGGGGATGGCAGGTGTGTGTGTGTGTGTGTGTGTGTGTGTGTGTTAAACTTTATCCGGATGTGGAAATTAAGCTAGGGAGCGCTCCTGCCACTGACCTGGCACCGGCACTTTAGCTTCTTTTCAGGCTAATAATTGAAGTGTGTGTGTGTGTGTGTGTGTGTGTGTATAAAACTGTTAGACATGTTTGGTATGTTTGTTAGGTACAGGTTTCAGCGTGTCACGTGCAGTGTAATTTAAGTGTGGCTTAAATTTTATATATATATATTAAACTGCATAGAGTGCTGATAAAAAAAAAATGTATAAAATTAAAAACTCTGCTTTGATCTCCAATCCCGTATCTTGTGTATCTCCGAGTGCTGGTGCTCACCTGCAGCCTCTCGATGATGTTCCTGTAGTCCTTAGACGCGCTGACGGTGGAGTCTCGTCTTGAAGCGTTCCGAGCCGACATCCTCCAGTTCAGGATGGTCTTCTGTACCACGTTGTTCGATTTTACAAACAGGTTGTTCACCTGGCTGTCCAGGTCCACCGGAATGGCGATTGCCCGACTTTTGGCTGCACGCGACATAAACAGGTTTGTAAAGCAGAACTCACGACGGACAGAGAGCGCTTTATTTGTTGTTTTTGTGGACGGTGCCTGGCCGATCACACGGATCAGAGACGGCTGTTCTTACCCACGTCCGAGAGGACTTTGATGCAACTCTCCACTGATGCCTTCTGGGTAGGTGTGAGCCAGGTACAATGGTACACCCGGAAAACACCCTGCAAGAGCTGCACGAACACGGGCTGGCGGGTCTGCCGTGAAGAAACGGACAAATAATAATAATTTCTTTAAAAACATACAGAAAACAGGTTGAAACAAAAACTCAATTGTGGGGAAAAGAAAGAAAAAATAACAAAAAACAAACAAGGACCAAGATCATTATACACACACCACTGGATCAATCACAAGCTACAAGGTTAAGGAACCATAAGCCACCTCACAGCCACACAACTGATGGACTTTACGTTCCACCAAAACCAAAACACAAACAGAAAATCACTACAGGGCTAAATGTTTTTGGGAAACTGACCATCACAACCAGATGTGTTTGTTCTACATCCCACTCCAGAACCATGGGCATGAACCAGAGTTGGGCTACTTAGGTCCAATTAAATTACATCGTAAAAATAAGAACAATTGATGACATTCTATATGTAATAATGTGCCTTCAACTTTGTTTGGGAAAGAACCATGTATGCGTAGAAGTGATGGTCAGGGGTTCACACACACTTTGGCCATGTAGTTTATGTGAAATAGTCTGTATAACAAAACAGGAAATTCTATAGGTTTACAGATACAATCTCTTCTTAGGCAGATATAATTTCATAAATAAACTTCATGTAAAATTTTGAACTCACAGCAGGTCTAAATATGAAAATCACTGAAAACAACAGACTAATAAAAGAGGAGGGGGTTAATTATATAAAAAAAAAAAACTGTCATCTTCTAAAACACAATAAGAAGACATTTAAGATGTTTGAGAGCCGTGTGAGCTCAGTTAACTTCAGCCAGGCTTACTAGAAGTATGACTAACCAACACAGCGATGTCACCACGCCATACTGTGCAATACCTCTTAGTTTGCTCAGAAGGGAGGACTGTAACAACAGACAGCAGCCGATGTCATCACCTCTCACTTCAGGGAAAGCAGTGATGTCATTTCTTGGTTGGAAAAGTTATTGGGGTCCTTTTAAATCGTCAGACATTCTTTTTTTTATTAACAACCTCAAACCATGTAACAAAGCACTGTTCTGAATCATACTGAATAACTGATGACTTGAGTTTCTGGTAGAGCTAAGACGACTAAGTCTTGTTTGATCTCTTTATCAGATTAATTTGGTTTGACTGTAGTATTTCTTTGCGTGAAATTTTTACTAAAAGTGATTAAGAAAAAATAAAAATGTTATCTAATTTAATCTACATCAACAGCTGGTCTTCACTGGGAGTCATTTTGGCACCTTATGTTTCGGCCCTTGCTTGCATAAAGTAAAGTTACTATGAATCTTATTAAGAAGAACTATAAACCATGGGGGGAAAAAATCTAACACATTTACATTGCATTTTATAATTTATCATTGAGAGAATGTGTCGGCTTTGTATTCAAGTGATTTTCATCTTCATATGGGGGGAAAAAAGCATTCAGCTGACCGAAGCTCTCCTGATCAGAAGCCAAACAGCGAAACAAAAAAAAAACTTCTTAGTGAAATCCTCATGAGCAGGAAACAGCTGTCAGCACATATGGAGTAAGTTCAATCCGGGGGAGTACCCAGACAAATAAGGCTCTTGAAAGGGGCAGTAGGCGGTGTTCACTGAAGTCGACCTCCCCGGTGGACGAGTCTCCCACTGAACCCCTAAGTGAAGTGACGACGATGACAACGACATCAACAACAACAACAACTCGACAGGAATAATCAGCCGACTGTCGTCCATGCATGCACCTAGCCATGGATACACATTGTGTCAAGAGACGTTTGTACTTGTGCATGCGCACTCAAATTCACACTCACGTACACACACAGTAAAACCATTTGGCTGCCATGCAAGACCTAACCACACCAGCGATGTTGCGAAACTGAAATGTGGGAAGTCTGGATCTGTAAAATAGCTCACACACTCACGCGTGTGCGTGTGTGCGCGTGTGCATGTGTGTGTGTGTGTGTGTGTGTGTGTGCACCAGCTGCACAACCAAGTGTAACCAATGACTGGCTTGAGTGCTTTTGGAAAACTCTAATGCACAGTCTGAGTTCTTGGAAAGCTGTGACTCAATCCAAGTAGTCTGTCTTTTTCTACAGAAATGTGTGCATGTACGAAATGTGTGGTGCTCGTGTGTGAACAAACTTGGTACGGATGTGTTTGTGTGCGTGTGTGTGTATGTGTGTGGTAGATCTGAGATGTATAAAGAAACACCAGGATGGGTTGTGGGGGTGTTTGGAGGAGGACGGGTTACTGGTACTTACATACATGTGACGTGCCATCTAGATGGAGGGGCGGGGTCAAAGTAATCAAAATAGTTCTTTTTTTAATTAAACAAAGTTAGGTCTTTAGGGAGATAAATGAGTAAACTGCACATCGAACAGGAACTGCACTTGAAGGCTTGAGATAAATATAACAAAGGGAGGTATAAGCTTGGTTCTTTGTAAGTCTATCAGGCTATTCAAATGTCTCACAGAAGAGAAAGTTGAGCCTCGGGTCGATTCAGAAGCGCCTGGAAGTGATTACCTGTAAACTGGTGCTCTGATCGGAAAAGGGAGAGCTGAAGAAAGTGGTGACGATGCTCATGACTGTCTCGGTGACATAGCGCTCCAACGTGGAGTCGGCGTGCCTGCGGTCGCTCGTGTTGTTGCAGACCTGCAAGCCGTAAATAACAACAACAAAGAAAATGGTGCGGAAATTAACTCACAGCATTGGCCACGATGAGTAAAGTCAGAACGTGGTTCTGATTCAGCCTTCCCGTGTCACCAATCGCAGCACAATGTTGAAAAGGGCACAAAACAACATGAGTGACTTTTACGAAAGATTTTATGCTAGAATAAGCTCCAGGTCATGGCTTTAAGGCAGTAGCGGTGAGTAAACAATAGTTTATATAGTTTTCACAATAGTTCCTCACAGTATGCTCATACTGTATCTTGCAAACAGGAATTTTAAAACATCGGTTCGGGCGGCGTTCTTTCTCTGAAATTCTTAACTTTGGAGCTGAAAATGTATCTTAAGACATATCTATCTTATTGCTACACAAATTTAAGCACAGCAACATTAGCGGCCGCCCTTCCTGTTTTTCTCTTTTGAACTTTAAATAACCTATCGAAATCACATTATCAGATGCAAAAATGATGCAAATTCATCACTTCTTTTCTCTTCCCTGGTTAATTAATTTGCCTTAAAAATATCTCACACATATCTCGTTTTATATTCTAACTGAAAAAAAGAAGAAAAAAAAGGAAAAGAAGAAGAAAAAGAAAAAAAAGAAAATCAAGGCTCAGAAGCTGTTTTAAAAGGTGATTACCCTGCATATATCAACCAGGAAGTTCTCAAAGAGCTTCCACATGTGGTTGCTTGTGTAGATCTCCTTCATCTCCACTTCTGTGTCTACGTAGCAGTGGTTTAGGAAGTCGATATACGCGATCTTCACCTGCAGGCAATCGAGACAATTGGAAATATTGGCTAAAACCAAAAGATGTGGTTGTTCTCGAATCAAAATTAGAGCAATAGAGGCAGAAAATGGGTGTACAAAAACTGATTTAGATAAACAAAACATGTTACGACAAGACAAAAATGACACAAATATCACTTCAACAATTGAGAGACAATTTTTCGAAAGTTTATTTAATGGATTTTCCAGCTATCACCTTATAAGGATCTTATAATGATACTGTCAGAAATCTTAAAAGTAGATAAATTTCTTGGAATTACGTAAAATCTTCCCTTAGCAGAATTTGGTCTTTTTATTATTTAAGATCACATTAAGTCCAAATCTCATCAAATCACGACTCGTACTTTTTTTTCCAAATCTCATCAAATCACGAATCGTACTTTTTTTTCCAAATCTCATCAAATCACGATTCGTATTTTTCGCACGTTTGGTCTCTCAATACTGAAGCTGAACGTCAATTACAATATGTTCGATCTGTCACTCTTTAGGTTTAGCCAAGTGTCTGAAACAGGTCTGAGTCCTGTCTAGTACACAGAGAATTAAAAAGTGGACGGTCTGACCTCAGGGATGCAGTCCTCATGAGTGACGACACGGACGATGTCGTCCAGGGGCAGCAGTGAGTTGCACTTGATCTCCGTGTAGACGTTCTTGCCCTCGGTGCACACGGCTAGCAGCTCCACCAGGTGGATGTGGTACATAAGCGGGCTGTTTTCGTCCATCCGGTCTCGTTCCGAACGCATCATCTGTACCAGCGTCTGGAACGAGGCTCTGTCGTTGTAGAACACCAACACATCTTCTCCGGCATTCACCAGCTACGATGGGAAGGGAACCGTGGGGGGGGGGGGGGTTTAGAGATGGGGGAGAATGAGCTTGAAGCGTGAAGGTTTACAAGACTTAAAATGAAGCACCAATAACCCACCTCTGCCATCACGATATCCTGGCACTTCTTGATGAACTTGTTCTCAGCCTTGACGATGGTCTGCAGGAACTTGAGGTACTGGACGTGCCGGCCGTGCGTCTCGATGCAGTGCACGAAGTGCTGCACCACGCGGTCGTTGATCTCGCTGCACAGCTGGAAGTTATTCATGAAGATGTGCTGCATGGTGACGGCCTCTAGGATCTACACAGGGAGAGCAGGGTCACGTCTAAGCACAACTGGTGCTGTAGAAGTCTACGCAGTTAAAGATAAGTGGCGTACAGTCAATGAATTACCTACAAACTAGATCTTATAGACTACACATTACCCTAAGTAAATTTTCTAAGAGGACATGCTACTACATTTCTAGATTTATTATCATGACTGGTTTTTTTTACCCTCGTACGGCATGGAAAAGTATTCCAGCACAGATTACCAGAAGGTCTTATCAAGCCTATCGGGCTTATCAGGACCATGTCTCAGATGCTGGATAACCCATATGAGTTCCCCATGAAAGCCAACCAGGACTTTCCCATCCAGAGCAGATGTTCATTTACATGGACTCACCCCAGGGTTGAGGAAAAGGTTAATGTGCTTGTGGAGCAGGGCTTGGTTCTGCTGGTTCCCAGCGCAGAAGTTCTGGAGGAACTCGTGAGCAAGCTTCATGATCTCCTGCATTCTGACGTCCTCGCCCTGCCGGACCAAACAGACTTCACGATGACTGCATTTAAGCTGTTGTGTTCATTTTCACGAGCAAACCGTACTCAAGTTTGATCTTATTTCATCTGTTCAGCAGCAGGCCTTACCACATCCTGACACACAACACTCAGATGAAATATTTTCTGATAGCATGAACTTTCTCACCTTCTCATAGGGGATCTGAAGTAGCTCAAGCACCACCGCGTGAGCTCCCATGTTCCTCAGCAGCCTCTGCTGCTGTTTCTTACTTTTCTTCCCAGATGCTCCCTCCTGAACACACAACTTGCTCAGCCTTAACAGGATCTTCACAAAGCAGGAGTGAGAACAAAGAGACAGAGAGAGGTTTTCTTTTACTTAAAAGAATAATAAGTTACAATTAGTCATCAGAGATCAATGACATTTCAACAAAATATCAACAGAAGGCGAACAAAACTATGAGTAAGAAAGAATGAGTAGGAATCGACAGGCGCATGAAAGGCAAGAACAATGCACAAGTGAATTGTTCTAAAAACATGTGTCTGTACCAACTTATTATTTTGGGTTTTGAATGAAGGAGTTTAAGTGGTGGTCATAGGGCTGTAATAGCATGTAGCACAACTACTTCATCGCTGCGCAATGACAATTGTCTTGCAGGGTTTGCAGGTGTGTGTGTGTTGACTATAGAAATGAGCCACATTTACCTCCTTGACAACCCGGTAATTATAGCTGCTAGTGCTTTCCGTTTTATTTTTCTCCATGCCACTCGAGTCACCCTGCATAAAGAGTGAAAACAAAAACAGGCCACTTTCAAACAATAATTATTTAACAGCAACCCAAACAGGGGTTTAGCAGTTCCAAAATCACTGGCTCTGTGTTAAGTAAAAACAACAACAACAACAAAAAAAAAATAGTTCTGGAGTTCTGGACTAGATATGGCAGTATGGACACATATTAAATAATAATAACAGAGAGATTGGAATCACCAGGGACCACCTGGTACGATATCATGATACCCAAGTGCCGATTCGATTTATTTTACGATTCTAAAACCCGATTTTGATATAAATTACACAGGATGTTGTGCAGTCTGTCAATGTGTGCATACTTTAAAGTGCGCCACCTGTAGAATTATGAAGGAACTGCAAAAAAAAAATCGGTTTTAGAGTCAGTGTGGTGATACAGGGACAATCGTGATATGTAACTGAATCAACCCCCAATCAATTAATAAATTAATTTCTAGATAAATATTAAACTGCTTGCGTCTATTCACAGTTCACAAATTTATAACAGTAAAAGGATTCAATGCTGATCATTTACACTCCTGAGCACAATTCAGGGATGAACCAATAGGCTTATATACATTTTTGTACATAATGCTCAAACCTTCTTTTTGTGGTCAGATTCAGCTGGACCATCGCCTCCATCCAGCGCGTCTTCCCCCTGGCGCTTGTACACCCACAGCTCAGACTTCTCGACAATGGAGCGCAGCTGGTCTAGGTCAGACTTTATCTGCTTGTAGTTATCTACGTCCTGACTAGTCACCAAGAGCTGGACCTGAAAGAAGGGGGGGTGGGGGGGTTAAATTAAAATTTAATTAAAACTATTTAATTTCCATTTCAGAAACAGGAAAGAAAAAGGGAAAGTGTTTCTTGTGCATGTGTTTCATTTAGACACTTACTGAGCTAACAATAGTACAAAACCTCTCTGAAAGCTGTGTGCGTGTGTGTCTGTGCGATATGTGTGTATACCTGCTTGAAAGCCATAAGCACTTCCTGTCTCTGGCTGAAGTGTCTGAAGAGTAGGTGTAAAGCTCCAGACACCAGCGGAGGATAGTCATGCATGGTGAGGTGCAGAAGAACCCTCAGGAACGTTCTGCCTCCGTGGTCATCGAGGTCTAGTGGCGTGTTCTCCTCGCTGAGTGGATAAAAGAACTCAAGAACTGAACATGCTTCGGATATATATATATATATGTGTGTGTGTGTGTGTGTGTGTGTGTGTGTGTGTGTGTGTGTGTAAAAAGAAATACCTTGCCCCGAAGATCCCCTCGGCCTGCTCTTCGATCTTTTCAAAATCTAGTGCTGGAGAAAACAAAAGAGACAAGCATATAAATAAAGTTGGAAGAAACTAAACAAAAAAGCTCTTGAGAGTTAATCACGCAGTTGAAGCTTTCACCTGGTATATTGTTTGGACCATCGCCATTAGCGGTAGCTGTAGTAGCAGTAGCATTAGCAGCACTAGCGTTACCATTAGCGTTAGGGTTAGGTAGGTTGTCGGTCTGAGTGTTGCTTCCATCAAACTCTTTTTTAAAAATGCACAGCAGGCAGGATATCCTGTAGTCCAGACGCACATTCAGAATAAACTACAGCGTAAAAGAGAGAAGAAGAAAAAAAAACAAGACAATATACCATTTAATATTTATACTTATTCAAAACTTATACAAAACATAATTTACATATCTACGTACATAGCACTTACCCACGTACTCCGTGAACGGATGCATATACTGTACATTACCTGGAGGATCTCGATGATCTTCAGCTTGGTGTCCATGACCAGGATGTCCTCCTTCTCAGGCTCCGTCTGGGTCTTGCCCACCTCTCCGTCTGGGGGTGCTGTAGGGGTGGTGGGCAGAAAGCCACCCCCTCTGAGTACAACCTGGGTCATCAGTTCCCCTACACCATGGATAGACCGCATAACGTTACTACCTGTAAAGAAAAAGAGACAGATCAGGTAATGACCCTTTTTTATTAAGGCATTCGGATAATTTTAAAAAGTATATACAGTATCTCATAGACTCATAACATTTACTCAGGCGACCAGTTAAACCACACCTTTGTTCTCGTCGCCTTTTTCCATTTTGTTGATGGGATATATCGTGCTGACGTGCACGCAGTCCAATATGGCCAGCAGGATCTTGGTCAGCCGCAGCAAGTCGCTGAAGCTGTAGAAGCCGAAGTAGATGAGGTTCCGCGCCAAGTTTACAACCTCGACAGGACAATTGTAAATTACAAAAACAAACAAACAAACAAACAAACAAACAAAAAAATACAATTATATAAATGATTATCACGATACCTAGGTGTCAATTCGATTTATATCACGATTCTAAACCTGATTCGATATAAATTTTTTCTCGGATTGTCACAATTCTAATCGAGTTTAGCAAATACTTTGTTTTCCTATCAAAAATATATATAAAAGAAATTTTTAAATGTAAAACAAAAACAAAAAAATTGAGGGCTGACTGTGTTGAAAGAGTGAGCCTGTGGAAAGTCACCTCGAATGTGAGTTTGTTTTTCTCCTTGTCTGAGAAGGGAACGTTTTGGCAGACCACAATTCTTAGATAGTTCTCCACAAACTCCATAGTCAGAGCGAAACGCTCCTTAATCTCATCTCTGGTGGTGCCGTCATTATCATAGCTACAACAAAAAAAGATCAATCAATCCCTATTTTTTAAGAAAACACTGCATGAAAAACAACATGTCTAAAAGTAAAGAAGTCAATATAACAATAGATATAATAATTATAATTTGCTATGAAAAGGGGGGGGGATAATAATTATATTACTTATATTAATAAATAAATTACTCATCAATGGCGATCTTGGAGGGGATCTCGGACCACAGGCGGGCGTATTTCACTGGTGTCACCGGTTCCTGGGGGTCACGATCCACATGCATGTGCAGCATGAGGCGGCAGAAAGAAGCACGCAGGTCGTAGGGCAGGTCCTCGTCTGACATGCAGCGCAGGATCAAGTCAACGTCCAGCTGACCTGAGATTTTGTTGATGGCCAGGTACTGTCGGTCGAGGCACATGCGGGCAAACAGGTTCAGCTGGTACCTGATTACGGGAGAAAGTAGTACGATGGACATAAGAACCAGATCCTTCATTTTGAATTTCTGTACAATCTGTACTGTCATTTCCATTTTTTAAATACATCATATTTACATTATGTTATTCTATTACTGTTGCTCAGTTCTTTCTTGATTTATTGAATCTCTATGTGATTCTGATAACACACTGCTCAAAAAAAAAAAAAAAAAAACCCACAGAACACCCAATTTGACTTGAACTAATATTTACACATACAAGAGGTGTTCAAGTCAAACCAGGACTAATTGTTACCTTAATTTCTTTTTCCTGTTTTTGAGTAGTACACAACTAATTTTTACTGTTTAATGTTTGTTTACTCATCCTGTGCACCATTCAGAAAGTACCTGTAGTAGCCGACAACCTCCTGGTCTTCCTTCTGGCCCTCCTTGGCATCCTGTGCCAACTCCCTGATGCTCTTGCTGCGGATTTCCTTCCCGCTGTCTTTCCAAAACAGCCACACCTCTTCCACATCTTCCTCTGACTCCAGCGGAGGCTCTCCCACGTTTATAGAATCAATCTCGAACCGAGACAAGACGAGTCTGGGAGAAAGTAAGGGAAAGCAAGAAGACATTTCACATTGTTGGTATTAAATTGAAACACAATGTCTAAGTCAGCATGTACAGAGAAGATGGAAACGCTCCAATAGAGAACATTTTTCATGTTTTAATGTACATTAAATTGAATAAGTGGATAAAGGTATACAGATGAAACGAATAAATAGATGTATTCAAGTTTATATACACTGATCATGACTATAAATGTCATGGCAATAATGGGCTTGGAATGATTTCTTTGAATGTATGTTAGAATGTGTTTTTGTTTTTAAATATTCACACTCCAGCTCAAATTATTAATAAAGTGGTGTTGAAAGTCCCAAATTGTGTTTTTGCTAAGCACAAGGTCCCTCAACTTCAATCATCCGGTGCCGATGATGATGATGGACTTCTGCTGGTAGCTTGAGCGTATATCTGAAAAAGAGGACGGTTTACCCAAGCCAGGAAAGTCTCTCAGAGGCCAAGATCAGTTTTTGAGAGGTGGAGCCACCTTTCCAAGGTCTAGAAGAAGACCTAAAGTGTCACCCTCAGCTGCTTGACCTCAGCAAACTGGATCACATGGTAAGGAACAACACAGGAACCACCAAATCTCAGGTCTACCATGAACTAAAAGTCGCCGAAACACCAGTTTCAGAGTCTACAGTCGAGACAGTTATTACATCACCATGAACTAAAAGGCTGCTGTCCAAGGAAGAAGAACCTGCTCCAAAATCCATACCTTTAAGCTCGACTAAACGTTTGGAGACTTCTCCCTTGCCTGCACTGGCTTCCTGTAGCTGCACGCATTAAATTCAAAACCCTGATGCTCGCCTACAAAGCTAAAAACAACCGAGCACCTGCTTACCTCTCAGCTCTAATCACACCCCGCACCACGTTCCCTCCGATCCTCCAGCACTCTCTTAGAGATCGAGGAAGACATGCATCTAGATTGTTTTCTGTTCTGGCACCTACTGTACAGTAGGTGGTGGAATGAACTTTCTCTAGATGTCCGCTAACGACCTATTTGTTTCTTCTGACTGCAGCTGTATCTTTCCTATTATCTGTGGGTTTGGAGGTAGTGATGTCTGCTGAGCTTGCATGACATGACTTTAATATACAGCATGTATGTAACATTTACGTAAGAACTCACTTGGTTTCTATGAGAATGTCGGCATTAGCTGGGTCCAGCACCGCATTACATATCAGCTCCTGTGTGACAGGGATGGACTTATTCATTGACACACACAGATCAGAGAGGTAATCCAGAAACCTGTGTGCATGCAACACACAAACAAGAAACACACACAAGAAAATGATGTATATAGTCATCTGACCTCTTATTTTATTAAAATCTATCAACATGGGTCCTATACAGAGCCCTGCTGGAGAACGTTCTCCTGCTCAGGATCAGACTCCATAATCGGCCCTACTCATTAGTGCTGGTATTTTACTTTTCAAAAACTGAATTATTTGAACTATAAATCACAGAACAGACGATCATCATTAATTATAAAAACTTTAAGCAAAGACAGTGTTTATTAGTTTTTGTCCCCCCCCCACCCCCCCTGCGCTAAGCACAAACCCATCTGCACCTTTGACTCTCACCTCGGCTCACGGTTCTTTCTCACAAGGCTGACGAAGGTGTCGATCTCTGCGGCGGTGATGTGCTTCTCCAGCAGCTTGCGATTGTTATGTAGAAGCGCCGTGATGGTGTCCTCGGCCAGCACGTCGTAGCCGATCTGCTTCTGCATGAACCGGAACTGCTTGGCGATGTATTCCTGCAGCAAGGAATCACGGGAGTCAAGCAGGTCAACGGCAATACGACAGGGCAGAGCGGAGCAAGAACTCACTGCAAAACTAATCCTAATTGGTCAGTATCTCCCCTCAGGTCTTTCTGATGAACTTAAGCAAGATACAGCATTGGCTATAGAGATTGTTTTATGTCCTGATGCAACTCATAAAGATACTGATTGTGTGTTTTTTTTTTTTTACTATTTGACATTTGCGATTTGGTTCTTTCGGTACTGTGCGGCGTAAGCGAAGACTTACTGTAGCTTGAGTTGCAATTTCTTTGAAACATGCATATCTGCAGGCTTGCTTTCTCTTTCTATGTTGCTCTCATACAGGACAAGGGCATTTATTCATTTTATTTGCACTGTGTGGTGCCGTGATTCTGTGCGGTGCGGTGGCAATGCATGAGGTGGTGTTATGACTGGGACAGGGACTACCTAGACATTATTGACTCGATTTTGTACATTCCAACCAATATTTTTTTTGTTTTTGCTGTTGTGGTTTTGCAGAGTGTTTTCTAAACCATTAGCGTGACTAAACCGCTATTTAAATAATAATCATTACACATTATTAGTGTAGGGGGCTCCCCCTTGGGTCTGGAGTTGAAATTTCTATTTGAGGGTAAGCATGTGAAGTTCTGGCCGTTTGAGTTATTGTTTTTTAAACAATAAAAGGATGTAGTAGTTTGAACAGATAAATGATGAGGGCAGTCAAACATTGAGTTTTATATATACTGTATAAAACTTTACAAGGGAAACTGACCACTAAAACCCCTCTGCCTCTTTGACCTCAAAGTCTGGCTTTGAAGCAAAACAAAAAATAAGTACTTATTTTTATTTTATAGTATAATCTAAATTCATATTATTATAATTTATATACAAATTTTATTTTTTTGGATGAGGATCACTACTGCATATATAGTACTGCGCAAGTTTTCCGTAGTTTTTTTTTTTTTTCACTCTCATTTTTGGAAAGTTTTTGTCTCTCATTTCCAGTCCAGTCGCTGTACCTGAGTAGTTTCAAAGAAATGTTTTTTTTGTTTGTTTGTTAAGCCACACAGTGACCTATGAATCATTCCAAGTATGAAAACCATTCTAACTTAACGCATTAACCAGTGAGAAACAGGTGCAGATGATGACAAATGATCAGGCCGGTGATTAGTGTACTGCTGTTGCTGAATGCTCAGTGCGCTGAAGTTAGTACATAAACAGCCGATTTTTTTAGTACATCGTTTGCAACCTGTCACAACAAAAATCTTTGCTTCTATTTCTTTATTTTAATATACATTATTTATTTTTATTTAATATGAACAAATTGCACCGTACTGTGAGTACCTACAGATGATAAAACTATTCTCTGTAATATTCTACAGCACCAGACACGAGGTTAACTACACATAATCGGATGCAGTCAGACTCGGGAACTCCTTGAGGCAGAGACGAGATGTAAACAGCCTGATCTGGTCTTACAATAACCTCTGCACATGTAAAGGAAAAACTACCACGTCAGAACCGAACAATCCTGGCTCATACGACTCCCTCAAAGCCGTATCTGTTAGACAGGGCATCAATTCAGGTGTATGAAAAGTTCACAAAACAGTGCTAGACTGTGTGAACAAAATCATGCTGCCAGACAACAGCCTACGCTGTGAGTGACAAACTGGCTCAAAAGTATTTACATCCTTAGAGTCTATTTTTAGATGCATTTTTCCAATATTAGTATCTGGACTACATGCTAATGTAACAGGCTGTGCCAACATGACCACGAAAGGGAAAAACCTCATGTTTTGTGAAAACAAAGTAACCCCCCAAAAATATTAAATGTTAAAGAACTGTAACTCTATCAGACTCAGACATGTTAGCTCTAAAACCTTTTGTGTCGCTTTGTGTAATCTTCTGCTATCTATTATCTACAAATGAATCACTCTTATCACATTTCCGTGTAAACTGACAATCTCACACCTTCAGTAGATTTAAAAAAGAAAAAAAAAAGATTTAACCTCCACAAACAGAACCTACTCAAGGGAGCGTTATCTTGAACGCGTGTAACGTGGAGTCGTGTATGAGATGAAGCGCTGCTCGATGTGTTCGAAAAGAAGACGTGCGCTTGCTTGGAATCATCTCCGCAAAACCACACGTTAATAACTTAACGTAATATAAGGCATTAAGTAAAGACGTCTACCTGGTTCTTCCTGTAGTCCTGCTGTGAATGGCGGAGCACTCGGTAGCACAGCCGACAGATGTGCCTAAAAGGTGCGTGTCTCTGATCGCCAAGCTCCTCCAATCGGAGCATGGGCCCGTCGCCGCTGTCGGTGAACGGAGCCTGCAGGAGCTTAAAGATCTGCAGGGGAGAAGAGAAGATAAAAAACAAGCACACCACCATAATGGTCAAACTGACTTGGTGTCATATCTGCACACATTTTGCTAAATAATGTATAAATAACTTGTCCCCAACTTATGTATATTTGATTTACGGATTTCCTCAGATACGAACGCAGCGTGGTTCTACGAACATTCGTAACTGTGAACAAGTAGCTCACGTGTAGACACTGCAGTGCCCCAGATAACCAATATGGACAATACATTGAAACCTCGGATTGCGAGTAACGTGGTTTGCGAGCGTTTCGCAAAACAAGCAAAGATTTTTAATAAATTTTGACTTGGAAAACGAACAAGTCTTGGTTTACGAGCACCGAGTGTCATGTATGACGGATGCGCTTCTTGTTTTGACGCCAAGTGTCACGTGATCACAACCGAGCAGACGGGTTTTCTTTCCCTTGCGCTGCGGTTAATCGTCTCCCCTGCTGGGTCTCAGTGCGCGTCTCTTACTGATATAATCAACATCCGTGCACGCATGTACTGTTCACTACAACACTGTGAAAAACATATTTTATATTGCATCTGTATGCGTGTGTGTACAGCGCGCGTGTAAAGCAAAAGCAAGTCTCATTATAGTGGTTAAAGATCCATTTTCTCTCTCTGCTCAAGGCTTAGCCTGCTCTTTGCCTGCTCTGTGTGTCTGTGTGCGCGCGTCATTGGACACCGTGACACACACACACAGACCCCTCCTACTTTCGCCTTCACAGACACACACACACACACACACTTTCTCTCTGCTCTACACAGAAACAATGCTTTGTCAAAGATACTGTAAAGTGCAGGTTTTTACTTTACAGCAGTGATTCCATTAGTGTGTCGCTCAATCGAGCGTCATGAGAGAGATTTCTTGTTTATTTTTCCGATAAAACAGTGTTTCCGTTGTGTGTGTGAAAAGAGTGGAGGAAGTGTAATTGTGTAAGACAAGAAGGGGGAGAGGGGAGTTTACTTTAGATTCACACACACACATACATACATACATACACAGCGCCTGCGCGCACAAATGGAAACACTTATCTGTCAAGATTTATATTTAAAGGTAAAGTGCAGGTTAATTTGTTTTATTTTTACTTAATATTTTGTGTTAATTATTTTTTTGGGGCTGTGGAACGAATAATTTGATTTACCATTATTTCTTAAAAATTAAAAAATTAATATGAGCCCGCTTCCGGAACGCATTATGCTCATAATCCAAGGTCCCATTGTATATACAATACAGTGAAACCTCGGATTACGAGTAACGCAGTTTGCAAGTGTTCTGTAAGACTAGCAAAGATTTTTAATAAATTTTAACTTGAAAAACAAACAAGTCTTGGAGTATCACGCATGCGCTTCTTGTTTTGATGCAGAGTGTCTCGTGATCACAACTGAGCCAAATGGGTTTTTCTCTCTGTCGTTATGTATGTGTGTGCGCGTAATTTGACACTGTGCCGGTTCACAGACTCTCTCTCGCCTTTAGTGTGTGTGTGTGTGTGTGTGTGTGTGTGTGTGAAGCAGAGAGGGGGTGTGCGTGAACCGGCACGGTGTCAAATTACGCGTGCTAACACATAACACACACTCCGCAGGGCAAGAGAGAGAGAGACACACACACACACACACACACACACACACACACACACACACACACACACACACAGAGACAGCGCCTGCGTGCATAAATGGAAACACTTTTTTTCTTTTTTAAGGTTAATTTGTTTTATTTTTACTTTATATTTTGTGTTAATTCTTTTTAAGTATTTATTTTTTTGGGCTGTGGAATGAATTAATTTGAATTTCCATTATTTCCTATGAGAGAATTTGCTTTGCTTTACGAGCCTCTTCTGGAACAAATTATGCTGGTAATCTGAGTAGGGCTGCAACTAACGATTATTTTGATAATCGATTAGTTGGTCGATTTCTTTTTCGATTAATCGGATAAAAGGTGACCGCTTTAATTTGCTGTTTTGTTTAACAATATAAAACCATAAATCAGGGTATTAATTATGTATAAAAGTAAACTTTAAAAAATGCAATAGCCACAGAGTATACTGATCTTTAATTTTGACATTTAAACCTTAGTTTATGTAAATCAACGTTCTTTTTTAACAATAATTGCAGATGGCAAGTTAACAGTGTTGATACGGTGTATCTGTGTGTTTATATATATATATATATATATATATATATATATATATATATATATATATATATATTATACACACTCACACACATATATATATATACATACATACACACACACACAGTAGTTTAAAAAAATACACTGACATTCAGTTGTTAAGAATGACCTCAATTTTAAATTCTCTTAAATTAATTCAACTTAATAATAAGAATAATAGACTTCTAGATTATTATGATATTATTTTTAATGAAAGTGTCTCTTGCTACATCCTTGTCACGGTTTATACATTATTTCGATCCTCAACAATTGTTGTTGTCTCAATAAATAAATAAAAATATTTTTTTATATATATAGACCATTCTTGCCAGGCCACAGTTGTAAATAAGAAACCTGTTCTTAATCTGTCTTGCCTGGTTTAATAAAGGTAAATAAATAAAATAAAATAAATTCTGCTATACTAGACATTCTCGTAATACGGCGACGTAGGGAGAGAAAAAAAATGGCCGCTACTGGGTTCACTCTGTTTATTTTGCCCTTTTTCCGCATTTCCCTCTGTACAGCCTGTAGGATGATGGGATATATCTGGTCCTCCGAGGTGTAAACTGAACGTGAAGAAAACGAACTAGAAGTGTTTTCCTTGCGTTCGTTGGGATTTGAACACCAAGAAAAAGCTGCATGCAACGTTTTTTTTTTTTTTTTTTACCCCGTATAACCGCGCAGCCGGACAAACGCACGTCACCAAAGCCCGTGTGAACTCTCTCACGCACTCCTTTTTTTTTTTTAGTCGTGGCCAATTCCTCCCCGTCGCTAGGGGCTCCCATGTGTAGAAAACCCTCGGCGCTTCATCCGCGCTCACCGGACACCACGAACGGCAGAAAACCGCTCGCTTTTAACGCCCGATAAGAGGTGTTTAATGTAAATTGCTCCCATACCTTGATGGACTTGGGGCGCGCGCTTTTTCCTGCAAACGCTTCTGTAACCTCAATTGCGCGAGCGGCTGTGTATCTGTGTGTGTCTGTGTGCATCTTGTGGTCGCGCGCCTCAGTAACGTGAGCAGCCCAACTAATCAATAACGGCATTCGTTGACAACGAATTTCATTATCGATAATTATCGATTTTATCGATTAGTTGTTGCAGCCCTAAATCTGAGGTTCCACTGTATTTTCAGTGTGTGTTTAAAGTGAATGTTTAAAATGTCTCAAGTCCGGTATATTGTATGTGTGTGTGTGAGAAATGAGTCGGCCCACCGGTTTCTATGAATCAGTCCGGGAGCGTGATGATAGAAAAGGTCTGTCCTGTAAAGCAGTCCCGATGAAGAATAATCCTAATTTCAGAAAATCCCAGTTCACATTTCAATACAGTGGAAAACATCTCAAAAGCGACAAAATAACGCCCGGGATTCCGGAATTTAAAGGGCGACAACACTGTTACATTTCACTGTGAGATTTATTTCTTTAGGCGCAGTTAATTTTTTGGCCACATGAAACTGGAAAGTGTGGGTAATGGGGACAGTGATTTAGTCAAGTGGATTGGTATTCTTTGCATTGTATATTCATATCAAAGGTGTATAAGACACACTTTGTCGGACTTGAAAACAAATCCATCTTGCAAACATGCTCCCAGAACAGAACTCGTTCATAAGTAGGGGATTACGTGTACATTAAAAGAAAGTGTGATACACAACAGCTCTACCTGTTTGAGGATGTTCTGTTCCCGCATAAGTTTCTGCCGTTCACGGTTTGGCTTGTTGACCATTATCTCCAGCACGTCTTGACCGCTGTTAGGAATGTCCACCACGAAGAACACCAAGTCCTCTAGCAGCTTGGTCACAAACCTGCAGAAACACCAGGAAACATAAACAAAAAAAGAGACACAAGACTGTCAACTTATCTTCCTATGATCAAATGTCTTATAATTCACTTTGTCTAACCTAATCTGTGTGAAAGTAACAAGAATTTTTATTATGTTTTTATAGTTTATAGTATAGTTATCTTAGTGCTACAATATTATTAACTTATAATCATCATGAGAAGCCTTCAATATAATTGAGTTGAGTTTCATTCAAACACATTATAAACCAATTACAAAACCTGCCAACATCATATCCTAACTTACAGTATTTCTAAACTCTAACAAGAGGATTTTTATGCGTGAATGGGCTTATAGAATTAAAAATAAAACATGTTTAAAAATGCCTGTTTTGTTTCTATACTCTGATATAATACTCATGGCATTTAAGCAATTTCCCTCTGGGATTAATAAAGTTCTTTGAATCTTGAATCCTGATGATCTTTTTTGAAATGCTGGTTTCAATTTGGAATAATTCCAACATGGCCGGCCGTCAAGACCTGAAAAGGGCTCATGACCGATTCATACCGGGACAAAAACTTTATTACTCAGGTTACACACACACACACACACACACACACCTGTTGTTAGGAACATCCTAGGCCAATGGTTATTTGGCAATACAGTGATTTTTCTTTTTATTGCTCAGAGTAGACTCATTGCTGTAGTGGCTGAGATGGGCAGGTGGGTATTAAAGAGGAATTACACACTTGAGTAAAATTATCGATGACACACACACACACACCTTTGCTCACCTTTGCTCACCTTTTTATAAACAGGACATAAACCACTAGGCTGGTCAGGTACAACAAATATAAAGAGAATAAAATTACGCTACAAACCTGTCTGAAAGTGATTAATTACGTTCAACTTATTTAATTCGTGTTTTAATGATATAATCATCACTCTTATTTAGTCTGATCTTGTAATGATAAATCAGCTATTTAAATTCTTGGAGCAGCTGAGCCTGATGTTTAAATGTTTAAACCTGTAAAATAACCCCCCCCCCCCCCCCGCCCGGGTACTCTGAGTATAGAACTCTTGATTACTGGTATAAACATGTGACCGATAGCATCATGGCAGATTTTTTATCTTTCCCAACTCTAGCCTAACATGCCTCAGGCTCCTACCTCCTTTCGTTCTGTGTAATGGTGCCCTTCTCCAGTTTGCCAGCGATAGACGCCAACACTTTACTGGCATCGTTGGCAAAGTCCAAGTCCCTGACCTCAGCGGGGGGGACGGGCACGATAGCAAAGGCCTCCTTGTCTTCCTTGATGGCAGATGTGCCAATCTAGATGGAGCAGGGACAACAGATTTCATTCAGAAAAGCTGGTTTAAGGTTAATCTGTTTTTTTAATCTAATCTTAGTCATCCAAGCAATAACAAGCTAACGCACCCGAAGCATGACGGGTTTTTCTTCCTCTTTGTCGATGGGGTTGTTGGTGCTGTGGACCCATGTGTTTGTGCACAGGTGACGCAATCGCACGTACGAGTTCCTAAAGGAAGCAGCAGAATTACTGACACAATCACAATTAACCGACAGTGCATTTTAAACACAGGTCATTACTACTTAATTACAAAAGACCCAACTTATACTGCCAGACAAATATTTGAACAATGTGTGTTATGGCTGAAAAGAAAACTACTGCATTAAAAAAAATAAATAAATAAATAAAAACCACACAATACACAATACCTATATAAATATAAAAACGAAAAAGATCCTATCAAGTGAGCAGCAGCAGCACAGCGAGTTACTGCTTGAACAAGCAAAGCACAGATCCGCTCCGTGCTTCTGTCCTCAAGGCAGGAGGTCGTGACCTAACACACAACACTGGTAAACAACGTGTCTAAAAATTTCCCTTCGTGCACTTAATTAGGTTACACGGTGCTTTACATATAGGGTTATTCATAAACATGTTAGCTTGAGGCGATGAACTGAAACGGCATTATTATTATTATTATTATTTTTTTTTTTATCTTCTGAGAAGTTCATTGTGCACGTGCCAAAATCCTTACAGGAAGAGACAGCTGAGGAATAAAAAGGTATTTCAGAGGCATTTAGATTCATTAAGCTTTTTGGCATATTTCACGGTTGTCTGAGGGAAAGCCACCCAGTCAGGAGGAGGCGGTCATGTGAGAGTCTCTGAGCATCATTAAGTAAAGAACACATGGGGTGAGGAAGCAGAAAGCCCCATCAGAGGCCTGCACTCCCGGTGCGACGCATGTGACTCCGATTAAATTTCTGTCGCGAAGACGAGACAATTAAGGCAGAAAATTCAGGCACATTTCTTATAGACACAAGAGTTAAGCGCTGCTGTGTGACCGACAGGCCGCTCACGCTCACTGAGCAAACAGGGCTTACGAGCATCGGAGCATCAGGGTCAGCTAGGGTAGATTATTAAGCAACTATTTTGACCTAACCTTGACTTTGCTCTTGAACATTCCAGTGCTTTCAGAATGCATCACGGGACCATCCACATGCTTTTTAAACACATTTCTCTCTAAAAGGGTTTTTTTTTTTACTGTGAAATTCTTTAGAATTACCGGCAAAATGAGTTCTGACAGGCCCCAGATCAGCTAATGTGTGTGTCTTTAGGCAAATGTTAGTTGCACAATCCTTATGTAAACTCTCTGAGAATTTATGGCACTTGCTCAAACACACACACACTCACACCTGCCAGTTATCAAAGCCTGTATTGTTCTGATCCTGCACCTCTGCGTCGGCGTGCAAACACATCCTCTGGAGGAACTGCAGCGCCTCCCAGCACTGACCGACCTCCCTAGGATATTTTTTTCTTTCTTTCTTTTTTTTTTTTCCTTCACTAAGTTGGCAGCTAAACAGTCACACACACACAGAGTGACCCTAACTAACCCTCTGCCTCATCTTTAGTCAGTCATAGAACTGAAAGGCCCCCCAAAAATATGTAAAGACACACACACACACACACACACACACACACACACACACACACACACACACACACAGAAACCGTGCACCAGGCCACCAGCACGGACATCAGACACTGGCTGTATTTAGGCCAGGTTGCGTAATGAGCCATCTCATCAACAGGCTTACCTTTGTGTGCCTCTGTGTGTGTGTGTGTGTGTGTGTGTGTGTGTGAGTGTGTGTGCGTACACTCTGTGGCCACTTGCATTAATTAGTCACGCCTAAATCTCTTCTTTGTGCCAAGAGGTGTTTGTGAGCGTGAGGCGGCATTTTGCACGACAGACAGCGTTCAGATTACAACGTGACACAGATGCACACACCATTTTTCTTATCTTATGAACTCAGACCACACTGATCTCTCTCTCCCACACACACACACACACACACACACACACACACACACACACACACACACAATCATGACTAAGCTTATCAAAGCATCTACTAGCCACAGTAGATCGTAAAATCTAGTGCTCAGAGCATAAACGGAAGGACGAAAGGAACTACAGCAGTATTAATAGCCCAGTATGCTGACAGCCCTCAAGCCTTGTACAGACTTCAACTTAGTTTTCATGCTACACACACACACACACACACACACACACACACACACGCAAAGCCTCACATATTTCACACTTGTGCACGTAATATTCTTGCCCTCGCATGCCCTGCTTAAAAAGAATTAAAAGATGACAATCATTTAACTTTTTTTTTTTTTTTATCAGAGTTTATTCTTGATCTTAAATTGATCAAAAAGATTTGAAGGTGAGGTTAAACTGTGATGTTCAGGACTGGGACGCGCCCCCGGGTCCTGATCAGCTGCACTCGGAGCTGGGAATCTGGTTTAAATTCGACAGTGGTGCTGCAACACAGGGGCCAACTGCGTCACACACACACACACACACGCACACACAGCATACATGCTTTCCAGATGATGCGCTGTATAAATACAGTGTGTTGCGTAACATCTGGCCTGCGCCTTGGCATCGGGAGACGAGACGAAATTAAACAGGATGAAACAGAGCTTGGATGCTGACCGCGGCTTCGGCCCACTCTGTAGGTCCGACTTTCCTGTCTGCTTTTTCACATGATGAGGTCAGAATTCAGTGGAAGCCTTAATTGGGGTGTGTGCTAGTAAATACACATGCCGTATCTCTCTCACTCTCTCTCCCACACACACACACACACACACACACACACACACACACACACACACAAAAAGCACAATGATACATGTAACCCGCCATGCTGATAAGCTGGACGCACATATCGGTAAATGTGTGTGCGTTTACTGTGTGTGTGTGTGTGTGTGTGTGTGTGTGTGTGTGTGTGTATGTAAACAAGTGCGTTTTGTGTGTAGCTTCCTCACGTTAAGTAAAATATGAGTCACTGGTGTTCAGGAGACAAATAAACCCATGGCACGAGGTAATGGAAGTCACAAGATCAGAGCCGTTCTGACAGACTTGTGCAACCACGTTAATATTGCAACACACACACACACACACACAGAGACACACAAACAACCAAATAATGGCTCAAAATGTCCTAAATTATAAATGCAAGAATAGCGATAATAACACGCCAGTACCTCAGTATTTTTACATTACAGCACTGTTCGTGCAATAAAAGTGACACATTGATGACACGACTCAAAGACAGAGTTGAGACAGACAACAACCATCAATTAACAGTTCAAAAGCATCACTAATAATAATAATAATAATAACAACAACTACCCTGTATTTCACGGTGTATTTTGGAAACCGTGCAAATATCCACAGCTAATGCGGTTTCCTTACTTGAGCCAAAAAACAGTAATGCTGTACTAGTCAACCATCCTTCCTTCCTTCCCTTCATCCACACATCTGCCCCTCTCTCTCTCTCTCTCCCTTAGTGAGTCACTTTAGCTAACACTGAACTCCAAGGTTGTGTCAATTAAAAACTGATGAGAATCTAAAAAAATAATAAATTCTCACTCGGCTCGAAGAAGGTCATTAAAGTCAATTATAAATATCTGTGCAGAAATGATGATGGTTGTAGGTCTTTTTTGGAGGCCTCAGGGAGCAGGAGAGAAAAACCCTCGCCACGGGACCTGCTGTGCCGAATATGTTCTCGTGTTTCTGAGCCCTCTCTCAGGTTCCGTCGGACACATTGTATCCCTGAATAAACCCCCCCCCCCCCCGCCCCGACATCTCAGCAGCTACCAGGGACTCCAGACAACCAACGCAACATTAAAAAAAAAAAATGGAAAAAAAAAATTTATTTTATTTTTAAAAACAATCAATATTTCTATGCATTAAAGAGAATCAGGATGAATGTGTGACTGTGAACCATTTTGTAAATTATAAATAAATTGTGGGTTTTCTCCCAAGTTTTAGTGAAATAGTATGGTGAGGTTTGTACCTGGGTACCAGAGAGTCCCCTCCTCTAAGAGTGGTAGGGTCCAGCTCAAAAATGGAGGAGATGTCATTGCCGTCAGGGACAGAAATTAGGGTGTACATGACCTTCTCGTTGGGCGTTCGCAGACGAGCTCGTAAAGCCTCGTGCTCCAAGTCCAGCTGAGACACAAGACACAATTACCATGGAAACTATGCATTCAAGAGGTCAGCAAGCAGCAATGACGTAACACACACGCACGCACACACACGCACGCACACACACACGCAAAAAGTCATTCATACATCAAGATCACATTAATGACCCTATTCACCTCAATATATAATTACAATGACATTAACCTGTATGTATGAGACTGTGTAACTTCCTGAACTTGACTTTGACATGAGACATAATTCTGTAATTCTGTAAAGTGAAATGTCTTTCTCTGTGGAAAAAAAAAAAAAAAAAAAAAACTTAATAGCTAAAACAAACTGATAACTATCTCTTGGTGGCCTTGATGAGCAAAAACACCCTTTGCTTTAACTCTGACTCCAGTGGGAAGATGCATGTTTGAGGAGTGGTGTCATACTGCCATCTCCAGGCTGGCCTCGGTACTGCAGGCTATATTTTTCTGCATAACACCATCTAGTGTTTGTAGTATAGTAACATCCATCCAACAAGTGTCTACTGAGCAACTGGCTAAAAAAAATAAAATAAATTGATTCATCACTTGTTTGATTAATTGGCGAGTCTAACAAAATTGATATGAACACTCTGAAAGGCATTTTTTTACTGTGCTATACAAGTATTTACTTGTTCCTTTTGTGAGTAAAGTGCATTTATTTAGTTTTCTAGTAGGCACCGGACATAATGCAATTTACAAACCATACTTTTATAACATGGATAACACGAGAACCAACCTGGGCACAAAAGCAAATAACTTAGGAAACAAAGAGAGGAACGGAGAAGATAAATTAATTAATAAATAAATACATAGGAGATATTTTTTACTTAAATCTCTTTAGCCAAATATTCATAACTCACAATTTCACACACACACACACCACACACATCACACACTCAACAGACGACATGATGTTGCACAAATTTAGGCCTAAAATGTACAAAAATAAATAAATAAATAAATAAATGCCACATATAGACAATAAACAGAAGCACAATATGATGATCTATTGCACAGACACAAGAAATACATATTAGCATTTAGCTATGTGCAAAGAATGCTGCGCTTCATTACTGTGCACAGAGCTAGGTGTACGAGCGTAACAAAGAACAATATAAAATGGGGGAATCTGGGCGCAAACGTATTCTAACTGACCAACAGAAAGTACCTGAAAGTTAAAGGGGATAAAATCACCCGCCTGGAGCAGAAAACAAGATCCAGCACATCGTTCAGTTATGGATTCAAAGGGAACAGGGCATAAAGTTTAGAGATAAAAGAGCATTATAAATTGATGGTGTGCAGGTACAGTACTTACCGAGGAACGAGACTCTTGAGACTCTTCCTCATAGTCCGGATTCACCTGAAACCACACGTGCACAATGAGATTGCAAACACTTTCACAAGCACGAGCGAAAAGTAACCACTAACCACAGGGGCTCACGATGGACACTATGGCAAAAATAGTCACATCTCTCACGTGTGTGTGTGTGTGTGTGTGTGTGTGTGTGTGTGTGTGTGTGTGTGTGTGTGTGTGTGTGTGTGTGTGTGTGTGTGAATATAACGCAAAAAAAAATGTTTCTCTTGTCACATGCCTCACTTCATAAAATGAGATCAATCATTAAGAAAATGTAAATTAATTCATAAGATTAAGAGTAAAAATAAATAAATAAACAGATATTTATGCTTTTTTTTTCTCTTGAAGAATCAAATGGAAAATATGGAAAGAATGGCCCTCTCCTGGCTCAGGTCTTATTTAACTGATAGGTGTTCCGCTTGAAGATGTAGATGTATTTCTACACATTCTAACGTTTGATGTTCCACAAGGTTCAGTTTGGTTTTTTTTTCCCCCTCTATGCGTCCTTTAAGTAACATAATTCAATAGCATGGTATTAGTTTCCACTGTTATGCTGATGACACAGTTGTATTTTTCACTAAATCGAGATGAGAGACACCAGCTTAATAAAGCTGAGGAATGTGTGAAGGACATTAGACACTGCATGATGTTATACATGTTATTACCCTTTAAAGTAAGTACCCAGAAGTACTGGTACTAAAGTAAGCTTTCTGTTCACACAGTAACTCCGAGTTGTGTTTCTGTTTCATCATGTGCAGTAGTATAAGACTAGTGTGTCATTATTGATTCCAGTCTTTCACTTAAAGCCCCTTTTTGATACTACTAGGACAATGCTTGTTCATTTCATAAATATTGCTCAGATAAGAAGTATAATGCAAACTACACAATGCAGGAAAAAACAGTTCCTGCTTCTGCTACCTCTAGGTTGGACTACTGTACTGTAATGCCCTACTGTCTGGATGTTTCACAGTAAATGAATAAACCAGCTTTAGTTAACTTAAGCCTGTATTTGTCACATATACATTACTGCACACTTGATTGGCATATCCCACTGATACTGGGGTCAGAGCGCATGGTCATCCATGAAACTGAAAGGTTAAGGGCCTTGCTTAAGAGGCAGCCTGTTGGAGCTGGGGCTCAAACCGCCAACCCTCTGTTTACCAAAACTAGCCACTATGACCTATAAAGAGTGGTTTCCGTCACCACTGAGGGAACTGCTGGTATTCTATAATCCACTATGCCTACATTAATTAAAGGTGAAGGCTATTTGTTGGTACCTTGTATGACATGAAAGGGCTTTTTTCTAATTACAGCCCACAGTTATGAAATAGCTTCCAACTAATGTTCGGGACTTAGACACAGTGTTAGTGTTTATGTTTAGGGTGATAATCTATTAGTTTACTCAAGCCTTTTGTGGATAGTTTTTACTTTGGAAAAGGAGCAAATCTAGAGGACCACATGGGCATATAGTGTTATGGTGAACAGGTGGGTTTGGATGCTGTCTTCCCCCACTCTAATGAGTCTCTCTCCCTGTCTCTTTTTCTCACTGTCGAGATACACATGGGACTTCTGAGATAGCAGTGATCTGCCCTCTGGTTCTGGCTAATCCATTCTGATGCACATGGAGAATGTTCACCGCTGATGTGGATGTTCCCATATGGTCTGTTTAAAAATACACATTATAAGTGATGACAGTTCCACTCAATATTCATGAAGATGGCTTTGGTCTTGAATTGCCACAAACAGTTTTGTGCCCAAGTCTACATCAAGGAAACAGTTGGTGGCCTCAACAAACCTGACTTTATATTTACTAAAACACATTTATAACACTCATAGCAGAGTTATAGAAAGGCGTATGTATGGCTACACTATTTGGTATCACCCAAATAAGAATGTGTTCCCTTTTGAGTCTGGTTCCCCTCAAGGTTTTTTCATTTTTGGATAAAGGTTGTGATGGTTGGAGTTAAAAAGTTTGAATAGTCATGCCTAAGTCACCTATGAAGTGCTATGAAGAGCTTGACACACTTCTTGGAGAGTTTGACACTCTGTGTTTAACTGTGGTGAGAGAGAGAGTAAGAGAGACCACAAGCGAGAGCATCTGGAAACATAACACACCTCACTGCTCGCCTCTGCAGCCAGGTAGTGTCCTGTGGCCAAGTGCTTAAACCTGAACAGGCTGTTCCAGTAACCAGCGCCACCTCGGCATGGGTCATGCTGAACCACCTGAACATGTGAGACCAACGAGAAACTGAAAATCAAACAGCTGCATGGAGACTAAATGAAAATATATTTAAATGTAAAAATGTAATGCTCTTCTGTTAATATAGACATCCAAATGTCCATTACACACCTCTACTTCCCACAATGCCTTGCTGCTGGTAGCAGAAGTGGCAGACTGGCGCCCGGTGGTCCTGAGAAAGACGTAATGCTTCTTCCTGTAGTCGTCACACGTTAGGAACTTCTCCTGTTCAGCATGAAACAGTCGCACCACATCACCCTGTTCAAAGGAGGAAAGAATGCCTTATTATAACGAGACCACATTTTCAGCTCCTATCTATGGTGTAAAAAGTAAATACATTTCTATTCATCTTTAAGAATATTTTAAGTTTTCATTCAGATTTTACTGTGCTTTGAATTACATACCCCTTTCAGGATGGCCTCCTTGTTGTCACTCCATTTCATAAACAGGACTATTTTCCAGCTAGTGTTGCAGTTTACTGAATTCACCTGAACAGCATGAAACAGGGACTCATGAGAGGTATTTAATCCAGACACTGACAATCACATTTATTACTGTACTAGGAGCACACACAAAGAAAAGCAATATCTCTCCGAAGGACAAATCTTTGGCTTTAAAATACAATAATTTGATGAAGTGAATAAAAAGGAAATGAAGGGTCAATAGCTACACATTAGCATGAGGATAGATATCATGATAAATGTCTTCTAATTACATTTCTGTGCAATATACCTACACTGCCTGACCAAAAAACAAAAGCTAATCACCATTTTTTCATGCTTTCAGCCAATTTTTTAAGAACCATTGATCGTGTCAATTTGATTGTCACTTATCTTGTGGTCGGAAAAAAATGTGTTACTGTGTTTCAGAAGGATGAAATGATTGTTCTGTATCAAGCAAAGAAAATGACTATGGACACTGCTAAAATGGGATTGGGTTAAGACTCTGGGAGGAAAGTGCTGAACCCTCAACTTCACAGAAGAAATGTGTTCAGAAAAACATCATGAACAAGCGTGATCAGAGATCACTTTTAGCACTTTTATGGTAATAAATGGATACACATACAGTACACACACGATGTGATGAGAACTCACAGGATTGGGAATAAACAGTTGTGAGTCCATGAGACTCGTCAGAAAAAAGGGCTTCAGTTTGCTAGGGAGCATAAACATTTCACTTTTTTTAAAAGGTCATGTGGTCTGATGAGTCCAGATTGAGTCTATGCCAGAGTGATGGGCGTGTCAGGGTAAGAAGGGAAGCTTATGAAGCGATCATGCATAGTGTCCACTGTACAAGACTCTGGTCTACAAGACGAGGTCTAGACTCAGCAGTGTTATGTGGCAATAAAATGAAGTAAGCCGACGACCTGAATTTACTGAACGACCAGTTTATCACATCTATGGACATTTTGTTCCCTGATGGTACTGTATGGGCATATTCCAGGAAAGTGTGGTTCTGGGATCACGAGGAATCATTTTCACACATGAAGTGGACACAAGAGTCATTTGCAGAGAAGCAATTTCCCTCTGGTATTAATAAAGTTGTTTGAATCTTGAAACATGACCATGACCCCATTTAAGAAAAAAATTAAAAAAATAAAAGACTTGGAGTGTTTCGACTCTTCCATCAATAGTACAAGACCTTGGCCATAAACTCAAAACAGAAATTAATTTTGCCATCGCATGAGGTTGTGAAAACAATACCACGACAAATGTGTGCCATAATTAAAGATGATCAAACTAAATATTACTGAGACATTTTTAGCCAGACATTGTAGATCATACTGTAAGAAGAGGGTCAAACCTCATTGCACCCTAGATTGTCCACCAGCTGATGGCTGCTGGCGTGTAGAGGCTGTCCAGCATTTACAGGGTTTAATACCACTTTGTCTCCAATCACCACCTGCAGAGAAACATACACACAATTTCTTGAAAATGATCATAAATTTGACAAGACGAAGTTTCACAAAACCAACTCCTATAGCATAAGTGTTTCTCTTCCGCCACCTGGGGAATCAGGGGATGTATTATGTCACGGTCTTGGAACAGGTATCAAGTTGATGTTTACAAAACTACTGTATGAGAAAGGACTCTGAATAAAAAACAGACTGAACTGGCTCCTCAAAATTGGATAGGAAAAAAAATATTATACGCATTCCAGAACTATTTAAGGTTAGAATTAGCAAGTCATGGCTGTCCTGTTCCTGGCGAGCGTTCATACAAGGACGAGTAGCGCGTGCTGAATCTGCGAGCTGAATCTGAGAACAGCCCAAAGACAACCAGAAACTCATTTACTAACCATCATAATTACCTCCTACTCTGATGAACATCAACTATTTTGCAGGTTCACTTGGTCTTCTTGCTCAAAACATTGATGTAAAGAGACTATGCTCATTAAACACTGCATACTTTATCACTTTACCACACACATGGACTTAAGCTTAAAACACGACCCAAGACTGGCCAGAATTTATATTCACATCTGGGATTGTGTTTGTTTAGAGGACATTTACAGCCTACATATCAGGATCATGTAAAAATGTGCAATCTGTTCTCTATACAACAGACACCATTATTCTCACACACACACGCACGCCCACACACACACACGCTTCTTGTCGTGTCTTATTTTCTGATTACCCAGTATGAATGATCGTTGAAATGCTCAATCCGTTGCAGCTCTCATGACACGTCACCTGGGTAATCGGGTGTGGGTAGTAAAAAATCTGGACCGGCTGATCATCTCCGAAAATTTGACCAAAAAATAGCTCAGGATGACTTGAACCATGTGTGCTTAAACAGAAAAGACCAGACTGGAGCAGAGCAACACTGCTTTAGGCATTTGGCAATGCTGTTCCTGCTATAATGCTATTACTGTATATAACTCAAATAATTTACTTAAACTATACTAGCAGAAATGTGAAAAGCGCATCCCACATAAATCACGGCTCTACAACCAATCAGGGGCATGTGTGAGTTCATGCAAGTGGAAGGAGCGGATAGCGCTGTCCTCCGAGTGTATTAAGCCGCCCCCAACGATGCGTGTACAGTACAGTACGTGTTTCGGAGGAAACATGTGATAGTCTTCGGTCCTCCCGACAGAGTGGTAGTAGTCTTAATGTGGGAGCGCCCCAAGTGACGGGGAGGAATTTGACACGACTAAATTAGGGAGAAAATCGGGGAGAAATAATAAAAAAAAAAAACATTTAAAAAGCAAAATACTGTGCAGGTTTATAGGAGTTATACATGAGTTTTTGTGGCAACACAGAAGCACACTACACCTGTGTGCTCATAGAGAATGAGACAGTTAAACCCTGGATTGCAAACAATTTGTTGCGGAAGTGTGCTTGTATATCAAAACAATATTAACAATATTAAAGCAAATCTACCCCATAAGTAACAATGGAAACTCATGATTCATTTGACAACCCAAAAATATTCACATAAAAATGATTAATACAAAATGTTGTTGGTCTTTCGGCTGCTCCCGGCAAGGGGTCGCTACAGCGGACCATCCGGACCACACATACAAACTTGCCACAGGTTTTACTCCAGATGCCCTTCTTGACGTAACCCTCCCATTTTATCCGGGCTTGAGACCGGCACCGCATCCAGTGGCTGGGGTTTGGGCACTGGCAGGGAATTGAACCTGGGCCTTCCGCATGGCAGGCGAAACACCTACTGAGCCACCGTGCAAAAATTATTTATACAAAATATAAAGTAAAAATAAAACAACTGCACCTGCAATTTACCTTTGAATCGTGGCTGGTGTAAGGGAGATGAGAGGAGAGGAGAGGAGGAGGAGGGGGGTTATTGTGTAGATCACTGCAATCTTTTTCTTCTTGTGTGACTTTAACAAAGACCTTCTCTAATGACATTTGCTTTTGCCTACTTTTTGAGGATTTCCGGGGAAATGTGACGTTACATTGTCATTGAACGGAATCATCTCCCGCACTGCTACAGCTTTTTAAATCTTTTCTTTCACTGAGGCCGTTGTTGCAGTACCGTTACTAAAGAACAGTCACTACACTAGGACACAAATTTTTTTTTAATGCTTTACGCACACACACACGTGTCACAATGTTATAGTAAACAGTACACGGATGTTGACTATACGAGTGATGCACGCGCACAGCGCGAGAGAGAAGAACCAATGGTTCAGTTCACATGATCACATGACGCTAGGCATACTACTCGTATTTCAAGACCTTGCTCATTTATTATGTTAAAAAAAAATGTAAGATATTTGCTTATCTTGCAAAACGCCCACAGACCAAGTTACTCACAATCCAAGGTTCTTCTGTACCTCAATAGTTAAAAAAACACATCTCACAGTGCTTCAATCATGTAAGATATTTACTGCAGATGGTCAAATTTCACATAAGCACATAATTGCACACAATAAACCCCGTCAAGCGAGCAGGTCGCCAGTGGGAAATAGAAACTGAGTCTCCATATGGATGCACAGACGATACTTTCTTAGAATACACATTTCTCATTAGGACATGTTAACTTTGCTAAAGCAGTGAGATAAATAAAGAGTAGACTCAATACAACATTTTGGCCTTTGGTAAACATTGGCTCAGTATAAAACACTACTGCGAATGGCAAAAATAAATAAATAAATATATAAATAAAAAAACAGGCTAAAATGGACTGAACAAGCACTCAGACTGAACCCTACAGTGAAGTTATTCATTCTCTTATGCAGAAGAATGAACCGACCCTGGTCACCTCACAATGGCACGCTGTAGTGCACCTGCCCTGCTCCCTGTGGATTAGAGTGTTCCCCAAAGAATAAAGCACAGAGTGTTCCCTAAAGAATAAAGCACATGGAGTTACTTACACTGTCTCCTATAGATCGGAGTTTGTAGAAAGGCTGGATGTAGAACCAGGAGCCCTCGTTTCCAGCGGAGTCCAAAGTGACACGCATGGCATTTTTCTCCAACAAGGCAGGTAGGCGCTTATTTACAGTCAAGTATTTATTGCTTTTCAGATGCAACAACTGCAGAAAAAAAGCAGCAATTTATAAAATTTTACAAAAAAAAAAAAACCATAGGATGTGAATAGATTTTTGATGAGGCGTCATTAAGTGTCTGATTGACCAGTTAACCTGAATGACGTTGCCGTACTGAATGACCGTCCCCAGCAGCTTCCTGTTCTCAGATTCATTCTGTTTCTTCTCCAGATCAGCTGCATGCTGTCAGACGTACGCACATGTTTAATTTCAACAACTTCAACTTGTCGGCCTGACAGAACCTTAATCAAAATATCACTAACGATAAGGGTTTATTTTTAGGAGTTTTGGCTAACTACAGTATACTTGTTCCATGTACTCTAGAATTCCTCACTGGAGTTAAGTGCATGGTAATTCTTTGTTGTATGTGAAAACTGGCATCACACACTAAAAACACTCCAAACCTTGGTGTGTCATGTTGTACTTAGGAAAACAGACTTCCCCTGACTTCCTGTGTATGTATGTGAACATGGCTGAACAGAGCAAGTTTGTGCCATCAAAGTTTATTTTCATCAAAATAAGGATAGAATCTTTGTTTTGCAGTTGTTGTTTTAAATCTGTAACTCACATGTAGTTTGTTGAGAAGGACTGTGTCTGTAGTGCTGTTGCCTCCTGGCTTTGCTGCTTTCCAGAATTGTTTCTGTGCTGAGTATCTATTCATAGGACATAGCTTGAAGAGACAGTCTGTAGATAGTGGAGGAAAAAAACATCATACACATCAAAAACATCACACGCTATTGATAGATAAACACAGACACACACATTTATTTCATACATACATACATACATACATACATACACACACACACACACACACACACACACACACACACACACACACACACACACACACACACACACACACACACATATACACACACATATACACACACACAGGGTTTGACATTGGCACCCGCCCACCCGCTAAAATTCAGCTGTGGCGGGTAATAACTTTAGTCTCACTAGCCACTTTGGTGGGTAGTTTATTCTTTGGTATGACAATATATTTTTCTTGTAGTTTTCTCTAAAGTCATCCGATATAATAAACGCATTGCAACGTAATACAGTATTACACGCATAAAACGCGCATGAATGTAATGAGGACATTTAATACATCTCTCTACACATGCTCACACATGCATTGCGTGCACACACACACACACACACACACACACACACACTTTACTTCCTGTTTGGTGTGTGTGTGTGTGTGTGTGTGTGTGTGTGTGTGTGTGTGTGTGTGTGTGTGTGTGTGTGTGTGTGTGTCATTTCCTTAAAGGGCTATTTTGCTTCTCAATGGGATGAGAATGTTTGCCCCTTTCACAGGTTATTTACTGATTATATATATATAAAAGTAATCACTATTAAAATCATGTTGAATGATAGAAAATTCATCAATTGATTGAATTACCTCACACTACAAAGAGTCAACACTACAAGATAGACCAGAGTCCATTGTCCTAACTCAGAATTCAGATATAATAATACATAATGAATAATAATACCTGATAATAGTACACATAATAACACTAAAATGATAAATGTTATGAGTTGCTGTATTTTTAATATCAGAATGAGTTCAGTTGTACTGAATCTGTTATTTTTCAATTTCATGTGGTAAGAGGCTTGAATTTAAGTTCAATAAGCAGAATATACTGTTCATGTTTGCATTTATAAGTAAATCAAGATATAACAAGCATTAACGTATCATGGTGAAGAAAAAAAGTTAATGTCAAACCCTGAAAAACATTGTATAATACTGTATATATATATATAGATAGATAGATAGATAGATAGATAGATAGATAGATAGATAGATAGATAGATAAATCTTTTAATACTAAATTTGTTGCTATATGTTTTATATTGATATATACCAGATGATAATACAGTCGACCACCAAAATTTACGTCCTTAGAGCACTCATGAATTGTAAAAAACCATGAATTTTGGATGCGGTCAAAACAAATGCCTATAAATGCCTATTTTTATAGTTTAAACCCTAAATATGATCCCAGAATACTTATAATAATAATAATTTCATTTCAAACCAAGTTTAAAACATTTCACTTAAAACAATAAAAGAATGTAAAGGTAAACCTGTATACTTTACAGTGCTGTACTGCTAACTCATGGAAGCACGTTTTCTTTGGTATCTGGAGGGTAAATACAGTAATAATTCACCAGCCCAAGCCGCCTTGTTTTCTTCTATGGTCGCTTTGTGTTCTCTGTACGGTACTAAAAAATCTATACAGTATTATTATATTCTATGTGGAACTTCAGCTGAATTTATGTACTGTAAATTCTTATGTTACAAAATTTGTCAATTATATTGTCCTTAGCATTGAAAACATGTAAAAAATTATTTATTGCCACAGAAAAAAAAGCCATAAAAAACTGGTGTACTTATTGAGTTTTCTGGGAAATTGCGGAGGTTTCCACGAACTATTATTACTTAGACTCTAAGGACAAATTCGCAAACGACTGAGGCTGCGAACTCTGTGCTGCGTGTGTGTGTGTGTAAAATGTGCGTGCACACACACACACACACACACACATACACACACACACACACACACACACACACACACACACACACACACACACACACACACTTTAACCATTTTTAAAATGTTAGAAAATTAGCAAGGAACATCGCTAATCACACTCGCGTGAGCGCATACTAATGGAATCACTGCTGTAAAGTAAAAACAAAAAACAAATGAACCAGTTCCTCACCTTTGAAAACAATCGCGACAGAGAAGAGTTGCTGTGTGTTTTTTTGGGAACCTGAGAGAAGGGGGGCTGTAAACGCGAGCGAGTGTGCGCGCGTGTGTGTGTATTCACCCAGCAGGGGAGACGATTACCTACAATTCCGCAGCGCAAGAGAGAGAAAAACCGTTGGCTCAGTTGTGATGACGTGACGCTCGGCATTAAAACAAGAAGCACATGCGTTATACATGATACTCTGTGCTCGTAAACTAAGACAGCTCTCGTTTTTCAAGTCAAAATTTATTTAAAATCTTTGCTCGTCTTGTGGAACACTCGTAAACCGCATTACTCGTAATCCGAGGTTCCACTGTACTATACATCATACAATTTTTTTTTAACTGAAGTGTCTTTAAGCCAGATATGGGGTGGGGTGCAAAAACAGTGATTTTACATTTACCCCTTACAGTGGGTTCTCTTCAGGTGAAAGTTTGCATACTGTAAATGATCATGAAGTGTGCACTCAATCATCTGATCACAAAGGATTGCAGTTATTTTGATCCCAGAAGTACAAAGCTCAATGGCTGTAACTTTGCTGCAACACCGTTTTACTATCTTTCATGGGAGTCTGATTTTTCTTCCCTAATGGCAAAAATAACAAAAACAAAAAAGGGAGAATTCCTGCTGTAGTTATAATTTTAACTGATGCATTTTTACAGAATCCAAGGCGTTCGGTTCACGTCATTTAAGAGAAGGACCGCAATGCTAAACCCAATGCTACAAAAAATAAATAAATAAACAAACAAATAAAATATCCTGCATAGCGCGAATCTGTAATGTCATTAAGCTATAAAGCATAAAGAACCTAAAGACAAAAGAATTTCAGAAGTAAAAATAGCACAGATGTTTCAGGCAGGCTGTACACACACATCTCTAAATGCTGACTCCCCTACCCCTAATAAAAGGCTACACACAGGGCCTCTGTGTCTGCCTTCTCCCTGCGTATCAGTGTTTCAGTCATGTTCTGTCCCTTTAAATGAGGGCATGACCTTATTACTTTCACAAAGACAATGCAGAGAGAATGCAGAGTTACCTGGAAGTGAAGGTGATCTTAGCAAAGAGGAAAAGAGAGGAATGAGCTTAAGTGAGATGGGGATAAAAATAGCTGCTGCTGCTGCTCTACAATAGCACTCCTGATGTACTGATACAGAGAGAAACGTGGTAGGAGCGACGGATGTGTGTGGAAAATAAGCAGAACATTAACAGAGAAGGGCATGGAGGGGTTTTCTTTCTTTTTGCTCCAGTTAAGCTTGCAAGGAAAGCACACAGAATAATAAATTTACACCCCCTCCCCCTCTCTCAAAAAAAAAAGTTTTCTTTAGGGGTCAGTCCACAAGAGAAGGAGGAAGAGGGAGAAGATAGCAAGGCGCGAGATGGTAGTCAATAATGTCCTAATGCTATACCACGTTCATCCATCTATTTGTTTGTTCATTATCTTATCTTGTGTCATGGTGGATATGGATCCTAACATGGGAACACTGGCTGTGAGACAGTTAGTCACCCTGGATACGATGCTACATCACCACGATAGCATCCTGTTTGTATACTGTATTTCACTTCTAATTCTGACAAATCCCAAACCTTCTCCCATTACTGTGGTGGAAATACATGTGCAATACCAAGCAGCAGTAAACACTGCTGTCAGAGTGTAACACTGTGTATCTGCAGCAAAAACAAAAACACTCTTTTCTTTGACTCTCCTTCTGGATCAACATTTATGGAAGTGGTTTGGATTGATCGATAGCCTGATGGATGGATGGATGGATGGTTAGATAGACAGATACTTTATTGATCCCGAAGGAAAACCCAGTTCACCATGATGTACTTTGAAGTTACACTCAAATTTTTTTCTATTTTTTTGGGGGGAAAAAAAACCTTAAACATTACGATTACACTAAAGCCAAAGATTTTATATCAAAAAACTAAAATAAATAAATAAATGTAGTCCATGACTCATTCTGACACACTAGCACCACCTAGCTGTAGTCCAGTTATGATCCCATGATTTCCAGGAATTTCTTTTCCTACATGATGCGATTACCAGACGGGTATCGTCATTTAATAACCAAGTGAGGATATTAAACATCTGAAGGTCCAGGTTTGAGAATGAGAAATTTTCAGACACATCCATTTCGATCAGGTGTTCGCTCTTTACATACAGTATAAGAGCTTACTTTTGCCTGCTAGGAGGATATTCCTCAGGTGTTTTTCCTCAAAGTGTTCTCAAAAAGCTGGAAACCATCTAAGCGTTAGCCTACGTAAAACCACCCTAGCTTAAATGTTAATGGTTAATGAGCAACCATAATAGCTAGCTGAATCAATCTGTCGCCAGTCTGGTGGAAGAAAAAGACGAGTAAGAGGGCAGGCGGAAATCAAAGTGCACGCAATATTGTAAGCTTATATCAACCCAGAATGAGGAATTATACAATCCGGATTGAGGAAGAGAGCACTTGAGCAGTAAATGGAGGCTCCCTTGGAAACCAGGCTCTTTTTAAAAGTGACATAAGTGGCCTATTAATGCTGTGAGTGATCTGAAGGTTTTAGCACCAACACAGTTCCTGTTGCTCGAGCAAAAAAAACAGTCATGGAAGGAAGCCAGGCAAACAGTTTCAACAGGGTATACATACTGTAGGCTACTAGAAGGAAGGAAGTGTGTGTGTGTGTGTGTGTCATCTTAACTGAAGCAGGTGTTCACCATATACAAACACAAAGCATAAAGGGAATATGCTCCGTTTAGATTTCCTGTGTGTACATACACATTCATACATACGTATATTTATACATGCATACATACGTCTGTGTGTGTCGGTGTGTTTGTGTGCGTGTGTGCAGCTTCTTCCCCTGTGCACATCATATTATTTCACTGATATCGAAATTCTAAATAATAAATAAATGTAACTCATCGGGGCCTGTGTGTGCATGTGTATAACACGGTGATACACACTGCACCTGGCACAACATAAAAGGGCTGTTTTTAAACGTGTAAACCTCAGCTCACTACCTCTATCCTACACCGCCACACCTCAGTGACCAAACAGGAAACGCATCAGCTCTACAGATCCATCGAACCCAATGGTGCTTTGCATCTGCGCTGTGACAGAAGTGAATATGCTGAGAATCGATGCACTGAAAATCGCTTTGCACGTGCACCAAATCTCTAAAATGTCAGTTAGGTTATCATCTATCTGCTGACGAGATGGAAAATAGCGTAGATAATCCTGTGTTGGCAGAGTTGAAGTAACTAGCAAGAACTAATGAGGATCTCATACTGTATTGGCTCACAGAGAGCAAAGCTGAACATTACAGTAGTAACGTAAGAGAAGAACTGGTATAGCGATTTTATTGCAAATTAATAGCATTGTTATAATTGTGTGTTAATTATAGTAAGAGCAAATCAGTACCAACATTCTACCAAATCAATCCCACACTCAATATTTCAGTGCTCTTCAGGCACACAACACAAGTATACACCATCTGTGAATTTGAACGAGAAAGCGGTCTTCGGAAACACGACTATGAATATCTTGGTCAATAACTTGTACTTTTTTGTCCTTTATCATTTTAAATAGATTTACTTATGATCCTTTACAATAACAGGCATGTCATGTTATTTAGTTAATAAGACCTGGTTAAGTTATGAAAGAAGTTGACAGTGTTACGCGGAAAGAAAACACTCGAGAGGATCGACATGTTCATTCATAAATCTTTCAGGCGGCGGTCACGCGTTTCCTGCTACTATGACTTCCGCTGCATAGAGCCGTGTAGACATGTGACAAGGGCCTGTTGTAGGTTATGAGAAATTATGAATTTGGAATGTCAAACGATCCTATGGAGTTCAATTTCTTCTTTGCTGAATTTGTACTCCCTCTAGCCCTCAGGCCATCTGAGCACAGCTGAGCACAAGTGTATCAGTGTTGTCAGAGCACAAGACTGGCATTGTTCGAGCTACTGTCTCTCCGATAGGCCTGAGCTGACAGTTCCTCGTTTGCAGCAAGCGGAGGCGAAAAAAAGAATTCAAAAAGGTAGGAGAGACACGATTTAGTTATAAAGTTTAATGATGCTTGAGCACAGGGTTTCATATGCCACAGTGCTACTTTTACCGTTGTGTGGTTTTCACAGGTCCCTTAGTGCCTGAGTCGAGTGACACCCAGATGCACTTATCAAAAGAGGAACTTTTCCCTGCCATTTGCATAGTGGATCTGTCACACTCATCAGCTCGCCACAGGTTATAAGCAGAAGCACAGCTGCAGAACAGGTTTCACTTGCTTGTGCACTGGGACTTTTGATTGTGCAAAATTAAAAACTCCCTTTATTTCTCTATACAATCCCCTGATACACTAATACAATTATCCCAGTGTTTCACTAGCCATGATCGGGACTGCTTGCTCCACATCTGAAACACCGGCCTCCCAGGAACTCCCAGCCTGTAATGTGCAGGTGGTGGTGAGTGAGTGTGTGTACAGTTCTCACAGACAGATGCATCTTGTTTGGCAATTTTTAAAGGTCAGGCATTCCGCTCGCTCAGAGGCTAAAAGGCTCATCACCACCATACTGTGCTTGAAGTCGATCACTTCTATACCTTCACTCCCCCGAGATTTTAACTCCAGGTTTGACTTGAACGGCACTTGAATATGTAGCGTTCATTTCCATTAATTCCAGAGTGAAATGCATCCCCTATAAATGACGCAATGCTTTGCCTAATATTTGAAAATGCAATATTCTAGACAGATTTTGGAGCACGCAAATTAGATATTTCAGATCATCACTTCAGATCGTCAATTACTGCAGTGGTTTGTCTGCAGGTTGTGATTATTCACATCACGCCACTGTGAATTAGCTGCAAGTCTATACAGTAGTTTCAGAAACCGTATCTCATTTACAGTAAACCCAAAAAATAAAAACAGGTGCATTCTAGTCACTCCTATCCCATCAGTATGAAGCATTTTTAGCAAATTTGATAAATGTTTCTATGACTAGTGCAACTAGAAGAGAGTTTGACTCACAGGTTAGGTTTTAAATTGTAACCTGATCAAAGGGGGTCAAACATGAGTTTGCTTATACATTAATTCAGTGGTTCTCAAAGTGTGGCGCCCCACTAGTGGGGAATACAGACATGACAGGTGGGGCGCAATGAACGGGGGGAAATTAGTGGAAAATAATAGGAAAAAACTAAACAATCACACACAAATAAATGGATCATTAATACAAGTAAATTTAAAATAACATCAGTTGTGGGCTGGGAGAAAAAGTGGAACCATAGTGCAACAATAATGGTTTAACGTCGGGCAAACTTGAGCAGCGCTGCTCGAATCACAAACCTGCACGACCCACTGGGCAGCGCTGCGCGACTGACAGAAATAGACCGCGCCGACCATCAAAATACATTTTACCCCGCTGGGATGCGCACGTACAAAACAGGCATGGCAAGGCGGAAACAATATTAAACAGTCCTTACTAGGGCTGCACGATATATCGAAAAAATATCGTTATCGCGATAATAGCATGCGCGATAACCATATCGCAAGGAGTTACGATAAATACTTTATTTGCCAAGCATTTGTGTGTCCAAATTTGACCAATCAGATGGGCCCTTACTATGTTTATACCCGCTTATATCTTTATATTTATCTTGTATATATATATATATATATATATATATATATATATATATATATATATTATTTATATGTTTATACTTCATTCTGTCGCGAACTAACCCCGGATGATCAGAAGATTTAGCGATTAGCCGTTAGCCGCGATTAGCCGTTAGCCGCGATTAGCCGTTAGCCGCGATTAGCCGTTAGCCCTTTATAGACGGTAAACCCAAACGCGGAAGCAAGCGAGTAGGCAGGATAACCACGTGAATTAGTTTAAGGACTCTCACAGAAGGGGAGCAAGGGAAAAACACACATTTAACCCGCGTCCTATAAACACACACTCGAATCAGAAAGTAAACAATCTGAACCGACATGGTGAACTCAGTGACTAAGCTGTATGCAATGGCTTGTTTACTGCTCTTAGCAAACCAGAAGTCAGAATATCTGCTGAGGGTTTTAAGTCATTCTTAGTGTTTTGAAGTCTAAATATTTGCAACTTCCTTGACATATAGTTTCTTTTTAGCCTGAATTAGATTTAATTACATAAGACAAATATCTATTACCTGTTTATTTTAGTATGATCATTACATATAAATAAATAAATAAATAATAAAAAAATAGGCAATAATAATAATAATAATAAAAAAATGCATTTCTCTAGGGAAATGTTATATCGCAATAAATATCGTTATCGCAATATTCAACAACAATATCGCATATTTTCCTAATATCGTGCAGCCCTAGTCCTTACACTTTAAATAAAAAACTGTGGGTCGAGCGGCGCTGCTGAAGTTAATCCGCGCTGAGTGATCCCTCGGGCTGCGCGAATAAACCAGATCATCACTGCGCTATCCAGATAGTCGAGCTGCGCTGTATTTGCGCAGATATTTGGTTCAATCGGGTGCCGCGGTTTCGTCCCACTTTTGATGTGTTTGGCTTCACATACACTTCGACAATGAAAGAAGACGATGCAGCAGCAGTGAGTTTACTTACATGTGACGAAACCAACAACGAGGAGATTATAAAGAAAAAAAGCTGCCTCGTCTGTGGTGTGGAATTGGTTTGGGTAGAAGAAAAGTGATACGAATGAGATGAACGTGATTTGTGAGGTACGCAAGTGCACTGTTTTAACAAGTGGTGGAAACACGTCAAACCTTTTCTATCATCTGAAATCCAAGCATCCAAACGAATATGGCCAAAGTAAAAAAAAAAAAATGCGGCAAACCACAGCAATTCACAGTTTAAATATAATTACATTATGTAAAACAGTTTCTTTGTGTTTGAATTTTTATTTATGCATTTTCAGATACAAATTGCTATATTGTGATATATATCGTTATCGAGGTAGAAAAAAAAAATTGCTTCTCCTGTGTTAGAAGATTTTGGTTATATCATCCACCCCTAATGAAGCCTATCTTGAGCTTGGATTCATGGAGGGGATGATGGGGGCAGAAGAGAGGCTCGTGTGTGTTTTGTGTCTTAAACCGCTGGCAGCAGACCGCATGAGACACAACAAATTAGGAAGACACTTAGAGACAACACACTCACAGTCACGTTAATAAGCCACTCGACTTCTTTCAAAGAAAGCTGGCAGAATACAGACAGCAGGAGAATCGCATGGTAACATCTGAATCAGTGGACAGCAAAGCACAAATGACTTCATTCAAAGTTGTCCAGTGCAAAAAAACTACAAACGATTGCTGAGCAGCTAATAAACATGGGGTCAATTATGCAATGATAAGTGACAACGTAAGCCTTTTATAACAATTGCACGTGTATTTTATCTGTTTTTAATTTGGTGTTGTTTGATAATTATCGATAATGAAATTCGTTGTCAACGAATGCCGTTATCGATTAGTTGGGCTGCTCACGTTATTGAGGCGCGCGACCACAAGATGCACAAATACACAACGACACACACAGATACACAGCCGCTCGCGCAATGGAGTTTACAGAAGCGTTTGCAGGGAAAAGCGCGCACCCCAAGTCCTCCAAGGTATGGGAGTAATTTACATTAAACACCTCTTATCGGGCGTTAAAATCGAGCGGTTTTCTGCCGTTCGTAGTGTCCGGTGAGCGCCGAGGGTTTTCTACACATGTGGGAGCCCCTAGCGACGGGGAGGAATTGGCCACGACTAAAAAAAAAATGGAGTCAGTGAGTGTGTCCACACGGGCTTTGGTGACGTGCGTTTGTCCGGCTGCGCGGTTATACGGAGTAAAAAGAAAAAACCGTTGCATGCAGCTTTTTCTTGGTGTTGCATGTTTAATAAAATGACCATCACGATATAGAGAGCATGAACGTGACGTATTTATTGTTAACGTCAAGCCACCAACATGACCAACAACTCGAGTATGAGTGAGTGAAAAAACAGGGAGGGGCGGGGGCGGGCCCCTTTCTTAAAGAGCACAACACACCTAAAGTGCAACGCATCAAGATCATTAATTACAACAAGCTCAGAGAGATTATTCACTGTAATGATCTACACTTGCCGTTCAAATCCCAACGAACACAAGGAAAACACTTCTAGTTCGTTTTCTTCGCGTTCATTTTATGCTTCGGAGGACTGGATATGTCCCATGATTCTACACGCTATACACAGAGAAATGCGGAAAAAGGGCAAAATAAACAGAGTAGCCGGGTTTTTTCCCTCTCCCTACATCGCCGTATTACGAGAATGTTTAAAACAATAAGATTAATGTCTAGTGTAGCAAAATGGTCTATATATATTCTTTTTTTAATTATTATTATTGAGACAACAAACAAGTATAAGATACACGAGAGGATTGAAATAATGTATAAACCGAAGTCTAGAAGTCTATTATTCTTCTTAAGTTGAATTAATTTAAGAGAATTTAAAATTGAGGTCATTCTTAATAACTGAACTTAGTCAGTGTATTTTTTAAACTATATACTGTCAACTTGCCGTCTGCAATTTTTGTTAAAAACAAAAATGTTGATTTACATAAAATAAGGTTTAAATGTCAAAATTAAAGATCCTTAATCTCTATACAGTGTGTGGCTTTTGCATTTTTGAAAGTTTACTTTTATACATAAATAAAACCCTGATTTATGGTTATATATAGTTAAGCAAAACATCAAATCAAAGCGTTCCGTTTATCCGATTAATCGATTAATCGAAAAACTAATCGCCCAACTAATCGATTATCAAAATAATCGTTAGTTGCAGCCCTAGCTGAGATGTACTGTAAGAGAAACTGAATAACACTGTGGTCATCCTGAACAAATGGCTATGAGAAGTATCTTTCACTTATGCCAAAATCTTACACAAGCTCTTTTGGCTCAAGCTAAAAGTTCAGCACATTATACTGTATGTAGCTGAAAGTGTGACATGACACAGTATGGACTAAAATGCCTTCATAACACTTTAGTCTGATGGTTTGAATGTCATACCTTAATTTGGTTTTAACATTTAAACACTTATTTTTTTTCTTTTGCAAATTATGCAATTAGGAAAATGACATAAAAAGTATTCTTCTAATCTTTTACAATCATATTTCTGGTTGCTGGTCTTGTGTTTCGCTGGATGAGAACAGACCCTGCACTGCCTCCATTCCTCCAGCACACAAACTTTATCTTTCTGAACGTCACCAGATGCACTAATACTAAGTAGAATTATTCTTAAACATCACATAGCTTTGCAAAAGCATATTTATTGGTCCATTAGGCTTAATCGTCTGTTTTTGCCCCTAAAAGGCTGGGTTACAGCAGAGAAGCTTTTTGCGTTTTTGACCAAGTCAGCGAGACGCCGGGCTCTGTACATCAAAGCTCTGACTGATGCACTCACTGGAGCGTGAGAGTTTAGGAAGTCCAGTGTGGCGAGATTCACTTTTCCTCATTTTGGTTCTCCATAAAGTACTCTCAGGTCACAGAAAAGAGAATACTGAGATACAAAGAACCTTTTTTAAAAAAAAATATATATATATTTATTTACTACATAGCGCACTATTTTTAATTTATAACTCATGTCTGAAAGCACACAGAGGATAATACAGTGTACTACTGGATGTAGACTGGTTTAAAAAAAGGGCAGTTTATAGGGATTAGGGAAACAGACACTATTTCAAACATGGCGTGTGTTTTGTGAGCATTTCAACGCGGTTTAGCTCTGCCTTTCCTCAGCACTGGCTTCTAGCTGGCAATACTGGTAAAGACCGGGTTTGTGAAGAAACATTTTACACAACATTTGATTCTGACTGCTTTCTCTTCTTTGCTGTCAGATTTTTAACTTGTGCTCTTTAGGCAGCTGAGCTTCTTACAGAAAAAAAATTTATAATAACAATCCTGTCCATATCAAAGAATTGAAGCACTGAAGCAAAACTACATTACATTTGCATCGGCGCGCTTGGAACCTCGGCTGAGGTGGTACTAAAAAAAGTACCAGGTACCAGGTACTGTTCCCAGTGGAAAACCCCCCAAAAGTGAGTTGAACTGAACCGTGTTGTGCCGTACTATGCCGTACTTTTTGGAAAAGCACCATTAGATTGCTTTGGTTTGCTCTAATGAACCGTGTGTTGTCTCATGGTGGTGCTTCACATTACCACTTGTTATTAGCACTGCGGTTTCAGAACATATAAGACAAACCGATGTTAAACTTCCTGCAGAAATAATAAACATATATCGTTCTGTCCATTCATCTATGAAGTTTCAGTTTTCATAGTCTACTTTCCATTTCTTGTAGTAAGCCATGCTCTGTCACGCTTTCGTTTCTGTTTTTTCTGCACACTTTGTGTACACACGCTAAACTTTTGTGTTGGCTCTGTTGTGTGATACGTATAGCCACGCCCACCTCAAGGGGGAAAAGAGACTTGTTTACTGGTACATTAAATATTCGCATTTATGAGAAAAGCATCAGGGGCTGGATAGAACGGTTACTCGGTCTGCCATTTAGCGATGCCCACTATAGACGGTGCTGTTATTATCTTTGCTGAACTTTCTATCGACAGAGTAGATGGGGCCCGTGTTTTTTCGTAACATGGCAAATGAGAAGCCAACTCATGGTTTTATTCCCAAATCCAAGTTTCTACCTTGCGATGTCAAAACAACATGGCTGCTCTTAGCATCAGAAATAATCATAAAAACTTCCTACCTGAAAAATGATGTTTCTAACAAAATATAAACATAAGCCCTAGCGGTTACCCTTTTCATCTGTTAAACTTGCTTTAATCAGAAATGATAGAATTCTGACCAGTGGCATTACTGCTTGGAATTATGCGAGTTATGTTTCCGCTCCTATCTGATTCGGATTTCTTCTGTGCGTGTGTTTCAAGGTCACATATTCGAACAGAGAATATACCTGGGAATCAGCAAAAGTAGTGTTAAAACACAGACCCCATGACGTCTGTCTCATAGCTAGAATTTCTTCTCCTCATCTCAAGTCACTGCTGCACTGTGTCGCTACGTGGCCAAATAAGGCGTTAAAGACAGGAAAATGGGGACATCCTTTCGAGAGTGATGAAAAACTAAATCCCAGACTCTCTCTCACTCTCTCTCTCTTAGGCATAAACAGTCACACTCTCTCACACACGCGCGTTCACAGACACATTCAAATACTTGTTCTGCTTCTGCCTACATCATCCCACACACTACTAACACACACAAGGACGTACAAACACACACACAAAATTCTCCCCAAATTCAACTGTGTGAAACATCCTGCAAATCCTTTTTTTTTCTTATCTCACACTGACCGATGTCTAAAACCAACACACGCATAACACATCTGTCTGAGTTGCTACAAATCATTCAAGGCGTGGTGCCCCAGAGCGGTTTCCGTTAATGATCTGACTCAGCTCTGGACAATACATCATCATGATCAGCAGCATCAGCAGCAAGTGAGATCAGAGGCAGGTTGCCTAAAAACAGAGACATCTCACAGATTTAAATACCAAAATTCAACAAAAATGAGGTGCAAAATGAGATCCAGGTATTACAAAAAATCTGTTTAAGGTTTCTGTGCAGAACAGACATAAATGCTGTTGATAAATCAGTTGTCAAGTCCTTTGGAGCTCTCGGGTCTCTCCAGCCCAGAAAAACCCACACAGATGTTCTCTTGTCTTCCCACTCGCTCCTTTCTGGAGGTTCAGTTTAATTCCTAAGGCTGTTTCTAGTTGAAACATTTGTCAGCAGCTTCTACAAGGGGTTGGGTTCCAAAACCCGGTGCCAATATAACACCGGCATCCACAGTATATAACTGGTATGTACTAGAACCGAATCAGAACGCAGAATTCGGTGCCTCAATTCACTTAAATGCCTGAGCGAGTGTCTGAAATGCTTGTCTGCTGGTTCTCTGAAACGGACGTAAGAAGCATCATCAAACTGAGAGCAGGGGGTAGCTTATTGGGTAAATGACTATGAATCAAAAGGTCCCAGATTAATATCAAAGCACCACCAAGTTGCCAGTCAGAAATCTCTAATAATACAAATCCAACTTATCTTTGTAGTAACGCGAGTGTCCGTGTTGTTTTCACATTCCGACTTGACACCATCCATGTGAATGCAGTAATTACACTTACTCTGTCAGACATCTCTAATAATACAGAATCTCTAATAATACAGAATGTCTCTAATAGGGCTGCACGATATTAGGAAAATATGCGATATGCGATATTGTTGTTGAATACTGCGATGACGATATTTCTTGCGATATAACATTTCCCTAGAGAAATGCATTTTTTTATTATTATTATTGCCTATTTTTTTTAATTATTTATTTATTTATATGTAATGATGATACTAAAATAAACAGGTAATAGATATTCGTCTGATGTAATTAAATCTAATTCAGGCTAAAAAGAAACTATATGTCAAGGAAGTTGCAAATATTTAGACTTCAAAACACTATAAATGACTTAAACCCCTCAGCAGATATTCTGACTTCTGGTTTGCTGTTACTATAAACCTGCCAACACAATATGAATTACTTTCAAACATTACTTTTTATTTAAGTGGAACCATACACTCATCAATAGTGTCTTAAAACAAGAGCATCTTTTAAACTAAATATTCTCTTTGGCTTACCTGTTTTTTTTTTAATAAAAATAAATATTATTAAACAAAAATTAAATTAAAAAAATACTATTTGTCACACACACACGCACGCACGCACGCGCACACACACACGCGCTCCGCGACCGGCACTAGGACCCAGAAGTAATGCGGGCGCGAACCCGGAAGTATAAGAGGAGTAAACAAACTAGTGCATACAGCTTAGTCACTGTGTTCGCCATGTCGGTTCAGATTCGAGTGTTTGTTTATAGGACGCGGGTTAAATGTGTGTTTTTCCGTTGCTCCCCTTCTGTGGGAGTCCTTAAACTAATTCGCTTGTTTTTCCTGCCTACTCGCTTGCTTCCGCGTTTGTGTTTACCGTCTATAAAGGGCTAACGGCTAATCGCGGCTAACGGCTAATCGCTAAATCTTCTGATCATCCGGGGTTAGTTCGCAACAGAATGAAGTATAAAGATATAAATATATATATATATTTTATATATATATTTTATATATATATATATATATATATATATATATATATATATATATATATATATATATATAGAGATAAGATATAAGCGGGTATAAACATAGTAAGGGCCCATCTGATTGGTCAAATTTGGACACACAAATGCTTGGCAAATGAAGTATTTATCGCAACTCCTTGCAATATGGTTATCGCACATGCCATTATCGCGATAACGATATTTTTTCGATATATCGTGCAGCCCTAATCTCTAATAATACAGAATCTCTAATAATACAGAATGTCTCTAATACAAAATTTTTTGCAGAAATCGCTAAGCTAAAAACGCTTTAATTAAAATGCTAAACAGGTTGCTGCATTTCTCAACTAAGAAGTCCGACACAGCAACCTCGAAAAAATGTCTTTCAACAATTGCATGTAAAAGTGGAAAACCTAATGAACCATTTGAGGACACACGAGATGAAGCTAAAAGCAGAGGGATGTACAGTACTGTGTTTAACAGCTTGTGGACATCAGCTGGCAGTGAGTGTGTGTGTCCCAAACCCCAGTCAGACCAACACTAGCAGAGTCAAAGTTACTTATGTATAATTTAACTTTTAAAGTATTGTTTATTTAAGAAAAATAAATAAATAAAAAGTCATTCTTTAATGTTCTCCTCCATTATTTTGTGTGTTACGGCTCGACCTAGTTCAATATCGTAACATAAGTATCAGTTCAGGCACCGTTAAGGCACTGGCATCATTTTAAAAGTATCCATCTGGCACCAGTATCATAAAAAATTTTTTAAAAAAACAAGTCGTTCTAAGATTCTTTTTTTTTTTTTTATGACTGGGATTAACTCCTAGCCTTGTGTAGGCAGTCTGAGCACAGAATACACACATCATTAATCAGAACCATCCTTCCTAATCAATAGATGGAACAAGAAGAGCTAAAAATGTAGCTAATTAAACACTTAGGAACCAATCACATAGACCAAAACAGATACAGCACAACCTTTTTTTTGTTTCTGCTATCAGGATGAAGCAGACACAGGGCTGGTGGGAGTGTGACGGAAATTTAAATTCAAATTCAAATTTTATTTGTCACATACAACAGTCATACACAGTACGATATGCAGTGAAATGCTTAATTCTTCGCATATCCCAGCTTCTTGTTAGTAGGCAGGGGTCAGAGCGCAGGGTCAGCCATTTTACAGCGCCCCTGGATCAGACAGGGTTAAGGGCCTTGCTCAAGGGCCCCACAGTGGCAACCTGGCAGAGCTGAGGCTCGAACAGCCGATCTTCCGATTCGTAACTCTTCAGAGCCTTAACACACTGAGCCACCACCGCCCCATATCAGATATGTAAAGAATGCACAGAATTTTTATAATTTATATTAAAAATGAATCACACTTAATCAAATAGCATTTTACTGCTACCTTATGAATGAAAATATAGTACCTTAAAAACAAAAAGGGCGACACCATGTCAGAAAATCACTAAATGAGGAACATCCTAAAGCAAGCTAGCAAGAAAAGCTAAATCACACGAACAAAACTGAGCAGATATTTTAAGAAATATTTGACCTATATTTCTTCTAGACTTGTAAAAATAATACAACAAAAGCAAACCATATAATGTAGCATACATTATATGGGGCAGTGGTGGCTCAAATGGTTAGCGCTCTGGGTTACTGATTGAAAGGTCGGGGGTTTAAGCCCCAGCACCGCCAAAGCTGCCACCTACCCCAGGTTCTCTAGAACTGTGTCCTGGCTGACCCTGCACTCTGACCTCAGTTTCCTAACTGTGATATGCAGCAAAAACAACATTTCACTATGCTATAAGGTACATCGGACAAATTATCAAATCAAAATCTTAATACATTATGTGTAATGTGTACAGTACCAGCCAAAGATTTTTAACATCACTGGATTTTTTTTAAAAACTTTGAAATAACACTTTAGATGATTAAGCAGCAGCAAGAACAAGAAGTCAGTTGTTATTTTAAGCTGCTCTGGAACAGTTCTTGCACGACCAGTATTGTTGATGTCTGCACTGTCCCACCTGCCCTCACCATCCTCCTCCTCCTCCTCGCAAACCTTGTGGGACACAGCGTCCATTTAGAAAACCAGCTTAGGGAACTCGACATGTCGGGATGCAAAGGCGACAACATTCACCTGTTTGAACAGCCACAGAATATCAGGATGCAGCTGAACATATTCCTGCTGTGGGACAGACAAATGCTCTGTTTGGAGGAAAACTCCAGCGCTTTTCGTCTCTTTGGCAGTTTTAGCAGCAGTTTTATTACTGTGCTGATTACGATACAGCGCCACCACACAGGTGTTCGCAGAAACTGCAGTTGACAGAATGACAGGAATCAGAGTGAAACTTTTGGTACAAGACGCATTCTCGATGAAGACACCCACCAGAGTTTTGTCAAGAGCTGGAGGCGGCATAATAACTTGACAGAGACGGCTGCCTTGTAATTCCCTATGCAGGAAAAAGCCCTGCTTTTCTTGTATACATGAAAGAAGGCACATGAATTGCTTTTTGGGACTGGTAAGGGTATGGAATAAATATGAGACAGATGTTAAAAGTAACATTATTCTTTTAAAGTGTGCCTGAATTACGGCACTGCAAGTATTTCTGAAGATTTATTTATGTAAATTTACATGACGTGTATAAAACCACTTGATCGTCATCTTTCAAACTGCTGTCCAATATGAACCTGAAAAAGTGTTCTCTGCCATCTCATGTCTCTTTTCATTATTATTTGCCAGTGTGTGACTGGCAGCTCTCATGTTATCCATGTTTATTCTGCACATATTAAAATCAGAAAATTATAATTAAATTTGCACGTTAAACAACTTCCAGTTTTTGAAGGGGATTTCCCCTGCTTGACTTGTTAATCGTTCTTTACCGGTAACTCGTTATACAAGTATGCATGTATGTATGCACCAAAACCTGTTTTGACACCTGCAATTATAGAACAACAGGAAACTGTGATTTACATCACAAGCTGGAGTTAGCACTAACTTAAGCAGAAACGTTTTTCATTTCTCTTTCCTTAGTAAAAGTGCCAAAGGCGTGGTTGTTAACCGTGTTGAATACCACATACATTGTTCCAATAACTTACCGGTTTGCTTGCCTTTAAAATATTTTAAAGACTTTAAGATGTTTAAAATAAGGCAGGCTGGAGCTCCTAACATATGGCCCGCTCCTGATCAAACATGGGATAATTCGGTTAGCGGAAAGTTTCACAAAAAAAAAAAAAAAACCTCTCCAGCAAAAAAACTCTAATTTATTCATTCATTCATTCATTTTCTATACCGCTTAATCCTGTGTTCAGGGTCGCGGGGGACCTGGAGCCTATCCCAGGAGACTTCGGGCACTAGGCGGGGTACACCCTGGACAGGGTGCCAATCCATCGCAGGGCACACACACATACACACACTCACACACTACGGGCAATTTAGGAACGCCAATTAGCCTAACCTGCATATCTTTGGACTGTGGGAGGAAACCGGAGTACCCGGAGGAAACCCACCAAGCACGGGGAGAACATGTAAACTCCATGCACACAGAGACGGGAATCGAGCCTGGCGGGGGAATCGAACCCAGACCCTGGAGGTGCAAGGCGACAGTGCTAACCACTACACCACCGCGCCGCCAACTCTAATTTAATTGTTTATCAATTATAAAAAGATATCCCAAAATTATTAAGAAACATCTAGAGCTTCAGTGGACCCTTACAACCATCAAGTCTCTACTATTGGGACTGCATGAAAAAGCTTAGTGGGGTTTAGTGCCCTGGTAACTACAGTGGTGTGAAAAACTATTTACCCCCCTCCTGATTTCTTATTCTTTTGCATGTTTGTCACTCAAAATGTTTCTGATCATCAAACACATTTAACTATTAGTCAAAGATAACACAAGTAAACACAAAATGCAGTTTTTAAATGAGGGGTTTTATTATTTAGGGAGAAAAAAACTCCAAACCTACATGGCCCTGTGTGAAAAAGTAATTGCCCCCCTGAACCTAATAACTGGTTGGGCCACCCTTAGCAGCAATAACTGCAATCAAGCGTTTGCGATAACTTGCATTGAGTCTTTTACAGCGCTCTGGAGGAATTTTGGCCCACTCATCTTTGCAGAATTGTTGTAATTCAGCTTTATTTGAGGGTTTTCTAGCGTGAACCGCCTTTTTAAGGTCATGCCACAACATCTCAATAGGATTCAGGTCAGGACTTTGACTAGGCCACTCCAAAGTCTTCATTTTGTTTTTCTTCAACCATTCAGAGGTGGATTTGCTGGTGTGTTTTGGGTCATTGTCCTGCTGCAGCACCCAAGATCGTTTCAGCTTGAGTTGACGAACAGATGGCCGGACATTCTCCTTCAGGATTTTTTGTTAGACAGTAGAATTCATGGTTCCATCTATCACAGCAAGCCTTCCAGGTCCTGAAGCAGCAAAACAACCCCAGACCATCACACTACCACCACCATATTTTACTGTTGGTATGATGTTCTTTTTCTGAAATGCTGTGCTACTTTTACGCCAGATGTAACGGGACATGCACCTTCCAAAAAGTTCAACTTTTGTCTCGTCGGTCCACAAGGTATTTTCCCAAAAGTCTTGGCAATTATTGAGAGTTTTTTTAGCAAAATTGAGACGAGCCTTAATGTTCTTTTTGCTTAAAAGTGGTTTGCGCCTTGGAAATCTGCCATGCAGGCCGTTTTTGCCCAGTCTCTTTCTTATGGTGGAGTCGTGAACACTGACCTTAATTGAGGCAAGTGAGGCCTGCAGTTCTTTAGATGTTGTCCTGGGGCCTTTTGTGGCCTCTCGGATGAGTTGTCTCTGCGCTCTTGGGGTAATTTTGGTCGGCCGGCCACTCCTGGGAAGGTTCACCACTGTTCCATGTTTTTGCCATTTGTGGATAATGGCTCTCACTGTGGTTCGCTGGAGTCCCAAAGCTTTAGAAATGGCTTTATAACCTTTACCAGACTCAATTACTTTTGTTCTCATTTGTTCCTGAATTTCTTTGGATCTTGGCATGATGTCTAGCTTTTGAGGTGCTTTTGGTCTACTTCTCTGTGTCAGGTAGCTCCTATTTATGTGATTTCTTGATTGAAACAGGTGTGGCAGTAATCAGGCCTGGGGGTGACTACAGAAATTGAACTCAGGTGTGATAAACCACAGTTAAGTTATTTTTTAACAAGGGGGGCAATCACTTTTTCACACAGGGCCATGTAGATTTGGAGTTTTTTTTCTCCCTTAATAACGTAAACCTTCATTTAAAAACTGCATTTTGTGTTCAATTATGTTATCTTTGACTAATAGTTAACGGTTTTTGATGAGCAGAAACATTTAAGTGTGACAAACATGCAAAAGAATAAGAAATCAGGAAGGGGGCAAATAGTTTTTCACACCACTGTATGTGGAGATGATGCCATGGTCACACCACATTGGTCAAATAAACTGGGAAAAGCACAGCGTCTCACTGATTCTCACTTATGAAAAAAATAAACACAAATTATGATTGGATGCCAGTCCGCACAGAAGGAATTACAAATATATATTTGATTTTATTTCCATTTTATTGACTATCAGAGTGTTTTATTTTGAAAAATTATCAGATTGTCTCCCATTTGCTTCCGTCTGCACATCGTAACATGTGATTCGCATGCTCCAAGCCTGCTCTGTATAATAATAGATCAATGCCTTTCAAGTGTGTTTGAAACAACTTCAACTCTGGATTAAAATCATGCTTTAATATTTTGAAATCGCCACAAAAGCACTAAAAATCCTTCTTCTATTTCCAACGACCTACTGTATCTTTTTGAGGTTGTCTGCTGTGGCCGCAGCGAAAATGAGATTTCGCAGAGAACTGGACATGAGGAATACACTTCAGGTGTCACGGTGGGAACGTCTTGTCACAGCGCTCACACCAATTCTGTGTTATGCTACGCTGTATGTATTATGCACTTTTTTAAGCTTTGTTAAGAGAGAAAACCGTCTTACATAAACCTGATCCGTGGTGCAAAAAAGGTTGGAGATCACTAGTCTAGAGACAATCTGCTGAAGTTCAAACCGAGCACCAGAATGGGGAAGAAAGATGATTTCAGTGACTTTAAACGGGGGAAGGTTGTTGGTGCCAGACAGCTGGTCTGAGTATTTCCCAAACTGCTGATCTACTGGGATTTTCATGCAGAACCATTTACAGAGGGTTTACAAAAAAAGAGAAAATATCCAGTGAACAGAAGTTATCTGGGTGAAACTGCCTCGTTCATTCCAGAGGACTAGGAGAACGGTCGGACTGGCTCGAGCTGATAAAAAGGTATTTCAAATAACATCTCGTTACAACCGAGGTACGCTGTAGAGCATCTCTGAACGCATACACAGATGAGCTACGCTGGGAGAACACCACACTGGGGTACCGATGCTGTCAGGAAACTGATGCTGCAGTTCACATGAGTTCAGTGCAACATCAAAGGGGGGGTGGGGGGGTGATTTAAGGCTGTTCTGAAAGCAAAAGAAGGTTCAAGCCTGTACTAGCATGGTATACCTAATCAAGTGGCCAGAGTCTATTTTTATTATTAAAACACTTGTCAGAGTTAGTATCATCCTTCAGCATTAAACACACAGAGGTAAGAACTAATCATGACTAATCTACAGCATTAGCAGAGAGACAGTACAGCGGCTGCAGGGTAACTAGACAGAGGAGCGGTATGGCCTACTCATATTCGGCAGCCTACAGGTGAGAGGAAGGTTAATGAGCCGCTAGCTAGCCTCATTTTTATACACAGCACACTAGTTCACATCTTGGCTCTATACACACACACACACACACACACACACACACACACACACACACACACACACACACACACACACACACACACACACACACACGATAACTCTCCTAACTTCGAGTATGAAATACTTAACGTGTCAGGAATAACACAATACAGGGCCGGGCTGTTCTACCAAAATTATGTACATCTGGAAGATTTTCATACGTGTTATTCTGCAGACCCTACTGTGATTATAAGGCTTAAATTATTAAACTTACAAACGCTGTTGATCTGCAAGGTGTACAGTCAGATTTAATGCTGTGGAACGTCCAAGAGACAAGTTACTTCCTCTTCTCATTTATGTTATAGCGGTTATAGCCGTTACTCTTTAAACAGCTTCAGACTCTCTCTCTCTTTCTCTTCTGCTCTGGAAATGCAGCCTGTCATTTTACAGGGAAATCGGAAAGCATAAACGCCTCGGTCCTGAAGACCTTCATGTGCTGAAAAACGTCACGAAGCACAAAAACTCAAGGCTCCTTCCATAAATGTTAAACAAATGTCTCCTAAGAGAAAATGTCACCACATCACCCTTTTCAGAGCCATTTTTAATATTAGTCTAAGAGTGTCTGCTGTACAAGTCCCTGAATATGAGCCGTTACTATAGAAACAACAAGGTATCAAAATAAATGCATTAATATAAACCTGTTGTTCATGCTATAGCCGAAATGATTTGTGCTAATATTAAAATAAAGCTACTCCTTTAGACCAATTAGATGTGGGCATTTATTCACTGAACCTAAACAGGACATGTTCCCATGGCAATAAACATTGCCCAGATGATAAGAGAAAAATTCTATAATGTGCAAGAATTCTTCAATATATGGCAAGGAGTTATCCATATAGTTATCCTTGTGAATGGAGCAAAGAAAATGTGAACAAAAGGCCACAAAAATAACTTTAGCTGTTATCTGTGTTCTGTGAAAATATTCAGAGCCTCTCTTATTATTCTCACAATGTTCAATGTGGAGGAAATATAGGCAAATTTACAGGAATATATTAAAAGTCATCTGGCCGTTACACCCTTACCGTCAGAAGCATGAAAACCTGCATGAAGCGTGAAAATCAGAAATGTGCACAATACACCCAGGAGCAAATGTATCCTGCAGACGCTATGAGACTGATGAGGTAGCAGCAGGAGACAGGAATGAGCAAGCTGTAGCTTTGTATCAGCAGCTCCAAAACCTTTTGTTAATGGACACTACTGGAGCACCATGAAGCACAATGCTTTTTCTATGGAGCTCGATTGAAACAATGTGTGTGAAAGAGAGAGAGAGAGAGAGAGAGAGAGAGAGAGAGAGAGAGAGAAGAGGGGGAAAAATCCCCAAAACAATTACAGCAGGTGTACGATGGAAATAAAACTAGAAACGAAAACGAAGCATGTGTGTAAGAAGGGAGAAAGTGAGAGTGAGACGGACAGGAAGTATGTTCAGTCTTACCTCGGAACTTCTTAGGAGGGCTGTTAAGATCTCCAGATTCTGGCTGAACAACACAGCGGTCGTCCACAAGGCTGCGGCCAGAAGACAAAAAAAAAACAGACAGGTTACAAACGTTGTAGAGAAATCATTCAGCACCAGCAGCCTTCAGACAGATATGTGCATAAATAAAGCAGAGATCTAGAACTAATTTCTTTGGAAAATGTAATACATCATATTAATGGCAGAGTGAATAGAGCCTGCAGTTATCAAATTATGTTTTTCATTTCTGGCTTATTATATCAAACCAGTAATACCTCTTATTCCACCTCTTACACGATATAACAGGCAGAGACAAGTAGCGCTGGGCGATGTCCTGACATAATATCACTATCACGATTAAATGATGTGATGATTTACCAACATCGAACATTTTTTAGATAACAAAAACTGGTTTGAAGCACCCGATTTAGAGTACAGAATCTGTAATATTGTTATTTATTATGAGGACTTTTGAAATATTAAGAAAAGCAGACTCCGTCAATATAAAGACAAACATTCCAGGGAAACCAGAAAATAAACTGGGAGAGAAATGAAAGGTAGTGAAGGAACGAGAATAATACAGTATGTTGAAAGTAATAACCCTGTTCGAAATGACAGATGTACACATCTGGCACTTTTACATCTCCAGGTCTGTGGGACGGAGATGTAAGGACAAGCTTTGCGTTGAGAGAGTCTTATTCTGATCCATAAGTGAAAAACTATGTCCCCAGGCAATCATTATGTTATTCAGCCATCCACCCGGGCCAATGGTGTGTCTGTGTGCTGCGTTTATATGACGGTATAACACTACAGAGGCACATGCCATCACACCTAGCATAGTGCCTGTTTCATGGTGTTAACATGACACTGAGGGGTTAGTGATATAAACAGTTAACACACACACACAATGATTCTGCATCATCTCTGATCACTATCATCTGGTGAAGGCAGCAACAGTTTCTTAAGCTCCTCATGCTGGCTGTTGGGCGCCTTCCATACCACCCATAGTGCAAATCACAAACAGAAGCTGCTGACGTCTCTCTCTCATCCCACAGATTTCACAAACGGATGACCAACACATACAGTAGGCACGGACAGACATGTACACCTACACACACACCCACACTTCATTCCACTGGCAGAGCGTCGCAGGCCAGGTGGCTCATTACAGCCTGTCTTGTGTGAGGTCGGTCAATGGTACAGAGAAAGAGCCACACAGCTCTAAATATAGCTCCAGCTTCTTTCTGTCTCTTTCTCTCTCCCTCATATATAAATACACACACACACACACACACACACGAGGGAGAGAACTGATTACTGGGCAAAATCACCAGGCGTGTCTTTATGACAAATGAGTGCTGTTAAGCTAAAATTCTTCAGCTTCACACATGTAGTTTTGTTATCACTGAGGAGGAGTGACATGAGGCAGTGCTGTGTCAAGTGTGTGTGCCATTGCCAGAGGGGGTCATTGAGAAATGCCTTAGACTTGTAAAGGGGTAAATTTGAACACCACAATGTGACAGGGTGTGATTAGGCCCAATGGGAAGGTGTCTTTAGCTTGGAAGAAAAAAGGCACTAAAGCTAAGATTTCGGTTTGAGTCACATTAAAAAGCAAACATACAGTAAAACTGTATCAGGAGACCTTTTAGATGCCCAATTAACCATCATGATCTCTCATCTAAGGGGAGTAATGTATTCCTTAAATGCAGGTGATATGTTGATAAAGAAAGCACAAACTATCTCAGTGTAAACGATGATAAGTGTACGGACACACACATATCTTTATTTCTTTGCACAACCATGTAACAGTCCTTATAATCCTAAAAATATCAATCGACATTTCCATTTCTGAGTCTTCTCCTAGCCTTACTTGTTTATTATTATTTTAAATAAGGTAATCAGTTAATACTTTATAATTTGCAATTGTTTTCTCACCTCTAAGAGAGCTGCCTCAGAATGTGCCAAGTTCGTGATTTAACACACTAAATTTCTTTTAAAGGAAAAACAAAAAAACAATATATAATGATACCTAATTAGCTGCATTTAGCTGAGCTCCCAAACATCACAGCTGATTATGTCTGATTAACTGATATTTATTTTAAAGCAGTAAAAAATCTTCCTGAGACACCTAATCATGTGTTTCTCTGAATCAGGTTCAAAACTCCTAATCGGGATGTAAGCCAGCACCTCTCCGGCTAAAAATAAAATCCTGGTGTACAGGCCTAATCTACTGAGCCACTGCCACCGTTTGGGTTGATTTCAAAAAAAGAAAAGCAGGGCAGCACAGGACAGCACTAGAGAACAAAGGCAGAGGCAGAACATACCCCAGGGTGCTGATGAAGCCATTGGTGGAGCCCTCCGCGTACAGGGAGCAGATGTCCCCAATATGGAGAAAGCTAGACATCTTGTCTGACATTTTTCTCAGCTTTTAGGTCCGCCTATTGGATAAAACAGAGAGGGCAGGATTTTATTCATACAAATATAACGATCAAACAGGGCATGCAAATTACCTTCCCAGTGTGCCAGTTTAATACTGTATGCCTGTTTAATAAGTATATATGGATTTATGATCACTGAGGTAAGGAGTGAGTGTATGATCATGCAAATGAGGTGGTCATAAGTAGGTTATGACGATCCATAGCTTTTCCGGCGAGAGCACACAAAACTGCAGGGATAAAATCTAGAACATCGCTACTTTCCATTTTGAGATGGCCTAGTTTTAAAGAGAACTTGCACGGAACTCAAGGTCTGTTCACTGTCAAAGTCGGGGGGCTGCTGCGGGAAACCCAGCCTCACCCGACCTGCACTTACAAGCAGCCGAAAAAAAATAACATCAGAATACAGAGACGACCTGATTAGCTGGTTAGAGATTCTAAAAGCTTTTATTCTAAGCAAACTTGCAAGACATGACAAGGTGGGGAGGGTTTTTTTTTTTTTTTTGGCACATTTTGCTAGGCCAGAAATTCAAAATTCAAGTTTAAGATTGCACAACTGTAAGCAGTCCAACTTTTGTCAAGGGTCTGTTTGTTAAACTCTCTTTCAGCACAGAAGGAAATGGGAGGACACTACATGCAAGTTCAACCGTTGCCCTTAGCCACAGACAAAGCTAGAGCAACGGTCATAAACCATGGTTCAAATGACATGCTTCTGTAAATCACAATATTTAAGGTCTCTTATAAAGTGGTAAGAGAGTCACTGTGTGTAGCACTGAAGATCTAGAGTAACCAGGTAATGATTAATGCTCGGGTTAATGCATGTTCTTCATGTCCTTACACAGTTTCATCCAAGGTTTGCTCCTACTGTACCTCCCAAAAGCATGCACTGGCTCTGGAGTAATGGAATGGTTGTGCTAGGTGCCAGTGAGTTCTATCCAGGGCATATCCCTACCCCACACCCAGTGTTTTGAGATACAAGGACGAGAACACCCTTGAGGATTTATAACACATCAATATCACTAATATCAATTAACAAATTATGGCATGTTTTGTTTTTCCCCAGCATTTGCAACGAGCATGCATGCTGCCTTTTAGACATCAGATCTCAAAAAGTGATCTGCAACAGGTGATCTCTCAGTGCCAAAGAGAACAGAGTGCAATCACCTCACACACACATAAGCAGATAAATCAGACAAAGAAATGAGTAGGTTTAAGATGGAGCACATGTTAAACCTGAACGTAAAAATAGTGTTGAACGGAAAAATAATCGGCGGAACCAAACACACCATCACAAACACTCACACAGAGCTCTTTGAGTTGTTGGTTTTTTTTGTTTTTTTTTTAAAGCAGCTGTTTGATCAATGGCACGCGTTCGAAATCACCATGCCAACACTTCCGTTTCAGCACAGCTTACATTCTTCATCACACAGCATGGGTACAATGAGGTGCTCCTGAGACAAGCTCGAACCAGAGTCACATGCATGCCTGCAGAACTTACTGTAGTGCAGCGGTGTGCAGGTGTGCAGAGCTCCCAGGACACCTCATTTTACTAATCAGCTACTTTAATTGATTTGGGTACCATAGAGCAGGGAGGAGAAAACATTAAAATGGCAGGACAGGTGGTCCTTCAGGACTGGAGTTGAGACCCATTGCTGTAGTGACACCTACTCACAGAGAGGGATGGAGACCTGGATTTGAGCCAGGTGATTTACATCCACCCGTGGGCCGTTACTCCAGGATATTTATGACTACTTAACCCAAAGATAGCTAGATAGATAGATAGATAGATAGATAGATAGATAGATAGATAGATAGATAGATAGATAGATAAACACATACACGTGCTGCACTTCTTCATACCTGTCTGAAAAGGTAACGTGTGCGCACGCGCTTGACCAGGCTCGCGCACAGCACGAGCTCAATGAGCTCGCGCACTAGCGTTTAAATGAATTTAAATCTTTTGGGTCAACGAACTTTTTCCCAACCGTCACCCCTGAGGAGAGCCACATAACGCATTAAAAACCCCTCAATTCACCAAAATAAAACCTAAAATACCAGAGAAAGGAGGTACAATGCGCTCAGGTGGCTTCACTACGACACCGTGTAAGCATTAATAAATACATAAATACATAAACACATGTGCATCTTGCTGAAAATGACTTAAATCGTGTGCGCGAGCTCGATCTTTAAAACCAGTCCATCAGCTGAGCGCTGAACTTTTACCTCCTGCGGATGGAGAGGGTGTCAGAACAAAAGACGGAGCACACTTCAGTCAGGGAGAGACCCAGTCCGGACGGGTTCCGCCGCTCGGTAAGTCCATGGTCGGTGACAAAAACCGGAAATTTTATTTTTTTTTAAAAACCACGGCGTGTCGTTAGACAGCTGAGTTTCTGTCCGCGCGCGCTCCGCCGCTCACTCTCCAACCTCCACGAGCCGGGGAAAGCTCCGCCCACTCGCTCGCGCTCGCTCTCTCTCTCTCTCTGTGCGCCTGTCGATGGGAAATGTAGTTCAGTGCGCAGGAGTAACGCAACACTTGTGAACGTTACAGCCGTATACACGTGTTTAGAGTTTTCACCATTTTCACTGCAGTGGGTCTTTTCCATTCTGGAAAACTGGACATGCTTTGGGAATACAGCTATATCTATGTAAATAAAATACAGGTTTTGTCTGTACATTGGGTCAGAACTCGATCTTTCACTGATATCTTTACATTTCATACACTGGAGGACCAGAACCCAGTCTCAGAAAAACATTCAATGTCTGTTTGTCTGTCTGTCTGTCTGTCTGTATGTCTATCTGTCTGTATGTCTGTCTGTCTGTCTGTTTGTCTATCTGTCTGTATGTCTGTTTGTCTATCTGTCTGTATGTCTGTCCGGCCAGATTCGTCACAGCATCACACAAAACTGGTTCGACAGAATTAAATGAAACTTTGCCAGTAGCTCGGTATTTGTCCAAAGATAAACCTGCACCATAAATGAAATCAAAATGTTGAGTAGAAGTAAACTTGTAAACAAACAGGGAGTTTTGACAGCGTACTGCGCATGCGTCAAACTGTAGGCACGTCTTAATTCAACCGCTGGACAGAATTCAATCAAACTTTTTGCAGTATTTGGAGTTTAACCTGCACCATACAGTAAGTGAACCCAAAATGTTGAGAAAGAAATGAAGTTATGAACAGTTATGAGCCTGATTTAACCATCTACTTTAAAATAAGCTACTAATGCACTACTTGCTCAATGTAAACAAACACCTGCACCAATAGATATCAATTAGAAAAGATCAACTGAATGTTTTTACTGGGATTAGTTCATATTTTCACTTTTGGAACGGAAACATCCTCAATCCCCAACTGAGAAAAAGTTCAAAGGTCAGCCATCAACTGGAAAATTCATCAATGCTTACAGTTTTCTGGGATTCTCGAGGGCCAGAAGTATTGGAACATTAGCAGGGAAAAGGTTCAACAATCAACAGTGCTCGTCACAGTGAGATGCTTATTGAAGAGCTGAAGCCTGAACTTTGGAGTAAACACAGAGGACTGCTGTCCAAGGGTGTCGTGATCTTGCATGACACTTCCGTCCAGACTGTCGACACTTGGTTTTGGGGTGTTAAAGCATCCTCCCTATACTGTTGTCGTTTTGCTGAAATAACAGCGCTGAAGTGGTATAAGCGAATTTTAACACCCTGGAATAGTCTTAAGACAAAACTTCATCTTTATCCGATCTAGTTTTTCCATTTCTCATCTGTGTCTCACTCTGCGATTACTGAACAGGGAGTGTATTTGTCTGACGATGAAAGAAGGACAACTTAGTGTAAACAAGGCGTGCTGTACAGAAAGACAGACAGACATGGACGTGGACTTCAACCTCAAATAATAACAATAATATCACTGATTACATTAAAGATCATCAGCTTTAACCTTTTAGCTCTTTCTACAAAGTCTTTAACCGGCATTTAAAGTTCAATAACTGGCATGTTTTTGAAAGGTAGGATGAAACGAGAGAACCAGGAAGAAACCCATACAAACACAAGGAAACTAGCAAGGAAAGAACCAGACACCCTGGAGTTGCATGATGTTTAAATGTCCTGCTAAGTGCAGCTAGTGATCGCTCAGATCTAATTGCACTCGCTGCTAATTGCACTGTGTTATCTGAGTATCTGCTCCAGATATGTGAAGAGAGAATTTTAGTAATTCTGAAAAGTAATGTATATACGTCAAATAAAGGCGTAACTACTGTATCTAACTAACTGGCAGTGCAGTGTGTCCCCTAAGCCTCCATATATTAAACAAAATTAAATTTAGGAAAAACATGTTTTTTTTTTTTTGCATTATCTCCCCGTGCTCTGGTTGACTCCCACAGTCCAAAGACCAAAGCCGTGTCCACATTGTCTGTAGTGAATAAGTGGGTGTGTGAGTGAGTGTGGCCTGTGATGTGTGATGGTTGGCACCACATGCATGGTGTCCCCTGCCTTGAGTGCCCTGGGATAGGTTCCAGAGCTGCTGTGACCCGAGACAGGAAAAGTAGTAGAGATAATGTGAAATGAACGTAAAAGTTCTTCAAGCTAAACTGCATATACTTGACTGTGGATTTATTATTTCTAACACACTGTACATGTTCACATCCATGCTGTAACATGTTCTTGCTGAACCATATATTCCCATAGGCTCCTGACTTTTCGCTCATCCTAATTTATGTCTATTCATTAAAAGAGATTTATTTTATTTATTTTCGTTAAATAGGCAAGGTGGATTCATCGCCATCATCTTTATTCCCACGCACTTATCGCTCATTTCATTTCATTTTGTCCTGCAAGACGCTGCTCAAACCCAGAGGCTCCTTTATCTGCCTGTCAATTCCACTTTTCATGTCAAGTTTATAACAGTCTGACCCACAAACCAAGTTGGTGATCTACTTTTTTTTTTTCCCTACCTGGCCTAAAAAAGAAACACATTTTTTTTCAATCATTCATTACACGTTTGACTCAGTTTTTGTGGTGAGTTTTGCTGCAGACTAAATACAATATAAAATAATTTTTTTTTCAAATAAACATCTGTGTGTTCTAAAAGAATAAGTCATTAAATGGAAAAAAATAATAGCAGGTGCTGTTATAAAGTAATAATTCATAATTAACCATGTAGTAGGGGGAGTCAAAAATGATCCGCACTCTGGTTATATAAAAATTTCTGATGGCGTCTTATCAGCGCTTTTCATTCAAGGCTCCTGTCTCACCCTCACTGCTCTGCAGGTGTAAAATTAATCTACCTTTTTTTTGTAGTCTGAGAGTTTACCTGGTGCAGAAACAACAGAATCTCTTGGATATCTGCGAACACTATTTGGACCGATACTCTGAGGACCTACTGTACCTATGGAAGTTTCTTAATGAGAATCGTTACCGGTGATGAGACATCAATCCCCGGCTGAGGAGAAGTTCAAAGGTCAGCCATCAGCTGGAAAATTCATCAATGCTTACAGATGTCTGGGATTCTCAAGGGCCAGAAGTATTGGAACATTATCAGGGAAAGGGTCCAACAATCAACAGTGCTCGTCACAGTGAGATGCTTATTGAAGAGCTGAAGCCTGAACTTTGGATTACTTTGGATGCACTTCTGTCCAGACTGTCGACACTCTGCTAAACTTGGTTTTGAAGTGTTAAGATTATTTTGAGTGTCCCTATAGTCTTGATCTCGCTTCATCTAACTTTCACCTGTTCGGTCTCCTGAAAGCAGCCCTATAAGGACAAAGATTCACTTCTGATGGAGAGATAAAAATGTAAGTCGCTCTGGATAAGGGCGTCTGCGAAATGCCTAAATGTGAAAATATACAGTTCTTTAGATTACAAAAATAGTTCAATGTTTTCATAACCTCACATTAAACTCCTACATAAAGAAGATCCCAGAATATTGTGCATGCAATAAAAAGGTGACATCATGGAAAAGGAACATTCCAAGCAATATCAATCGTTGAACTGAACTTGTAATTTGCTAAATAAGGAATTAGTCCTTGGGTAAATACTGTTCCCCAATTTTCACTTTAATTTTAACAGGTTCGCCCCTACGCACTTTACCAGTTCATGTAGCAGTAAATCACAGTGGGAGGAAACTGAAGAACGCAGAGGAAGCCCAGGTCGAGAACATGCAACACTGTACACACACCGTACCTGTGCTGTGCTTACTTGTTGTTATCTGACCACGTTAAATCCATGTTCTTTACCTATATACTGCATAGTGTGTATACTGTAAGTGTGTGTGCACGTGTTTCATGCTGCCTTGTGTTGTGTATTAGCGAGTGTTTGCGATGTGGCGTAATATGGACGAGGTCTTTCAGATGCAAATATTCACAGATGGTTTGACTCTCACTGACACTGCAGCTGATTTCCACTAAAATGGATGCACATGGTAAGGCACTTTGATCAGGTACTCAGTGTGTACACACGCAAACAAACACACACACACACACACACACATACACTCCTCTTCTCCTTATTAGACGCGAAGGAAAGGTACTCTAACTGCGAAAAGAATTCGTTACATGCATGCAGGTCTGCTATGGCGAAAAAAATATATGTTATGAGAAAAGAGTGTGATGCCCAACCTGTGAGGGGACATGAAAATACACTCAGTGGATCAGCTAGTCAGTTATACAATTATACTTTTTTTTACTGTCTTTTCCCTGTTTCAGATGATCAGGAGGTGCTTTCACACGATTAAGCATGTGGCCAAAAGATCATATTCAGAGTTTGAATCCCAAAAATCATAAGCATTCATGGCCAGACGTCAAAGTCTGCAAAACTGGATCAGCACTATAAGTGGGAGGGACAGTGCCACTATCTACTTTGTCAGTGGCCAATCATAAATGTAGCTAATTTTGAGCTGGTGTATGTGTAAGACGGCAGGTAGCGCTTTTCTCCGTGTCCCCTCCATTCAGTAGTTGCCATGTGACAGAGCGGGAGATAGCGTATAGGTGGGAATTGGCCGTGATTGAATATCTGGAGAGAAATGACTCATAACAAGATTAAGCATTTCATTGTAGTGTTGGCATGTTAGTGTTGACATGCATATGACAAATAAACCATTTTTTTATCTTTGTATAGATAATAATATAGATAACTGAGTTCAGATAATGGGCTCAAAACAGGTATTGTTTAAATATACTAGATCTAATCTGCGATAAGGTGATATACATAATTAAAGTGTAGGAAAAATCTATGTGGGGTTCAAGTGAAACCAGGACTTGTAATAAAATTAGGAGTAAAACTGATTAGAAGACTTCAAGCACTCTACGGTGATGAGACCCTTAAAACATTTTAATGGTGCGACCATTTAAAAAAAAGTCATACGACAGTGAATGACGAACCCACTGCAGTCGTTCCCGTGAACATTGAGCGAGTGGAACGCTGAATCAACATCACATTGCCCATACAGTTCTGACTGCGCTCAAAGCCATTTCCACAAGTTTGGGACATTAAAGGAGTTCCTGGGAGGCTAGGGGTTCAGACCTGAAGCAGGCTATATGATCAGCGAAAACGTTCTACCTTGATGGTATCCAAACTAAGTGTATTAGTGTAGTATGGGATTATATAGAGAAATAAAGCGAGTTTTATCCTCATTACCTCATGTTCTGTTATTCTGTACAATCAAAAGTCTTAATTTGACTTGAACGCCACTCCTACTACTACCACTACTACACACTGCTTTCGTTTGTATGGCACAACAGCATCAACTTCTGTATGCAGTTTGGAACACAGCTTAGTGAACAGAGAACCTGTTAAATAACAATTCTGCTAATTGTGTCGGAAAATGTTCGCTACTTGTTCTACTCATTTCATGGGTCCCATAAGAGAGACAGGATTTAAATTAGTCACCATTTGTGGCACTGATGCAGCTGTTGCTTAATTCAAGAGCGTCAGGTGGAGAATAATGCCCTGTAATCAGTTAGCCCTGTTCATCTATCTAAACAAGCTTGTTCTGTGGGTAATAACCCTGAACTAACACACAGCTTATTGGAGAAGTTGGTCTACAAGACACTACACTGACTAAATGGACTGTTATCACTGTTAATTTGGCAATAGCTTTCTGAAATATAGTGCAGTCTTATTATTTAAGAATATTCCTTCTGTGTATTTATATACAGTATTATAGATCTTACTAATAGGAGTAAATGCTTGGGGTGAATTAGGGGTCACTGTTTGAAGATACAGTATACAGTAAGCACAGGATATAAAACCAAGTGATATGAATGGATGGTTGTTTTCCCTGGAAGCCTGCAGCCATCTGAAGCATTCGCAAATGAAATAAAGACGTAGTAGACGTTTCATTCTGTACTTTTAGCCAAATGTCTGATTGGTTGTCTGGGGTAATCTGCTTTGTATACAATATCTGGTAATACTCAAGACAAATCGAATTAGCTAATCGCAGTACGGGAGAAACTGCTAAAATCTCTTTTCTAGACACTCTCTGATAGAAAGGCAATTCTCTGATGATTTGTAAAAAGAAAGAGAACATGAGCTCTTTGGGTTTCTCCCTAAAACTCATGTTTATGTGGATCATGGAGAAGAAGAACAATCCCACTAGTCACAGCAGGGTGAGTTGTGCTTTTGGAAGGAGAATGAAGACGGTAACTGTATATCTGTTGTTGATGGTGTTCTGTAGGGGAGGCCCGAATGGGTGGGGGGTATCGACGACCTCGGCTGGGTTAGGTTTCATTTCCAAGGACAGGCTTGCTTTGATCCTCAGTCCGCCTCACTGCCCTTGTTATTGTTCCAGTGGTGCGAGGTGATAATAAAACACCAGCTCAGCTCAGAGCGCCCACTATTCAGACATGTCTGAGCAAGAACAGTGACCTAAAATCAGCTACACATGTTTATGTATTTGTATTCATCAGAATATTACATGCATAAAGACTGATCCTTTACTAGTCTTAGTACACTACTCATTTTACTCCCTGAGCGATTCATTTGCATGCTGCAGTTAGCAGGAAGCAACAGCTCAGGAAACTTTGTGTGATACGGGACAACGTTAACCATGCAATAATCCACAAAAAAACAAGGTGAAGCAACATTAAACTACCTTCATTTTACACAAACTTCATTCTCATCCTCAATCATTTGATTGCATGGCCCTTTTGCACACTGAACCATCATAATGTGTGGATATTTTATGATGCAATAACACTTGTTTGTTATATGTGAAATAACATGCTTCAAGATTTCATTCAAAGAACCACTCTTTCACCCTCCTGGAGTCCTGGAATATCCATCTCTCCTCTTCTGCTCTTTCTCCCCCTCTTTCTCTTCCCTCTCTCCCCCTTTCACTCTCTCTCTCTCTCTCTGTCGAGCTACACATGTCACCCCTGAGCTGCCAGTGATCCAGATTCCCTCTGCCCTCCGGACCTGTCTGATCCATCCTGGTGCCCCGCTTCTGCTTGGAGATCTCTCATATGGATGCCCCGTGTGTCTCTTTGGGATGCGTCTGGTGTCGGGGGATGGGTTCACTCTACCATGAAAACGGTTCTGGCCTCGACTGGTGTTGGTAACTGTTTCTCTGAGGACTTCGATAGTTCAGGACTGGAATTTCCTACAAGTCTTCCTGAGTCTCCAATAACTACTGGACTCCATTTTAACATCAATTAACATCAACTATTATAGCTGAACTGGCTGCCACCTAACACACTGTATAAATGCAGATCATTTCCTGCTTCCTGTTTCACCCAGATGAGGATGGGTTCCCTGTCGAGTCTGGTTCCTCTCAAGGTTTCTTCCTATTACCATCTCAGGGAGTTTTTCCTTGCCACTGTCGCCCTCGGGCTTGCTCACCAGGGACTATCTGTACATTCTGATTCATACACATTCACATTCCATACAAACTTAAATAATTCTTTTGATTGTGTAAAGCTGTTTTGCGACAATGACAATTAAATTTTAATTGAATTGAATATGGCCGTGAAATCAGGAAAGAAAAAACTCCTTAGATGTGATAAACTGATGATTCAGTACATTCCGGTCGTCAACTGACTTCATTTTACTTCCCCATAACGTTGTCGAGTTTAGACCTGAGCGACTGAAGCAACCCCAGATCATAGCACTGTCTCCAGAGGCTTGTACAGTGGACACTATGCATGATGGGAGCATCGCTTCTGGAATAGGCTCAATCTGGATGCACCAGACACCATGACCTCTTTCCACTGTTCCATTGTCAAATATTTATGCTCCCTAGCAAACTGAACCTTTTGGATGTATAGAAGTGCTCTTAATTTCACTATTATACATAGGTATGTTTTTTACTGTTGTTTTTTTTTTCCCATGCAAATTCACCAAGTGTTTAAGTGATCTCTGTTCATGATTGTTTTTTTCTACCTCATTTCTTCCACATAGTTGCCGGTTCAACACTTTCCTTCCAGGGTTTGATAGTGTGTTTTGGAAGCCAGATCATTTTATTTAAAATCTCACTACTTGTTTTCTTTGCTTGATGAAGCCCAATAATTTGATCTTTCTGAAAAAGCGGCCAGGCAGTTTTGGAATTTGAATATCAATGATTATGTATAAGATCATAAAGGAGTTGAATCTTTGTGCCCATTTTAATGTCATGAATATAAGTCGTCCCGCAAGGTTTCAACAGACTGAGGCTGGATCTGTGCTGCCTGTGTTACAATAGAGTGTCTACAACATGCTGATTGTTCAGGCTTAGTGTGGAGGTGAGTGTGTTCTGCCCTACACCACAAAGTTGTACTTCACTAAAAATAAAAAGACAATTATACAGCGATAATGGCTTTGGTTGTCCCTGGGGAAACGTTCTTATTACAGCAGCATTAGTTGCGTTGCTCTAATTATCCACTGTGGCACAGTACTCGGACTGCACTTCAGATCCACGCCTTGATGACTGATAAGCCTTCGATTAGATTCCGTTTCAGGGAAATGGATCTGAAAAAGAAAAATGCATTAACGCCTAAAAAACCATAAACGTCACCGAGTGGAGGTTAAAATGATCAAAATCATTGTGGTGTAAACAGAATGAACAAAGTCATTAAAGTCCAGAATGACATGTAGAGATTCTGTATATATGTGTGTGTGTGTGTGTGTGTGTGTGTGTGTGTGTGTGAGCATTTGAGCCATGATCTTCGTCATGTCTCAGGGAGGATATCACTGACGTGTCTGAAACATATTTCTCCTTAAATGGACAGAATCGTGCCTAAAATGAAGCCCTGGAGAAGCTTGTGCATGCTGCAAAAGCAAGGTTGTGTATCGATGTAGGAGTTAAACCTCTATATTAGTGTTTGGTTTTAGCTATAGAGGCCCACTTGGACTGATCCTTTACTAAAACAGCTCTTGAAACCTTGGTGTGGTAATCTATACAGTACAGTATCTCCCACTCGCTAGTGTGGTAACTATGGAAACATGTTACTGTGGCGTTCTCCTAAGTTCTGAGGAGGGTTCAGAGCTCAGATAAGAGATGGAGAGATGGAATGGCAAATAAACATGGAGGAAAAATCATAGAAAACTGAGCTAATATAGAACATCTCAAATATTCATATTTTACACAAACACACACACACACACACACACACACATATTATTGCTGACTAACAGGGATGCAATTAAATACTCATATATTATTCCACTTGAAGAGTAAATATAATTTAAATATCATGTAAATATCATGTATTCTAAACAGGTACAAATATACAGTATACACATCTACAATATGGTCAAATATGCAACAAAATACAAAAAAATCTTATATACTCTACATTTAAATACATACATTAATACTTTTATCCAGGTAGATACGAAGCTTGTAGAAAAAGCACAACAAAGCTCTGTGATAAATATACACGCAGATGTTGCCGTACACTCATCATGAATGTGAACACATCATTTTAATGTTTTGGGTTAATATATTGGGTTTTCTTAGTTGTTGCTTCCTGTATACAGGGTCGAGGGGGCTCAGGAACCTTAGAGCACAAGGCAGATACACTCTGGATGGGGTGAAAATCCATCGCAGGCCACACTCACATACACACACTCACACAGACATTCGCACACTACGGCCAATTTGGAAAAGTCAATTATCCTAAGCGGTATTGTCTTTGTCCGGTGAGAGGAAACTGGAATACCCGGGGGAAACGCACCAAGCACAGGAGAACATGCACAATCCATGCACACAGACCCAAAGTGGGAATTGAACCCTCCACCCTGGTGGTGCAATGTGACAGTGCAAGTACATACGGATATAAAAAAAATAAACAATACATCCACTGAAAATTCTAAAATGTCTGTTAATTTGCCAAGTCCAAGGTCTCTTAACTTCCTGTTAGTAAAGATGGACTTCAGCTAGTAGCTTCAGCTAAGCAGAGTGTGTGTAACATCGTCCATTGGATTGACATACACATAATACAACGGAAAAGTCCAAAGAACTCAATGCACACTTAAGAAAGTGAATGATAGATTTACCCAAGTCAGAAATGTCTCTCAGTTGCCCAAGGTCCGGAAGAAAACCCAAACGAACACCCACAGCCTTGAGGAAACTGGTTCAGGTGGTCAGGAACAACACAGGAACCACCAAGGTGCAGCCCTGCCATGAACTGGAAGCTGTTGGAACATCAGTGTGACTGTCTACAATTAAGCTTGTTTTACATCACCATGGACTGAAAGGCTGTGCTACAAGAAAGAAGCTCCTCCAAAGCCCACTCCTTCAAGCTCATCTAAATGTTTGTAGCTGACCACATGGACAAAGAACAAGCTTTCTGGAGGGAAGTTTTGACCAGAGGTATGTTTGGAGGAGTAAAGGTGATGCATTCAACTCCAAGAACACTGTAGCACCTGTTAAGTGTGTTGGTGGTCGTGTCATGCTTCGGCTGCCAAGGGAACTGGTGATCTGCAAAAAGTGGATGGAATCATCAGGAAGGAAAACTACATTTAAATTCTTCAGCAGAACCTCAACTCATCAGCTAGATGGCTATAACTTGGACAAAACTGAAAGCTTCAACAGGACAATGTCCCGAAACACACTCCTGGAACATTTCTATCCTTCAACTCTTAAGATTTGAACATCATCATATGAATAAATAAATTAAACTCCATGTTTAAAATGATTGGGATTTCTTCTACCACAATTATTCAGCCCCAGAAAAAGAGCAGTTAAAATGCATTAAAAGTGCAATGCGTCCATGACATGCGTGTAAACATCTGACAGAAACCACACAACATTCATTCATTCAGTAACTGGCTGGTTATGGGTTTACATCTGATTACTAGTTACTTTATAGTCTGGGAAATAGAACTAACAACTTTGTTGGAAATGCTTTGGCCACCAGTATCATTTTCTAAATGGTCACTTCCGTTTGGTGGATGTTCTCAAGAAAGAGCTGCAGTTGTGCCATACTGTATGTACTTGACCTTCTAAAGACAGAAATAAAATAAACTAGAGAAATACCTGGAGAATTTGTGAATTAAGGGAAAAACTGTGAAAATGACTCATTTTTATGCCATAGGTTTCCTGAGACAGGACCATTCACCTGTCTTGGGTGTGTAAATCTGTGTAATTGCAGCAAAGGGGAGGGGACATGGTTTGGTCTGACTGACACACATACAGAGAATGTAATATAATCCCTTTGCTTTGAGTGAAAGTGTAAAGTGTCTGCTTTTTTGCCAAATATTTCAGGATGTCTATGTCAGTGCTAGACTGTTAATTTTTTTTACTTTTTGATTGTTTGAGTGAGAAATGAATTGTTTTCTATGGGAACATCCATTTTATGTCAGATCCCAAACAAACCATCATAACTCATAACCATCATAACAAAGTAACGCATCAGAGTACTTGAATTACTTTTTTGATGTAATGAGTAATCTAACGCGTTCGGGCCACCATTTAAGTCCTCAGTTATTCAGTTACTTTTTCAAAAATGTAATCCGTTATTCAGACAATTTATGCAATCCGTGAGCCAGACAGCAGTCATTCCCAATCCGTTATTGTGTGTGTGTGTGTGTGTGTGTGTGTGTGTGTGTGTGTGAAAGTCGTCCTACAAGCCCCGCCCCCGATAACAATCCCCCTTCTGTTATTCTTGCTGCTATACCCCTATCTCACCTACTGTATGATGTACTATGAGATAGGGGTATTAGTAGGTGAGATAGGGGTATTAGTAGGTGAGACAGGGGTATTAGTAGTTGAGACAGGGGTATTAGTAGGTGAGACAGGGGTATTAGTAGTTGAGACAGGGGTATTAGTAGGTGAGACAGGGCTATTAGTAGGTGCGACAGGGGTATTAGTAGGTGAGATAGGGGTATTAGTAGGTGAGATAGGGGTATTAGTAGGTGAGATAGAGGTATTAGTAGGTGAGATTAGGTGTATTAGTAGGTGAGACAGGGGTATTAGTAGGTGAGATAGGGGGTATTAGTAGGTGAGATCGGGGGTATTAGTAGGTGAGATAGGGGTATTAGTAGGTGAGATAGGGGTATTAGTAGGTGAGATAGGGGTATTAGTAGGTGAGATCGGGGGTATTAGTAGGTGAGACGGGGGTATTAGTAGGTGAGACGGGGGTATTAGTAGGTGAGACGGGGGTATTAGTAGGTGAGAAAGGGCTATTAGTAGGTGAGAAAGGGCTATTAGTAGATGAGATATGGGTATTAGTAGTTGAGACAGGGGTATTAGTAGGTGAGACAGGGGTATTAGTAGGTGAGATAGGGGTATTAGTAGGTGAGATAGGGGTATTAGTAGGTGAGATAGGGGTATTAGTAGGTGAGATAGGGGTATTAGTAGGTGAGACGGGGGTATTAGTAGGTGAGATAGGGGGGTATTAGTAGGTGAGATAGGGGGGTATTAGTAGGTGAGATAGGGTATTAGTAGGTGAGACTGTACTGTGCTGCTATTTTTATTGACTTGGACAAGGCCTTTGATTCTGTCAATCATAAACGTCTTATTGATAGGCTTTATGATACTGGCTTCTCTGACCAATCCTTGTCTTGGTTTTCTAATTATCTAAGTGATAGAGTGCAGTCTGTGAAATCTGAACAACTTCTTTCCCAGCCTCTCCCAGTCACCAATGGTGTCCCACAAGGATCAATACTTGGACCTACACTTTTTTCTATTTATATTAATAATGTAGCTAATTCTGTTACAGACTCATTTATCCATCTTTATGCCGATGATACAATTCTTTACTCTACAGGTCCTTCTCCAGCTGCAGTTTTGCAGCAACTTCAACTCAATTTTAATAGATTGCAAAATACCTTTTCCAATTTGCATCTTCAGCTAAATACTTCCAAAACTAAAGTCATGTGGTTTGGAAAAAAAGGTCACATTTCATCTAGCTTTCCAAGTATCTGCTCCCTTGATGGGACACCATTGGAACAGACTACTGAATACAAATATCTGGGTATTTGGCTAGATAACACCCTGACTTTTTCAAAGCACATTGATAATTTGAAGACCAAGATCAAATCAAAACTTGGGTTCCTTTATAGAATGCGTTCTGCATTTACATTATCTGCTAGGAAAACTCTGGTGCAAATGACCATTCTCCCCATGTTTGATTATGGGGACGTTATTTATAGATCAGCATCCAAAGGCCTGCTTCAAAAGCTTGATGTTCTCTACCACTCTGCCATCCGGTTTATATCAAATGCTCCTTTCAAAACACATCACTGTACCATGTATTCTTCTCTCAACTGGTCTTCATTGTATACCCGTCGTAAGATCCATTGGTATATGGTCATTTACAATACTCTCCTCGGTTTGTACCCTCCTTACCTACAAGAGCTGTTACACTCCTTTTCTTCTGGGTATAACACCCGTTCTGCTAACTTGATTCAGCTGACAGTTCCTAAGGCTTCTTCTGCATTTGGCCTGTCATCTTTTCAGAACGCTGCTGCTAGAGATTGGAATGATCTGCAAAAAACGTTAAAACTGGACAATCTCATTCCTAAGTCTGTTTTTCATTCACGGATTTCAGCTCACTTCAAAGACGTCTGTAGCTGTTATTTAGACTAGCTGCTCTTATTTATTGCTGCTCCACTCTTCACATGTCTATATGTGTATGTATGTATGTGTGTATATGTATGTATATGCATATGTGTGTATATATATATATGTGCATGTGTGCCTATGTATTTGTGTGTGTATGTATTTAAATTATTATTATTATTTTTTCGTAATTTCGTTTATATTTCTTAAAATGTTTTATTTTTTATCCGTTCCCCTACTTCCCCCAAAAGGCTCAGCCTTTGCCAGGCCACAGTTGTAAATAAGAAACCTGTTCTTAATCTGTCTTGCCTGGTTAAATAAAGGTAAATTAAAAAAAAAAAAAAAAAGACGGGGGTATTAGTAGGTGAGAAAGGGCTATTAGTAGATGAGATATGGGTATTAGTAGTTGAGACAGGGCAACCCTTGTACGAGGACGCTGAGACGCTGCTTTTTTCCGAGCTCCACCATACTGACCAACTTTTAAACTTTTTCGTCCCCTTACGAAGAGTGTACATAAAACGGATAAGTATCTTATAATATATTTACTCGAAACGCGTGTTATATCGTTAAGTTTTAATTGTTTTGCAGCACACCGCTTTTAGCCGGCATTAGCATCGCTAATTAGCATTAGCATCGCTAGCCCGGCTATCACGTTTGTTTGTTTGTTTGTAAAGTTTGTTTTCGCTTCCTCACACCGATTATTTTCCGTGTTTAGACACCATGTCGGTTGTGATTCTGCCTCTGAGTGCAGGTGAGGAGACATTGGAGCTGCACTCGGTGGATTTGGAGGTGGAGGCCGTGGAGAAGCTGATCCGTGAGCTACAGGTGAAGCTGGCCCGGCTACAGCAGCGGAAAGCCACGCTGGAATCGACGCGGACCGACACTCACCTGTCCCAGGTAAATTCTCGGCGTGAGAATTCTCCTACAACCTCAACCCCGCGTGTTTCTCTGCCCAGGTCCAACACACCAAGGACGCAGCCCGCCCAGTTTTCCTACACCCCGGCGCCGGGATACCACGGACCCTGGATACAGCAGCGGCGGAAGAAGCACGCCAAGCCCCGGGCGAGGACCTCTCCCCCTCCACCACCCGTCTTCGACATCTCGACCCAAAACCGCTTCGCTCCTCTCCGCGAGACGGCACACGACGTCCTGGTCATCGGAGACTCCATTGTTCGTCACGTGCGTGCTACCACGGCTAAAGGTAAAGTGCACACATGCTGTTTACCTGGTGCACGTGTTCTTGATGTTGCTGCACAGGTGCCTGCTGCCCTGAGGAAGAACATTGGAGCTGTGGTCCTTCATGCCGGCACGAACGACACCAGGCTGAGGCAGACGGAGATCCTAAAGAAGGACTTCAGGAACCTGGTCGAGAAGGTCCGCAGCACATCACCCACGACAAGGATCATCGTATCTGGACCGCTTCCCACATTTCAGCGAGGAATCGAGAAGTTCAGTAGATTATTTGCTTTTAATGAATGGTTACAATCTTGGTGTCAACAACAGAAATTACGCTTTGTTGATAACTGGAATGTTTTCTGGGAGCGTCCTAGGCTCTATCACACCGATGGCCTACACCCTAGCAGAGCTGGAGCAGCGGTCCTCTCTGACAACATCTCCAGGACACTACGAACCATCTGACTGGCGGTAAGTCATACTGTAGATTCCAAACATATTAGACACGTCACAACTCACCGTAGTGATAGACGCACACACATAGCTTGTCCTATAGAAACTGTGTCTGTTCCCCGAATACTGAGAAAAAAGAATAAATTTGTTAAATTTGCCCGAAACAATCTGATAACCGTAAAACCTGAAAAAGGCAAAATAAGTAGTCAAAATCCACCTCTAAAGTTTGGACTACTCAACATTAGATCCCTTGCGCCTAAAGCACTTATTGTTAATGAAATTATCTCAGATTATTGCCTTGACGCACTCTGTCTCACTGAAACCTGGCTTAAACCAAATGAATATTTTGGTCTGAATGAGTCTACTCCGTCAGGATATTTCTATAAGCACGAGCCCCGTCTAATTGGTCGCGGTGGTGGTGTCGCCACTATCTACAATGATGTACTCACTGTCACCCAGAAAATAAGGCCCAGGTTTAATTCATTTGAAGTGCTTATCATTAATGTTGCACTAAATGAAATACGTAATAAACCCTTGCTATATTTTACCCTGGCCACCGTGTACAGACCCCCGGGGCCATATGGCGATTTTCTTAAAGAATTTGGACATCTGCTATCAGACCTATTGGTTAACTCTGACAAAGTGTTGATAGTAGGAGACTTTAACATTCATGTAGATGATGCTAACGACGCTTTAGCACTCACATTTATGGATTTACTAAATTCCTTTGGGGTTAAGCAAAATATAATTGGAGCAACTCACCGCTTTAATCATACGCTAGATTTAATTATATCCCATGGTATAGATGTCTCTAATATAGAGATCATACCTCAAAGTGATGATATCACAGATCATCACCTCCTGACATATACTCTACCCGTAGAACAGATTAGCTGTGTCTCCCCACGTTATCAATCTGTTAGAAATATGAATCCCACTACTAAAGACAGATTCACAAGTAATCTGCCGGATCTGTCCCAATTTCTTATTAGACCCCTAAATGCAGATGATCTAGATGAAGTGACTAGCAGCATGGGCACTATTTTTACCAGTACATTAGACACTGATGCTCCCATCAGATTAAAAAAAGTCAGAGATAAAACATTTGCACCGTGGTACAACAGTCATACTCGCGCCCTAAAGAGAGCAACCCGTAACCTCGAGCGAAAATGGAGGAAAACTAAATTAGAAGTTTTTCGAATTGCGTATAAAGACAGTATGTGCAGCTATAGACAGGCTCTAAAAACTGCTAGGACCGAGCACCTTAGCCAACTGATAGCAAGAAACCAAAACAATCCCAGGTTCTTATTTAGTACAGTGGCTCGCCTAACAAAACCTAAGATGCCCACAGAGAGTATCCCATCACAGTTTAGAAGTGAAGACTTTATGGACTTCTTTAATGAAAAAATCAATAATATCAGGAAGAAAATAATGGAGGTTCAACCTCTAATAGTATCTCACGATCCAGTTCAGCCTATAGCTTCACATTTAGATTTTCACTGCTTTACAGGTATAGGACAGGAAGAGCTGTATAAACTCATTACCTCAGCTAAATCAACAACGTGCCTGTTAGACCCAATCCCAACCAGATTTTTAAAAGAAGTGATGCTTACGGTTGGAGAGCCACTCCTAAACATTATTAATTCTTCATTACATCTAGGTCACGTCCCTAAACCTTTCAAGTTAGCAGTTATTAAGCCGCTTCTTAAAAAATCTAATTTGGACGCGAATGAAATAACAAATTACAGACCAATTTCAAACCTCCCGTTCATATCAAAAATACTAGAAAAAGTAGTATCAGCTCAAATGTTCACATTCTTGCAGGATAACAACATCCTTGAAGAATTTCAGTCAGGTTTCAGGCCCCATCATAGCACAGAAACTGCACTAGTTAAGATTACAAACGACTTGTTTTTAGCTTCAGACCAAGGCTGCATCTCATTGCTAGTCCTGCTCGATCTTAGTGCTGCATTCGACACTATAGATCATAATATTCTCATAGATCGCTTACAAAATTATATAGGTATTCAGGGACAGGCATTAAAATGGTTTAGATCTTACCTGTCTGATCGCTACCATTTTGTAGATCTAAATGGAGAACCGTCTGGTGTAATGCCAGTGAAATATGGGGTCCCACAAGGGTCAGTTTTAGGACCTCTGTTGTTCTCAATATACATGCTTCCCTTGGGTAACATCATTAGAAGACATGGGATTAGTTTCCATTGTTATGCTGATGATACCCAATTATATATCTCAACTAAACCAGACGAAATACCTAAGTTGTCTAGATTAACTGAGTGTGTCCAGGACATAAAAGATTGGATGACCAATAACTTTCTTTTATTAAATTCAGATAAGACAGAGATATTACTTATTGGCCCAAAAACCAGCACACAACAGCTTTCACAATTCAGCTTGCGCTTAGAAGGATGTACTGTTATTACCAGCTCAGCAGTAAAAGATCTGGGAGTAATATTAGACAGTAACTTGTCTTTTGAAAATCACATTTCAAATATCACAAAAACAGCCTTTTTCCATCTTCAAAATATTGTTAAACTTAGGAACATCTTATCCGTATCTGATGCAGAAAAACTAGTTCATGCATTCATGACCTCCAGACTGGACTATTGTAATGCATTACTAGGTGGTTGTCCTGCATCCTCAATAAACAAGCTTCAGTTAATCCAAAATGCAGCTGCCAGGGTTCTCACTAGATCCAGAAAATATGATCATATAACCCCAATATTATCATCCCTGCACTGGCTACCTGTTCAGTTTAGAATAAATTACAAAATAGTATTACTTACATACAAGGCCTTAAATGGTTTAGCTCCCACATACCTAACCAGTCTTCTGATGCGCTACAATCCACCACGCGCCTTAAGATCACAAAGCTCCGGACTTCTGGTAGTTCCCAGAATTTCAAAATCTACAAAAGGGGGTAGGGCTTTTTCATATTTAGCTCCAAAGCTTTGGAATAGCCTTCCAGACAGTGTTCGGGGAGCAGACACGGTTTCTCAGTTCAAAAGTAGACTCAAGACGCATCTTTTTAATCTGGCATACACATAACTCATCCCAGTACTCATACTCCAGTACACCTATACCGAATGGCAACTACGCTAATTCTCCCCATCTGTTCTGTATTTCTCTACCCATCCCGAGGCATCGGGAGATTTTGCCATCAGAGAAATTTCATTCATTCGTCTCATTATTATCTGCACATTTTTCTCACACATCCACACTTCCAATTATTTTCTTTTCTATAATTATTATTATTATTTGTTTTTATTTATTTATTTTCTATTATTATTATTTTATTTATTTATTATTATTATTATTATTATGATTTGTTAAATTTATTTAATTTTTGTGAAGCTGCTTTGAGACAATGACCATTGTTAAAAGCGCTATAAAAAATAAAATTGAATTGAATTGAATACTAGTAGGTGAGATAGGGGTATTAGTAGGTGAGATAGGGGTATTAGTAGTTGAGACGGGGGTATTAGTAGGTGAGATAGGGGTATTAGTAGGTGAGATAGGGGTATTAGTAGGTGAGACAGGGGTATTAGTAGGTGAGACAGGGGTATTAGTAGGTGAGACAGGGGTATTAGTAGATGAGACAGGGGTATTAGTAGGTGAGATAGGGGTATTAGTAGGTGAGATAGGGGTTTTAGTAGATGAGATAGGGGTATTAGTAGGTGAGATAGGGGTATTAGTAGGTGAGACGGGGGTATTAGTAGGTGAGATGGGGGTATTAGTAGGTGAGATGGGGTATTAGTAGGTGAGATGGGGGTATTAGTAGGTGAGATGGGGTATTAGTAGGTGAGACAGGGGTATTAGTAGGTGAGATATGGGTATTAGTAGGTGAGAAAGGGCTATTAGTATATGAGATATGGGTATTAGTAGTTGAGACAGGGGTATTAGTAGGTGAGACAGGGGTATTAGTAGGTGAGATAGGGCTATTAGTAGGTGAGACAGGGCTATTAATAGATGAAATATGGGTATTAGTAGTTGAGACAGGGGTATTAGTAGGTGAGACAGGGGTATTAGTAGGTGAGATATGGGTGTTAGTAGGTGAGATAGGGCTATTAATAAATGAGATATGGGTATTAGTAGTTGAGACAGGGGTATTAGTAGGTGAGACAGGGGTATTAGTAGGTGAGATATGGGTATTAGTAGGTGAGATAGGGGTATTAGTAGGTGAGATAAGGGTATTAGTAGTTGAGACGGGGGTATTAGTAGGTGAGGTGGGGGTATTAGTAGGTGAGATAGGGGTATTAGTAGGTGAGACAGGGGTATTAGTAGGTGAGACAGGGGTATTAGTAGGTGAGATATGGGTATTAGTAGGTGAGAAAGGGCTATTAGTAGATGAGATATGGGTATTAGTAGTTGAGGCAGGGGTATTAGTAGGTGAGACAGGGGTATTAGTAGGTGAGATAGAGCTATTAGTAGGTGAGACAGGGCTATTAGTAGATGAGATATGGGTATTAGTAGTTGAGACAGGCGTATTAGTAGGTGAAATATGGGTATTAGTAGGTGAGAAAGGGCTATTAGTAGATGAGATATGGGTATTAGTAGTTGAGACAGGGGTATTAGTAGGTGAGACAGGGGTATCAGTAGGTGAGATATGGGTATCAGTAGGTGAGACAGGGGTATTAGTAGGTGAGACAGGGGTATCAGTAGGTGAGATATGGGTATTAGTAGGTGAGATATGGGTATTAGTAGGTGAGAAAGGGCTATTAGTAGATGAGATATGGGTATTAGTAGTTGAGACAGGGGTATTAGTAGGTGAGACAGGGGTATTAGTAGGTGAGATAGGGGTATTAGTAGGTGAGATAGGGGTATTAGTAGGTGAGACAGGGTATTAGTAGGTAAGATAGGGGTATTAGTAGGTGAGATAGGGGTATTAGTAGATGAGATATGGGTATTAGTAGATGAGATAGGGGTATTAGTAGATGAGATATGGGTATTAGTAGTTGAGACAGGGGTATTAGTAGGTGTGACAGGGGTATCAGTAGGTGAGATATGGGTATTAGTAGGTGAGATATGGGTATTAGTCGGTGAGAAAGGGCTATTAGTAGATGAGATATGGGTATTAGGAGTTGAGACAGGGGTATTAGTAGGTGAGACAGGGGTATTAGTAGGTGAGATATGGGTATTAGTAGGTGAGATAAGGGTATTAGTAGGTGAGATAGGGGTATTAGTAGGTGAGATAGGGGTATTAGTAGGTGAGATAGGGGTATTAGTAGATGAGATATGGGTATTAGTAGGTGAGACAGGGGTATTAGTAGGTGAGATAGGGGTATTAGTACTGTAGGTGAGATAGGGGTATTAGTAGATGAGATATGGGTATTAGTAGTTGAGACAGGGGTATTAGTAGGTGAGACAGGGGTATTAGTAGGTGAGATAGGGCTATTAGTAGGTGAGACAGGGCTATTAATAGATGAAATATGGGTATTAGTAGTTGAGACAGGGGTATTAGTAGGTGAGACAGGGGTATTAGTAGGTGAGATATGGGTGTTAGTAGGTGAGATAGGGCTATTAATAAATGAGATATGGGTATTAGTAGTTGAGACAGGGGTATTAGTAGGTGAGACAGGGGTATTAGTAGGTGAGATATGGGTATTAGTAGGTGAGATAGGGGTATTAGTAGGTGAGATAAGGGTATTAGTAGTTGAGACGGGGGTATTAGTAGGTGAGATATGGGTATTAGTAGGTGAGATATGGGTATTAGTAGGTGAGAAAGGGCTATTAGTAGATGAGATATGGGTATTAGTAGTTGAGACAGGGGTATTAGTAGGTGAGACAGGGGTATTAGTAGGTGAGATAGGGGTATTAGTAGGTGAGATATGGGTATTAGTAGGTGAGATATGGGTATTAGTAGGTGAGAAAGGGCTATTAGTAGATGAGATATGGGTATTAGTAGTTGAGACAGGGGTATTAGTAGGTGAGACAGGGGTATTAGTAGGTGAGATAGGGGTATTAGTAGGTGAGATAGGGGTATTAGTAGGTGAGATAGGGGTATTAGTAGGTGAGATATGGGTATTAGTAGTTGAGACAGGGGTATTAGTAGGTGAGACAGGGGTATCAGTAGGTGAGATAGGGGTATTAGTAGGTGAGACAGGGGTATTGTTAGGTGAGACAGGGTATTAGTAGGTAAGATAGGGGTATTAGTAGGTGAGATAGGGGTATTAGTAGATGAGATATGGGTATTAGTAGTTGAGACAGGGGTATTAGTAGGTGAGACAGGGGTATTAGTAGGTGAGATAGGGCTATTAGTAGGTGAGACAGGGCTATTAATAGATGAAATATGGGTATTAGTAGTTGAGACAGGGGTATTAGTAGGTGAGACAGGGGTATTAGTAGGTGAGATATGGGTGTTAGTAGGTGAGATAGGGCTATTAATAAATGAGATATGGGTATTAGTAGTTGAGACAGGGGTATTAGTAGGTGAGACAGGGGTATTAGTAGGTGAGATATGGGTATTAGTAGGTGAGATAGGGGTATTAGTAGGTGAGATAAGGGTATTAGTAGTTGAGACGGGGGTATTAGTAGGTGAGGTGGGGGTATTAGTAGGTGAGATAGGGGTATTAGTAGGTGAGACAGGGGTATTAGTAGGTGAGACAGGGGTATTAGTAGGTGAGATATGGGTATTAGTAGGTGAGAAAGGGCTATTAGTAGATGAGATATGGGTATTAGTAGTTGAGGCAGGGGTATTAGTAGGTGAGACAGGGGTATTAGTAGGTGAGATAGAGCTATTAGTAGGTGAGACAGGGCTATTAGTAGATGAGATATGGGTATTAGTAGTTGAGACAGGCGTATTAGTAGGTGAGATATGGGTATTAGTAGGTGAGAAAGGGCTATTAGTAGATGAGATATGGGTATTAGTAGTTGAGACAGGGGTATTAGTAGGTGAGACAGGGGTATCAGTAGGTGAGATATGGGTATCAGTAGGTGAGACAGGGGTATTAGTAGGTGAGATATGGGTATTAGTAGGTGAGATATGGGTATTAGTAGGTGAGAAAGGGCTATTAGTAGATGAGATATGGGTATTAGTAGTTGAGACAGGGGTATTAGTAGGTGAGACAGGGGTATTAGTAGGTGAGATAGGGGTATTAGTAGGTGAGATAGGGGTATTAGTAGGTGAGATAGGGGTATTAGTAGGTGAGATATGGGTATTAGTAGTTGAGACAGGGGTATTAGTAGGTGAGACAGGGGTATCAGTAGGTGAGATAGGGGTATTAGTAGGTGAGACAGGGGTATTGTTAGGTGAGACAGGGTATTAGTAGGTAAGATAGGGGTATTAGTAGGTGAGATAGGGGTATTAGTAGATGAGATATGGGTATTAGTAGATGAGATAGGGGTATTAGTAGATGAGATATGGGTATTAGTAGTTGAGACAGGGGTATCAGTAGGTGAGATATGGGTATTAGTAGGTGAGACAGGGGTATTAGTAGGTGTGACAGGGGTATCAGTAGGTGAGATATGGGTATTAGTAGGTGAGATATGGGTATTAGTCGGTGAGAAAGGGCTATTAGTAGATGAGATATGGGTATTAGGAGTTGAGACAGGGGTATTAGTAGGTGAGACAGGGGTATTAGTAGGTGAGATATGGGTATTAGTAGGTGAGATAGGGGTATTAGTAGGTGAGATAGGGGTATTAGTAGGTGAGATAGGGGTATTAGTAGATGAGATATGGGTATTAGTAGGTGAGACAGGGGTATTAGTAGGTGAGATAGGGGTATTAGTACTGTAGGTGAGATAGGGGTATTAGTAGGTGAGATCGGGGGTATTAGTAGGTGAGATCGGGGGTATTAGTAGGTGAGATAGGGGTATTAGTAGGTGAGATAGGGGTATTAGTAAGTGAGACAGGGGTATTAGTAGGTGAGATATGGGTATTAGTAGGTGAGATATGGGTATTAGTAGGTGAGACAGGGGTATTAGTAGGTGAGATAGGGGTATTAGTAGGTGAGACAGGGGTATTAGTAGGTGAGATAGGGGTATTAGTAGGTGAGACAGGGTATTAGTAGGTGAGATGGGGGTATTAGTAGGTGAGATGGGGGTATTAGTCGGTGAGAAAGGGCTATTAGTAGATGAGATATGGGTATTAGTAGTTGAGACAGGGGTATTAGTAGGTGAGACAGGGGTATTAGTAGGTGAGATATGGGTATTAGTAGGTGAGATAGGGGTATTAGTAGCTGAGATAGGGGTATTAGTAGGTGAGATAGGGGTATTAGTAGATGAGATATGGGTATTAGTAGGTGAGACAGGGGTATTAGTAGGTGAGATAGGGGTATTAGTACTGTAGGTGAGATAGGGGTATTAGTAGGTGAGATCGGGGGTATTAGTAGGTGAGATAGGGGTATTAGTAGGTGAGATCGGGGGTATTAGTAGGTGAGATATGGGTATTAGTAGGTGAGATAGGGGTATTAGTAAGTGAGACAGGGGTATTAGTAGGTGAGATATGGGTATTAGTAGGTGAGACAGGGGTATTAGTAGGTGAGATAGGGGTATTAGTAGGTGAGACAGGGGTATTAGTTGGTGAGATAGGGGTATTAGTAGGTGAGACAGGGGTATTAGTAGGTGAGATAGGGGTATTAGTAGGTGAGACAGGGGTATTAGTAGGTGAGATAGGGGTATTAGTAGGTGAGATAGGGGTATTAGTAGGTGAGACAGGGGTATTAGTAGGTGAGATAGGGGGTATTAGTAGGTGAGACAGGGGTATTAGTAGGTGAGATAGGGGGTATTAGTAGGTGAGATATGGGTATTAGTAGGTGAGATAGGGGTATTAGTAAGTGAGACAGGGGTATTAGTAGGTGAGATATGGGTATTAGTAGGTGAGACAGGGGTATTAGTAGGTGAGATAGGGGTATTAGTAGGTGAGACAGGGGTATTAGTTGGTGAGATAGGGGTATTAGTAGGTGAGACAGGGGTATTAGTAGGTGAGATAGGGGTATTAGTAGGTGAGACAGGGGTATTAGTAGGTGAGATAGGGGTATTAGTAGGTGAGATAGGGGTATTAGTAGGTGAGACAGGGGTATTAGTAGGTGAGATAGGGGGTATTAGTAGGTGAGACAGGGGTATTAGTAGGTGAGATAGGGGGTATTAGTAGGTGAGATATGGGTATTAGTAGGTGAGACAGGGGTATTAGTAGGTGAGACAGGGGTATTAGTAGGTGAGATGGAGGTATTAGTAGGTGAGACAGGGGTATTAGTAGGTGAGATGGAGGTATTAGTAGGTGAGATAGGGGTATTAGTAGGTGAGACAGGGGTATTAGTAGGTGAGATAGGGGTATTAGTAGGTGAGACAGGGGTATTAGTAGGTGAGATAGGGGTATTAGTAGGTGAGATAGGGGTATTAGTAGGTGAGACAGGGGTATTAGTAGGTGAGATAGGGGGTATTAGTAGGTGAGACAGGGGTATTAGTAGGTGAGATAGGGGGTATTAGTAGGTGAGATATGGGTATTAGTAGGTGAGACAGGGGTATTAGTAGGTGAGACAGGGGTATTAGTAGGTGAGATGGAGGTATTAGTAGGTGAGACAGGGGTATTAGTAGGTGAGATGGAGGTATTAGTAGGTGAGATATGGGTATTAGTAGGTGAGACAGGGGTAATAGTAGGTGAGATAGGGGTATTAGTAGGTGAGACAGGGGTATTAGTAGGTGAGATATGGGTATTAGTAGGTGAGATAGGGGGTATTAGTAGGTGAGACAGGGGTATTAGTCGGTGAGATAGGGGGTATTAGTAGGTGAGACAGGGGTATTAGTAGTTAACAGATTAAGGGCCAAACTTGGCTGAGTGATGATGGTAGAATAATTATAAAGGTTTTGACTAAAACAACACGCATGAGGAATCACAAATGAGTTTTCATTTTCTGTAATGGAAAAGTTCTCGAACTAGTTACTTTTATCAGAAAGTAGAGCTTTAATGTGACTGATTACTTTTTATTGACAGTAATTTTGTAATGTAATTAGTTACTTTAAAAAGTAACGTCCCCCAACACTGCTATTTGACCAAAAGCAAGCAAGTTAGGAGTTACAGGAGCAAAGAGGTTAGATGTTGGAAAACGAGTAAGAGTATGACCTGCATTTTTGTCCACGGTTTTTGCACTAAAAGAGTAATAATAGTAGGATGCCCCATGGAGTTTTGGTTAGAGGTTCATTTATTATAAAAGTGGATGTAATGTTTCACTAATAATAGCACTGGAAATGACATGGAAAAGCAGTTTGACTGAAAAATCTTGCAGAAAATTTATAAAAAATTTCAAGGACTAAAGTATCAATCTGTATCAATTGATTTCAAATATAAATTGAAACTTAAAAGACTGCCTGAAAACCTTAAACCACTCTCTCATCTCTTGCTCTTACTTTCATTATGACTGCCATCATGATGAAGTGCCACCAAATCTCAACAAGGTCTGCGTTTACGGGTAGGAACTACAAGTCCAGTTCCCACTCCTATAGATATACTCCTATAGAAACAGGTGCGTCTGTATCCGGTCATGTGACACTTAACACAGCGAAAGTATTTTACTAATTATCTGACTTTTTTCTTACCTAAAAAAAGTCATTGAATGAATACCAAATGTCAGAGGACAGCAGACAACGAAACGAGATCCAGCTGAGGATTCAGCACCTCTGGTGTGGCTGCAGGTGCTGCTCCTGTCATCCAGACGGCCTTCATTAGTTCTCCACAATGCGCTGTGTAATCTCATCGCAATTATCATCAGTCGCAACAGACGGGAAGAAAGTAAACAGAGAGAGAGAGACAGGTGTACAGACAGCAAAATGCTTGTACAGTCACACACAGGATGCACCTTTGACACTGATACAGTATATAGTAGCACACTGGTTTTCAGTGCCTCTAGTTCCTGTAGAGCAATATTTGGAGTCAACTAAAAGGCAGGCCATGATGACAACTTAACACTTATCAGGTTCTCAAGGCTAAATTTGTAGCTCAAAATTCATAGATAGTTCATAATGCTTCACAGTTGATCTTTGCACTTCTTCAGCGCTAGAGCAGCAATCTCTCGAAGGAAACTAAAACTGCTAATCTCACTGACGAACCCGGCAGCGGTAAAAATAGAAGTGACCATCTCGCATTAAACAGCATCATATCTAACAAACTAGCAGAACTAGTGATGGTCTGTTTGAAAGTGAACTAAAAGACAGCTAACCAGATAGCTAACTAGCATAAGGGAACTGGTTTAACAAGGATTATTTTAGGAATAATTGTAGTCTCTATCTTGGGGTCAATCTGAATATGACATCATGCTAAGGCCTTTTGAAATTTGCTTTGAACAATATATCTGAAAAATGACTTAATTAACAAAGTCGATTATGCAAATAATAATAATAATAATAATTATAATAAACTCATTCTATTATAATATATATATCGATTGATTCCCCTGAAACAACTTCAAAAACCTGCAGAAAGATTTTTCCAGTTATGAAGTCTAAGGTGACTATAAAAAAAAAATAAAAAAAAAAGCTTGAGAACCATCCCAGATGATTTGCTTGTCAGCAAAAATGTTAAAACGGATAAGACTGCTGGAGTAATGCTAAAATGACCTCATGATCAGACGCCGGAGGAATTTCCACTCAGACAAACAGTAGGTTTGTAATTGATGAATCAATCTCCGGCACAGAATTTGCAAAGTAAATGGTAATAAAAAAAGAGTAATTCTGTAGCAATAAAACAGAAATACAGTAATATACTGACCCACCCTGATTAGGATTAGACATCATGAGGATTAAATGAAAAGAGCGCAGAAATAAAATAAGGATAATCTTTAAAATAACATCAGCCAGTCGTAGTGACAAGCTAATAAAGGCCCAGTGGACGAGATCTGGCGCGGACACGCCGACATCTGGTTTCTCATCAGAGACGTAACCCGTTTCCGACATGACAGGCTGCCCGTTTCTATTCCTGCCGCTGTCGCTCTTGCCGTTCTGCTCGCTGCTCCCTTCGTACTTCTACCAATCAGATCCGTCTGATGGCTTTGAAGACGCTCTTCACGCCGAGAGCCTCTTGATTAGACTTGATTTGATTGTGTGAGGCTTTGATTAGGAGGCGGCAGACTCTCTGTGGAGGTTCCGATAGCGGGAAGGATGTAAGAAGGCGTCGAGCACCGCAATCAGAAAATATAAACGGGTTATTCATAAGGTTAAAATAGCTAAAAATGAACGTCAATAAATAAACATATCACAAGGACACTATATTGCAGTACAACAGCACAAACTGGTGAAAATGGTCAGTTTAAAGCGGCAGTGTGTGATTTTAAAATATCTATTTTTTTTTTGCCTTCTAGTGCCTGTGAGGCAAATTACAGTGCGGTCATCAAATTTGTATTATTGCTAAGAAAAAAAAATTTAATGAAAACAAACGCTGGTCATGAACTTAGAACTTCTCTACATCTCCTCCACCTGAAGCGACACTCCTCCAAACGATGAATAAGCCAATGGTGACCTTCTTTGAAGAAGCCTTCTTTTTTTCAGGGGTCGAATAGAGGTTAGGGCATTGGACTACGGTTCGGAAGGTCTCCACAAAGTTGTTCCTGTTGGGCCCTTTAACCCTCAACTGCTCAGATGTATAATGAGATAAAAATGTAAGTCGCTCTGGATTGAGGAAAAGTTCTATCACCTCATCGTCATCTTAGAAACACCTGCCACAGTGTGGTTCCTGCAAGTAATGGAAGAGAGGAAAAAGTCGCTGGGTGCGTGGTTGGAGGCGTAGGGGGGATGAGGGAGAATTTCATACCCCATTAAGTCAACCAGTTCGTCATGATTTTTCCTTCGCGTTGTTTGCCTTCAAATGCAAAATAAAAACAACAATAAGGCAGGCACTTACATTTTTTAAACCAGGTCCACCATTTTGGTTTTGACCCGCTAGCGGCATCGTGCGGAACCAACTAACTTATTTCTGAAGACATCAAAATATTACCATATATTACCAAATCACCGCACTGGGTCTTTGATTTAAATTAATTATTCATAAGTTGCTCACTGAAAAATAATAATGATATTGATTATATGGCAATAAAGTAATATACAACATGTATGAAGCGTTCTTCTGAATATTTTACAGTAATTTAGGTCTAGGATCACTTTCGGAAATTATAGATTGAATCTTTAACTTCTGAAACCACCTCCAAATTCAATAACACTTCAATTCTATTACACTCCGACTTAAACATTCCCACCCCTGTAGCGTGTCATGTGGGCCACCCCAATGCCCCAGCGCTCTTGACACATTGTCCCATATACAGTAGACCTACAGCCATTTCTGCGTTAAATTCAGTTCCCAGCATGGAGTGTACCAGTGCACGAGGCTTATGAGCCACTCTGCCTAAATAAACCACTGGCCCAGTTTTCAACGGGGCTGAAGTTAAAAAACAGTAACACCAACAGACATCATTTGGGATGTTTGTTTTGAAACAGCGGGAGTTAATGACCCGTTTATAAAGCGGCAGAAAACTTGTGGAGAGAAGTCTGGAAATTGACTCTGATGTTCTGGTTACATAAATTACAGTTTAATGAAAGTAAATTAGACACAGTTTCCCCTTCAGGCAAAATGCAATCAGTCAGCCAGGACAGTGTTTTTAATTTCGAGCTACAAGGATAACATTGTTAACATCTAACAGAAGCTCAGTGCCAATAGTTTAGCAACTTAATACCCTCGACTATCTGAAAGACATCTGATATTTATTACTGTGACACTTTTACATATAAAAAATTATTTATTGGGCCGTTTGATTGTGCAGAATAACAGAACACAGTGATAAGAGTGAAAACTCCCTTTATTTCTCTATATAATCCGCTGATACACTAATGCACTTATCCCAGTGGTTCACTAGTGCTTGGACACCATCAAGGTAGAAAGTTTTCTCAGTATTCCGGAGCCATGATCGGACTGAAACGCTGGCCTCCCAGGAACTCCTTTAATGAGCCAAACATATGGGCATGGCTCGGAGCGAGGTGAGGACTGTATTATTGTGGCAGTGACTCCCAGCCGGGTTTCTGTAACGTGCAAGTGGTGCAAATTTCATCACAGGTCCCGGTTTGATTTGAACGCCCCTAAAAGTAATAGATACGTTTAAAATGTACGTTTAAAGTTTAAAGACATCTTCAGGATGATACCTCAGTTACATTTGGGGTATTTCAGTTAACATGAAAAGCTGTATTGTAAAAAAAAATGCATATTTTAAAAAAGTGTGAATGACTTTTACAGCTGCTATAACGTATGTGAGAACATGAACTAACCTGTTTGATGGAAAATCAATGGATAAACAGTACGATGTATTATTTGGTCTAAGAGGAATAAAAAAAACTTCAGGAAAATAATCACCATGGTTACAGTAACAGTAACTTTGCACTCATTTACCTTTAAGGCGTCCTCTACCATGATGGTGGATGGGATTATATGTTCTGAACTTGGATCTTCACTTTGTTATTGCAGTCTCAGGTCGTGACCCTTATGTCTCGCGTCCCTGATGGACAGAACACACAGTGATGTCTCACAGATTCCCGAGCCACTAAAATCGATCATGCCGGTGCCAGCTCCGAGGGCGACGTGACGGTTAAACTGAAGGTCGCTCCATCAGCAGTGCAAGATTTCTGCTTTCAGTGGCCAACAATGGCTGTGAAACACTGCCCACATTCGCCATCCAATCGATATCGCACATTCCGTTGCCATAGAGACCTAGGAGACTTGCTTACTCACTCGATGCAATGAGTCATGAAACAGAAGTCGAATTTCCAGAGAGTCAGTATCGTTTCTCCTCGGGCACCGTCAGAGGAGACGAGGTTCCTCGTGCACTTAAGAGGAAACACCAACGATACACTCAGCCAAAACCGGATTTTTCCGGGGAAGTAACAGAGCAGCAGTGAGACGAGAACTATTTTCACAAATCATTCACAGCTGCAGCTCAAAGTCCCGGTTTCTTGCACTTGCACACTTGATTGAATCATTTACGGGAAGATGACTTTGGGGAGACGGAAAGGCCCTCGCAGGCCGGGCGAAGACCATGCGCTCATGTTCTGAGGAAGACATTTAACAGACAGCAGAGAGGAAGAGAAGCACGGTTAATAAACACGTCTCATAATGGCATTGAAGAAAGCAGCTGGAGGGGGAAAAAACCGTAATAAAAGCCCATTAACATCAACCACAAAGGAAGAGAAGACATCTTAGTGACAAACCGTAATTGCACAGCTTTAATAAACAAACAAACAAACAGACAGACAGGCCTAATGCACGCACCCAAGAGAGAACATGTGCAGAAAGTCGGTTAATGATGTGGGTTACTGATCAGGAGGTTGTGGGTTCAAGCCCCATCTCCGCCAAGTTGCTTAAGGAAGTTTTTGTGAATATTTAAAAATGAAATAATGTATATTCTAAGGGTCAGGGTGATGGCATTGGAATACGGTTTGGAAGGTCCTATGTTCAAATCCCACAACCACCTCCAAGTTGACCCAACTGTTAAAATGTGTATTGAAAAAAACAAACAAATATAACTCGCTCTGGATAAGGGCGTCTACCAAATGCCTAAATGTAAATGATCCCCTAGTGAAGTCTGTTGTTCTCAAGCTGACCTGATGAAGCAATAAACAGTCTTAACAAGCCGCGTGCTGAAGGAATGGGTCAGCTGGGGGAAAAGAAACTCAGCTGCAATGAGTCGGACCGAACATCTGGAACATAAATCTCACAACGCAAAATCTGAGCCGTCACTGTTACTGTACAAAACTGTTCATCTAAAACTGAGATGATGAGATTTTCAAAACGTGTTTTGAAAGAGGAAGATTTGAGCAGGAACGTTCGAACTTTTTCTTACTATAAACTCATACCGTGAGTGAACAACTAAGGCAAATTGAACAGGTTTGACCTGATTTACGTGTATTTAATCCTTGGATTTACCGATGTAGAGTTACCGGCGTATCCAGACTAGACTAAAAGACTGAATAATGAGCTGAGAGTCGGGTTGGAACGGTTCACCTGCGGGATAAACGTTGCAGCGTCGTGATTAACACACTGGACGTTACTCGGCGTTATTTACTCTGTGCTCTGCCGTGTCGTGTTCTGGTCTGGTTTCTGCAGCCCTGCTCTGCATCTCGGATCTCTGGGCTAATTAACCCAGATGAGGATATTAATATCGCCGTGGAGATGGAGGTGGGTCCGGGCTCAAAGTGGGACAGAGACGTACATGGAGGAGAGAGAGAGAGAGAGAGACGGTGCGGATTTAAGAATGACGACTCTGTGAAGTGGGTCGCTCCGGGCCCCTCCTCCGTGTGGCGCTGGGGAGCAAACGCTGTTACTATATCCAAACACCCAGAGGCTCTTTTTAATTGCTTGTTACCCCTGAGCTTCATCTCCAGTGGAAAGAACTGAACTAAAGGGGAAAGTGGCGGTTTTTAATCTCGCGGAAACCTGGACTGGTGTTTACCAGAAGGAAGCCAAGAGGAACATAAGTGGCTCAGAAATGTAGACCAGCAAGTTCAACATACAGTCCAGTTAAAGATAGAGAATTTTATTCTGCCCCTGACTGGACACGGTTTCTACAATCCACTTCAATTCTTTTTATTTTATTATATTTACTTATTTGTACATAATGTAAATGAAAATTTAGTTTTACAGCTAAAAGTTTTTTTTTCTATATTTCTATATTCTTATTCTATACTTTACACTCTGACTGATAACTCTATTTTCTTCTTTTTTTTTAGGTCATCAGCGGCCGTATAAGCATTTCACTTCTCATCAGACTGTGTAGAACTGTGTGTGTGTGTGTGTGTGTGACAAATTACATTTGAATTTGATGCTAAATTAATCGAGTGTGAGCCAGTTGGGAGTTTATAAATCGCCTGAGCTGCTCGTCCGGGAACCACTTTGGAATTCTGAACTTTCCCAAAGAAAAGCTCAATTATAAGTTGGGAATCTGGAATTTTCTGAATTTGCCATCTTTACAGTGTGAGTTTTTTTTATTTTTATAAAACCCATATTACCAAAGTTTAATGCCAAACATTAATGAGTGTAATGCCAGGATTAAATCATATTCATGTCTATGAAACATTTCTTATCGTTAATCAGTCTGGATGAAACGCACACACACACACGGACACGTGAAGAACATGAGATCATGTACACAGTAACGGTGGCGCTACCCACTGCACCACCGCTAGCAAAGGAAAACTGCGTGGGTTTTTACAAAGAAGTGACAACTCAGTCTCTGGATCAGCATTTATTAAGACAATAATGCAGACGTAGCTGAGCTTCAAATGTAAACAGTAACGACGTAACCGATGATAACGATGCATTACAAACTGTAAATAACGTGTGTCCGGTCCACTTCTATACTGTATTCTCAGTGCAAGACTGAAATGTCTAAAGGAAGGAAGCCAGTGCAGCTCTGCGCACCACACACACACTCTTTCCTCTGGAGGTCTCCTGCTCCAGGAGCATCACATCTCTGTGTGTGTCCTCCAGAGTAATCGAAGGTGAGTTCCTCGCCTGGCTCGATGTCTCGGCCGGAGAACAGGGCCAGCCTGGGCACCACGGAGTGCACGCGCACGGGCACCATGGTCAGGTTAGGCTGGCACGAGTGGTTGAGGAAGCGGCCCACGTTGCCCACGGCGACAGGATCCACAAACGTCACGCCCAGCATCTGTGAGCCGCCGTGCTCCTGCACGGAAATAATGTAGTTTTTATCCTCAGGACTCTGGGACAGCTGTCTCCGCCGCGCCTCCTCGAACCCGATCACTTCCCCGGCGTACTCGCACACAAAACTGCCACATGTTATGGCTTCCAGGGTCACGACCCCCCAGCCACGCTTCTCAGTTCGAATGACACAGAGGCGGGTTCGCAGGCCGTTCTGGACCACACGAGACTGGCAGGATTCACTACACACACACAGGGCGTTACATTCAAACACGGGCTGGCTGTAGGACGCGGCCGACTCCCCGTGCTGCTCCAGTAAACCTCCCTCGGTGTACGTCAGGCCGAAACGCAGGCACGGGCAGCTGGGCGGCACACAAGATGTCAAACGACATGAGCAGCCTGGCAGGGTCACTTCACTCGGGTCAACGTCACAGCCTGCACCCTGAACGTTCTCTGGAGTGTACTGAAGCACACACACACACACACGGTTTTAAAAATATGTATAACCTACTAAATAATCTACTAATGCGCTACTGTCTCAATGTAAACAAACACCTGCACCAATAGATATTAATTAGAAAAGATAAAGTGAATATTTTGACTGGGATTAGTTCATATTTTCACTTTGTCTGAAATAACAGCGCTGAAGTGGTATAAGTGAATTTTAACACGCTGGAGTCGATTTAAGGCAAAACTTCATCTTTATCTGATCGACTTTTTCCATTTCTCATCTGTGATTCTCTCTCCGATTACCGAACAGGGAGTGTATTTGTCTGAGCACCAAAGAAGGACAACTTAGTGTAAACAAGGCGTCAGATACTCAACCTTACAGAATGTCATTTCTGTCTATTAATAAGTTACACACAGAGTTCTGCTGTACAGAAAGACACACAGACGTGGACGTGGGGCTTCAACCTCTAATAATAATAATAATAATATCACTGATTACATTAAAGATCAGCAGATTATTTTTAGCTTTAACCTTTTAACACTTTCTACAAACTCTTTTCCAGAATAAATAATTATAATAATTTCCTTGATAAGAAAAATGAAAACGCACACCATATTAAAACGTTCAGTTCAGACTGTTTTTTAGTTGATTATAATTTGTCTGATTTAAGATTTTTTTAAAAATAGCATCTGAGGAATAAGTGATTAAACAAGTTTTAAACTCTAAATCATACACGTGCAGGAAATGCTCGACTGTACTGTAGGTCTGAGAGGGACCAGTAGGTCCCAGTTTATGCTGCCATCTGGTGGCTATAAAGATGAACTGCATCTTATCGCGAGATCAGACATAAAAACGAATTCTATTTTATCTTTAGAAGTCGGCCACTTAAAAAATAAATAAATAAAATGTATATACCTGGAATCTGGGCAAAGTTTCCTGATTCTTGTCTATTTCGATGCAAACAGGGACATTTTCCAGACCGTGACTGATGTCACCACTCATTATTATTATTATTATTTATAAATTAACACACACACACACACCAGAATCTTAAACCATGGCTCTAAAACCATTACACAGTTATAATATTTATTTAAAAATAATAATAAAATAAGACCACCACTCCTAAAAGCAACAAACACCAGGCAACCGGAAACCGGAAGTAGCTGAGTCACTTCACTACAACAGACCAATTTCAAATGTAAAGTCCCTGAAGTCAAACATTACTTACAGTTAACATTTAAATACTTGTTATTAAACACTAACATATAATTTTTTGGTTATTTGTTTCATTTTATTTTTTACTTTCTGTGGCATTTAAATTAGTATTAAACTCAACACACACACACCGGCTGCGTCCTAAATAGAGGACCAACAAGAGGACTAACAAGCCCACAGTCTGTCCAAAAACAAACACTAAACGTGCACATATGTGGACAGAGTTTTCGGACACGACTGCTTAATGTTTAGTACCGTCACCTCACACCCTCCATGGTTGCGGGTTCGTATCTCACCTCCAGTCTGTGTGTGTGGAGTTTGTCCCTGTGTTTTCCGAGTTTCCTTCCACAGTATAAAGACACGTCCTGTACACACTGATTGGTGTTTGATGATTGCCCATTGTGTATGACTACTGTGTGTGTGACTCCATGCAGTGTGTTCCACCGTGAAACATCCTCAAACACCAACCGAGAAAAAGTAAAAAAAAAATAAAATCAACCATCAGCTGGAAAAAGTATCAATGCTTACAGTTTTCTGGGATTCTCAAGGAATACCATAAGTATTGGAACATTATCAGGGGAAAAAGGTTCAACAATCGACAGCGCTCGTTACAGTGAGACACTTATTGAAGAGCTGAGGACTAAACTGTGGATTGACCGAGGGCAATCTCACTCATCGGACTGAGAAGCAGCCCTATGAAGATGAAGATTGACTTCTGATGAAGAAGTGAAGACAGCGGTGCATTTGTGGCGCATCATAAAACACTGTTTTTATTTTCCTTGTCCTTGAGTGTCCTCTCACACTACGGGTCATAGATTTTCATCTGTTTATAGAGTAGCTACTCTTAAAGATGTGAAACTAGTTGATGTTAAGGTCATGTTCTCACTCTCACTATAAACAGTCATTGCTTCACCGGCTTCTTTTTTCCCCTCTTACTTCAATAAATAAAGCAAACAAATAGCAACAAAATCAACCATGTCATGATCCGGAGGAACCACAACGTGTAAACTCTACTATCCCAAAGGTATCAGAAAACGTCCGACACTGGAGACTCCTTCTATAAACATTATAAACAGTTGACATTTCTTCACGGCACTTCCACCATGTGTCCCTGTGAATGACTTGTTCCTATAGAAACAAACACTACAACTGTCAGAGAAATAACATTAACAATATTGTCGGGTAACAAAATGAACACAAAACACAAAAAGTCATGTTATTTAATTTTATTTTTTTTGTAACCACAGTACATCAAAGTATGAGTGTTAAAACACAAAATGGGCTGTAGAGAGGCGCCGTCACTCCCGCGCAGGCTAGATTGGCACGTGGGTCGAACTGGTCAGACGTCTCGCCCCAGACACTCGCCCCCGCCGTGTGAAAGATGTGCTATTGCATGAGAAACTCACAGGGCATGAGAGCTTCTGCCAACGCTGGCGTTTGCATTCCAACAGTTACAAAATATATACAGAAAACTGGTCTCTCTCAAACACGCACACACACATGCGCGCGCGCACACACACACACACACACACACACACAGGGCAGAGAGTAAACTAATTACATTTTTGTTTTTAAAAAAAAATTAACCATTACTGCATGGCTCCTCCCCCATAACATCACATCACACTCACAGCATCCAGTACATCATGTTTAGTGTCTGAATTTCCCCAGTTATTAATATCTGCTCAAATGGAATCAGGACACGATGAAGGACCAGACGTATGTGCAAGCACCACAGAGACAGTAACAAGCCGAGTGAGGATAGAGAGAAGAGGAAAAAAAAAAGTACATCTGTTCATACTGAGGCAGAAATTGTAATTCAAATGGTCACACGTGAATCATCATGGTCCCACGCGTTAAAGCCGCAATGAGGAACTGCTATACAGCTGGGTTTAACCCCTTTTTAACCGTTCATACTGTTCAAATGTTCCTTTTCTAAGCCCTGAAATCGGCGCGAGCAGTTCCTCACGGGGGCTTTAAGAGGCTGGTCAGAAAACAGTCGCTTGGTAATTTAAGGTGAATAAAAATGAAAAGGAACAAAATAATGGTAATATTAAACGGAGTGTGGCCATTTTGTCTCGTCTTCTGCGTCAGGAAGGTTAGGTCAGCGTTTCCCCCTTTGTAACCTTAAACAGAGAAAATTTAACAATAAGTTTCAGCTTAACTGTTTTTTGATAGTAAATTATCACCTCATTTGTGAAGTCTGTCTGCAGACTGTATTTTCTCAAGAAAATAATTAATTTAAAGCTGTAACAAACGACATCACTGACCTCGACCTGTCTGAGAAACTGTGTTTTCTAAGCTCGATAGGTTTTGTTTACAAGCTCTATAACCCTTACTACTTTTCCACTTGATAGGTTTCACGTTAAACACGGTTTCATTTCTAGAACACCAGAAACAAGCGAACGTTTGCTTAAAACACCTTGTGTGTCTCCGGTGTAAATTCTGTTTAACTTTTTATCTTTTATTACAAGTTTACATTCTGAACTTGAATTGAACTGGACAATCCTGGCCTTATAATCACTATAATCACATACTGTGTAATCACTCACCCTGGCCTCGATGTACTCGATCCTTCTCTCCAGGGCGGTCAGCTTCTCGTTCAGCGTGGCTAAACGAGACCTGCAGGACATATCTGAAAATGGAAGTTGCTCCGATCAGGGTGTGTGCTCTATTTATTGTGAAGTATTCTATATTTATTCCTAATTTATAGGAGCAAAAAGAACTATTCTAAACAGTAGTGCACATGATAATACAAGATCTTATAAACTTGTATTTATTGGAAGGAACACACACACAACCTATTCCATTCTCTTATTATTTCATGTCAAAAATGATCCGCACTCTGGAAGTAGATTTTTTTTTTCATTAATGTATGAAAAAAAACGATACATAATTTCCCCCCGCTTTCCAATACACTGTCAGTCAACATGATTTCTTATTCCCTCATTAAAAAAAGCTTTATTCAGAGCTGTGAGCCATGAATGTGCCACCGTCATCACGTCTTCATCGGAAGTAATTCTACGTCCACGCTTCAGGGGACAAAACAGGGCAAAGTCTGATGGAGCAAGATCAGGACTATAGGGAGGATGCTTCAACGCCTCAAAACAAAGTTTCAGTGTCTACACAGAATCACGACGCCCTAGGAGAACAATCCTCTACGTTAAAACCGAACTTTAGTCTTCAGCTCTTCAATAAGCAGCTCACTGTAACGAGCACTGTTGATTGTTTTTTTGGTTGCCCCGATGTTCCAATACTTTTGGTCCACGAGAATCCCAGAAAACTGTAAGCAGTGATGAAATTTCCAGCTGATTGTCGACTTTTGCACTTTTTCTCGGTCTGTGATTGAGGATGTTCATTTTTGATCCACTGATTATTTAACTAAACAAACTAATAAACCAAGACATATACAACTATATATATATAAATAAACACTACACTATGTTATAACTTGACAGAAGTGTAGTTGAAATGAATAACACCTGTATTTTAACACTCTACACTAAATTACCCAGCTATAATAACTCTATAATGATTTATATATGAACTTATTGAATAATTTCTTCTCCTCTATTAGCACCAATGCTAACTCCACACACACACACACACACACACACACACTGTATCTGACTAGCAGTGCTCTCTGTATGCTAGCTTCACTAACAAGCAGGAAGACGTATAAATTCGTCTCTGTGACGACCATTTCTACAACTTTGGCGTGTCGAACGTCCTCAAAGTGAATATTACACATTTATAAATGAGTAATAAAGTTTTTAAGAGCCCCAGAGAGCGACATGTATGTAGTGACACAGGAAGCTGACTAGCCGGACTAGCGCAGTTAGCATTAGCAACACTCAGCAACAAGCGGCTGTTTACAACCAAACGCTTGTCTTTCCATCACCAAACCCACCGAACGAGTTGAGGAAGTCGGCTATTTTCTTGATGCTGCTCGTAATCACTTCGATATACTCGCGGTTCGCCCAGTCCTGGTGGATTTCTCTCTGCACTGGATCTTCCTGTCCGGCCATTTTCACTCCAGCTGCTCGGCTTGGGCGTCGCACTTTCTTTTTTTCCTCGCTCAATCGCGCCCCCTGGCGTCAATAAAAAAAGAAGGATTTCCCCACATTTACGTTAGTTGACACTAGGGGGCGCGGGTGAGCAAAAAAAAAAAGGGTACAGTACTGCGATTCCGTTAGGATTGTACTGTACGTGTTAGTGTATGAGAATGTAAATGTCTGAAATAGCAGGTTTAAATGCAAAGTTACTGGTTTGGCTGATTATTTTCTTCCGAGTTACACTTCCGGTTAACACTGTCTAACCGCCTCGCACCTCATGGGTCCGGGTTCAATTCCCGCTTCAGGGTCAGTACGCGTGGAGTTCGCATTCTCAGTCTGCATGTTCTCCCCGTGCTTGGTGGGTTTCCTCCAGGTTTCCTCCACAGGCCAAAGACATGCAGATTAGGCAAATTGGTGTTCCCAAATGGCTTGTATTGTGTGAATGAGCGTGTGAGTGCGTGTGAGTGCCCTGCTAGTGATTGGCACCCTCTGAGAGTGTAACCCTCTTCGTGCCCTAAGTCTCCTGGGATAGGCTCCAGACCCCCCTGTGCACCTGGAGGAGATCATGCAAACTCCATGCACACACAGACCCTGAGACGGGAATCAAACCTGGACATTTGAGGTGCACGGCGACAGTGCTAACCCCTACACCCCCTTATTGCCTATAATAATAATAATAATAATAATAATAATAAATTATTGTTCTCTCCATGGCAACTTGCAAACCATCAATCAGCAAGAAAAAAACAACAACTTTAGGATAACGTATTTAATCTACTTATATTATACTGTATATATTATAAAGTAATAATCATATTTATTTTTCATGTTACATTGAGTCTGATTATTAATTATCAATATTATTAATAAACAAACATTATTTCCTAGTTAATGTAAATTAAAGAATCCCATATACTATGCTAATGAGGGATCCCTTACATTTTAACTTTAACTGCTAATCAGGATTCGTACAGCTTATTGTCTTTTGTAATTATCCAGCAATAATCATGTAGAGTATAAGAGAAAGTTTAATGAGTCTAATGTTTATATAGTATTTTGATTTAGTAATTATTAAAACCTTTACAATAATTTACAATCCCTTCTTTATTAGCTGGAGGTATCAAATATATATTATTGCCAAAACCTTTTGCCAAAACCTGTTTGTTTTAAATATATGTAAGTGAGTGGAAAAGTTTTCCTATCCTTATTAGCCTTAGTGAGTTACTGAGAACGGATGAGACAAGAACTTGCAAAAGCATTACTGTAGGTCAAGTAACAGACCATCATGAGGTGCAGTAACGCTCCACCTCCATCACAGGACCTGGACCTGTCCTTTATGTCTCATGTCCTCTCCCTACTCGCCATCCTGAGACGCTTCATAATGTCTGCCCCACCCCCATACGGCACATAACCACAGCGTTACAAAGCACAGAGCTGACTGCAGGTGTGTGTGTATGTGTGTGTGTGTGTGTGCTGTGGGTTTGGTGATTAACTTTAATTATGTGCTTTATGCACATGGTTCATAACATCTCTAAATATTCTCCACACCCACTGTGGTCCCGTCGGGGATCCAGACATGAGCTGGAGGGTTTAAACACCTCCAGGCCTAAACCTGAACATCAGGATCTTCCTGCCAGTTAATTGTGAAGTGGATTTTCTAATTTGTAATTTTATCACTGGTGGAATTTCCTGCGATATACATGTGTTTTCTTTAAAGCAGCACAGTGGAATTTCTAAGCCCAACATTGTGCCCTGAGTGCTGAGTGATGTTCGGTTCTTCCGCCTATTCCTACTGTATAAATAAAAATCTAAGTCATCTGAGTAGGTGATTGAGTATTTTCTTTAACTACTCCATTAGTAAGTTAGCTGACTGGAAAAATCTGATGTTGCAACTCGGTTTGATTTTATTTCTGCTCATAAAAGTTTTATTGTCTTGAGATTAGACATGAAAGTGTTACAACCTTGTCCTGACTACAGTCAGCACTTTAACCTTTACAGTCACTTATTAAGATTATTCTCTGTTTTATCCTGGCTTTGAAATTTTCCTAGTCAGCATGATAACCACACGCAGTTTCTCTTCCTCTCTCTCTCTCTCTCTCTCTCTCACACACACACACACTAAATTACTTGTTGACACCATTTAAAGACATAACGAAAAGTCATTTCTTTCATTTTCATAAGCTTTATTTGGTTTCAGACAGCCGTATGGAGAAGCTGAGCTCTGCTGTACACGGCTAAATTACGTCTGTTAATAATAAGCGTTTACGTTCACATCCGTCACCGCCCTCAGTACAGATTTCAAGCGGTGCCTTCATATAGTAAACGTCCTACAAAACAGTCGCACTCTAATCGAGTCAGCACAGCCAGCTGAATTCACACTGCCATCTTTCCCCCCAGGCAGCAGGCTGATAAGACGGGCGTGGCCGTGACACCTCTCTATCTGCTCACACCCGCCTCTAAGGCCACCCTGTGCCACGATGGTTTACTTCACTTTCTTGAGGAGCTCTTTAATGTCAGCCTCAATGTCAATGGTCAGGAAGAACCTGCTGTAGCGCTTGAACGGTGTCCCATCGGGGCCGACGAGGAACTTCTCGAAGTTCCACGAGATGTCGTTCCTGCACACAGGAGTCCAGATGATGAACTTGGGGTCGGTCATGAGGGCGCTAGGATTGTCACCAGGGAAGGGAAGCTTCTCTTTGAGAAAAACGAACAGGGGGTGCGCGTCCTTGCCGTTCACATCAATCTTTTCCAGCAGCTGGAATCGAGGCTCGAAGCCGTTTCCAGGACGCACATACTTCAGGCTGTTCAGGATTTCTTCATTCTTGCCGTTTTCCTTATTTTAAAGAAAAAAAATTAAGAACACTAAAGAGCAGCAATCAACTAGGCTGTAATTACAAAACCTTAATCACTATTCACTCATTAAACGATTCTATTTGTGAACTAAAACACATTAACGCTGACAAAACTAATTTTCAGTATAGAGTACTTGATCACCTGTCTCGATTTAAACTTTACCAGTACGACTTCCGGTTAGCAGCCACATGGAGTAGGACGTGTTGGTTAGGTGCTCCGACAGTTTCGAATTTCTTCACTCCCTTATTCGTCTCTAAATGTTAAATTTAAATCTTAGTTGACAATAACTTTGTACTCTACCCCACGGTTATATGTTTTTTCATTTGCGATGGCTACCAGGAGTGTTAAAGCCGTGAAAAAGGACGACACTGCGACCCCTCTAACAGTCGAGGCTATCTCTGCGCTGTTAGAGCAACACCGTGATGCGTTAGCGGCGGAGTTTAAATCATCGTTTAGTTTATTAGAAATTAAACTGGATCAGATTCAGGCCCAAGTAGCGGACCATGGACAGCGCTTACCGTCATTAGAACTCGCTACAGACGACCTGAGTCAGCGTGTGACGGAGCTGGAGAACATCTGCTCCGGACTTCGGGAAAACAACTTAAAGTTAACGTCCAAGGTTGTAGACTTAGAAGGCCGGAGCAGGAGACAAAACCTGCGTGTTCTGGGTCTCCCGGAAGGTTCTGAAGGTGGACTCCCTACCGAGTTCTTCTCCAAGTTTCTGTGCGAGGTGTTTGGGACTGAGACGCTTCCTTCCCCGCCGGAGATTGACCGAGCCCACCGAATACCTGCATCCAAACCCGCTTCAGGACAGAGACCTCGGCCCGTCATTCTCCGCGTGCACCGGAGCCAGGTGAAAGATCTTCTGATTCGGGAGGCTCGGCGGAGAGGGAAGCTGGAATACCGCGGTCAGCAGCTTCGCATAGTGGAAGACTACGCTCCCGAAGTTTTAAACCAGCGAGCCGAGTATAGAGGAGTGATGAGCGAGTTATACAGCCGTGGTCTCCGGCCTTCTCTCCTGTATCCAGCGCGGCTCCGGATCACTCTGTCTACCGGACAGAAGAAGTGGCTCCGCTCGGTAGAAGAGGCGCAGAAACACATAGACAGTCTGCCGAAAACTGCGTAGTGCACTATATTAATATTATTATTATTTTAATACGCGATACTACAGTTCTCAGGAAAGTACCATTTTTAACCTAAAATCTGGCCATGTTTACGTCTTTCCCGGTAAGAGTGTTGTGTTAAACTTGTGAAGGGGTTATTATTATTATTTTTATATTACTATTTTTTCTATTTTTAATCACGTGTGATTTACGTTTGTATATTTAGAGTTACAATGTGACGTGGGGGGAGGGGTGGTGGTGGTGTGTTTTTCTCTCATTGAGAGATTTCAGTATTGGAGTGTGGAAATGTTTTATTTATATATTTAATTATTAGTTTCTGTAAGTTGTGTCGGAGCAGAAGATGGGGTGGTTAGCAGCAGGAGGATTTGTTGGGTGGAAGATGGAGGAATGGAAGAGCTTGCTGCTCTGTTTGTTAGCAGCTATCTTTGTTTGTTGGGGGGTAGAGGGGTGTGTGGGGGAGGGGTGCGGGGGGCAGGGGTGTGGGGGGCAGGGGTGTGTGGGGGAGAGGTGTGGGGGGCAGGGGTGGGGGATCTCCAAAGCCAGTATTGTGTTAGTTCTTTGTATACTGTGTATTTTTAACACGTTGTTCTGTGTTTTACACTTTAAGGCTGACGTTAGGCATCTTATTCATGTTTATCTACCTGCATTTTCTCTCAGGGAGAATGAATAGTTCTTTAAACTTTGTGAGCTGGAATGTTAAGGGTTTAAACCATCCGGTGAAGAGAAGGAAGGTGCTCTCACACCTTAAACAACTTAACACTGCAATCGCATTTTTACAAGAAACTCACATTCGCAGTTCTGATAATTCTCGCCTTATGTCGCGTTGGGGTGGGCAGCACTACCACTCAACCTTTCAGGCCAAAGCTAGGGGTGTCTCAATTCTCATTAACCCAAACATCTCTTTTGAGCATCATAATGTTATTACGGATATACAAGGTCGTTATATCATTGTTTCAGGGAAGTTATTTAATACTAATGTAGTGTTGGCTAATTTATATGCCCCTAATTATGACGATGTCTCCTTCTTTGAACATTTTTTCTCTCTTCTACCTGATCTGAGCTCATACTCTCTCATATTAGGGGGAGACTTTAACTGCTGTTTAGATCCATCACTTGACAGGTCATCTCCCAATCCTATACCTCTGAGTAAATCCGCTACGCTACTTCAGTCCTATCTCTGCAGCTTTGGTATCTCTGACATATGGCGCTTCCTTAATCCAAAAAAGAAAGAATACTCCTTTTTCTCACATGTTCACCATACTTTCTCCAGAATTGATTATTTCTTTATAGATAATCAACTGATCCCAATGGTTACTTCTTGTGCTTATCAGAGCATTGTGATATCAGATCATGCTCCAGTTGTTATGTCTATAAAACTTCCAGATCTCCCTCAAGTTACTAAACATTGGCGCTTTAATTCATCGTTGCTGATGGAGGACGATTTTGTAAAATTTATGGAAGACCAGATCGTTTTTTTCTTCACCACAAATGAAACACCTGAAGTGTCACGTTTGGTTGTTTGGGATGCTCTGAAAGCCTACCTCAGGGGACAGATAATTTCATACACTGCAAATATGAAAAGGAAGGCATATAAAGAACGAAAAGATTTGACCAACCAAATTAAAGAAATTGACCAGCAGTATGCTCTATTTAAAAACCCTGATCTCTATAAAAAACGCGTAGAAGTGCAAACTAAGTTTGAACTTATTTCAACGCATGTAATTGAACGGCAATTATTAAAGAGTAGGAGCCAATTTTACATTCATGGTGACAAATCTGGGAAACTTTTAGCTAATCAGTTAAAAGGATTTAGAGCACAACAACAAATTACGAAAATTCGGATGGAGGATGGTACCATCACTACGGACCATTCTAAAATTAATGATGCATTCAGGAATTTTTATTCTCGATTATATACTTCTGAGTTCCCAAAGGACCATAGTGCAGTTGAGAATTTCTTGACTCAACTAAATATCCCAACACTGTCCCCTGATTCTAGATTAAGGTTAGAAGAGCCCATATCACAAGAGGAAATCAGTTTAGCTATCTCCTCATTGCAATCTGGTAAGTCCCCGGGTCCTGACGGGTTCCCTGCAGAGTTTTTTAAATCATTCTCCTCATACCTTGCACCACAACTAGCTTTGGTTCTATCTGAATCTTTCAAGCAAGGTAAGATGCCTGCGTCATTTAATGAGGCTCGCATCACCCTCATAGCAAAGAAGGATAAGGACCCAACAGAGTGCTCCTCATATAGACCAATCTCTCTTCTTAATGTGGATGTTAAAATCCTTGCTAAAGTCTTGGCTCGTAGATTAGAGAATGTTCTACCCTCTATTATATCTGAGGACCAGACCGGTTTTGTTAAAAATCGTTACTCTTACTTTAACATTCGACGCCTTATGGATATCTTGTACACACCATCAGAGGAGACCCCTGAGTGTGTCCTTTCTTTGGATGCTGAAAAGGCTTTTGATCGTGTGGAATGGGAGTATTTATTCAGGGCTTTAGAAAAATTTAATTTTGGTCCAAGTTTTATCACTTGGGTTAAATTATTATATTCAAGCCCCACTGCCTCAGTTCTGACAAATGCTCAGCAGTCTCAACCATTCAGTCTTCAGCGGGGAACTCGTCAGGGATGTCCCCTTAGCCCATTGCTCTTTAACCTCGCCATTGAGCCACTAGCAGTTGCATTCCGAAGCTGTAGAGATATATCTGGGATTTGGAGGCAGGGAGAAGAACATAAAGTTTCCCTTTATGCGGATGATCTTCTACTTTTTTTATCGAATCCAGTCTCCTCTCTGCCACCTGTGCTGTCATTGCTCAGGGAATTTAGCTATTTTTCAGGATATAAATTAAATTTGCACAAAAGTGAACTTTTTCTGCTAGATAATACAGCAGTAACAACTGGTATGCACAATTTTCCATTCAACATTGTGAAAAATCAGTTTACCTATCTTGGTATTACAATCACAAGGAAACATAAACACCTCTTTAAAGAAAATTTTATTAGGTTGTTGAACCAAACAAGAAAGGACTTGGGACGATGGTCACCACTGTCCATGTCCCTGGTGGGCCGCATTAATGCCATTAAAATGAGTATTCTCCCTAAATTTTTATATCTCTTTCAGTCTGTACCTGTTTTTATTCCCAAATCTTACTTTGGCGCTTTAGACTCAATTATATCTTCTTACCTTTGGAAAGGTAAACATCCACGATTGAATAAGTCCCTACTTCAAAGATCTAAAAGAGACGGTGGCATGGCTCTACCTAATTTTCGTTTCTACTACTGGGCAGCAAACATTCGTTCTGTCATCTTTTGGTCATATTTTCATAACCAACCTAATCGGCCTGCCTGGGTGGAAATGGAGATAAAGTCTGTCAAAAATCTCTCTGTCTCTGCACTCCTTGGATCTGCTCTCCCCATCCCCTCAATTAAATTAATCAATAACTCAGTAGTGGTGCATACCTTGAGAGTATGGGCTCAGTTCAGAAAGCACAGCGGTCTTCTGGGCTTTTCTCTGTCCAGTCCTATCGTCTCTAACCATCTCTTCCAACCTTCTTTACATGACTCAGTGTTTCAGGAATGGTACAATAAGGGCATCAAGCTTTGCAAAGACCTGTTCGTTGACCATAAGTTTGCATCATTTGAACAGCTTTCCGAGAGGTTTAACTTACCCAATTCTCATTTTTTCAGATATCTGCAAGTAAGACACTTCATTCGCTCTTTAATACCAAATTTCCCTGAGGCTCCTGCTGCAAACATTCTAGATAACCTCCTCTGTTTGTCTCCGCTGCGTAAAGGCCTAATATCCACTATTTATGGTGGATTGATGGCTTCGAGTCACACCCCTCTGTGTAAAATTAAAACTGCTTGGGAGAAGGATTTAAATTTGTCACTATCAGATGATACTTGGAATTCAATTCTTAAACTTATCAACTCAACCTCCTTATGTGCCCGCCACTCTTTATTACAGTTTAAGGTTGTACACAGGGCTCATTTCTCCAAACTTAAACTCTCCCGTTTCTACCCAGACATTGATCCTTGCTGTAATAAATGTAAAAGTGGAGAGGCGTCTCTTATTCATATGTACTGGACATGCCCGAATTTGGAAAAATTCTGGAGGGATGTTTTTAAGACCCTGTCCTTCATATTGAATTGCAATCTTGAACCAGACCCTCTGATTGCTCTTTTTGGTGTCACTGGAGAAGAGGGTAAGAGTCTAAGTCCAGCCAAAAAGAGATTGTTATCTTTTGCGACACTCCTGGCCAGGCGTTCTCTTTTATTCAAGTGGAAGGATGCCACGTCACCCACTCACGCCCAGTGGCTCAGAGATATCATGTCCTGTCTGTCCCTGGAGAAGATTCACTATTCAATTCATTACCCAGACTTTAAATTTCAACAGGTGTGGGGGCCCTTCCTTCACTTTTTTCATATACATTTATAGTTTGATTCCTGTCTTATTTAATTACTTGTTTGTTTGCTTTCTTTCCCCTTTTTATTCCTCTTTATTTATTTATTTTTTGCACGTAGAACCAAAAAACTTCCAGCTCCATATTCTTTTTTCTTTTTTGGTTTCTCTCAATGCCTGGCGTTTAGCCTTTCATATGCTTGTAAAACTGGCTTGGAGTCGGGGAGGGACGGGGTGGGAGCTATAGGGTTTATAAGGGGATTATAAAACCTGCATTAAAATATTACATGTTTACCCTGTTTTATCCCTGTTAAAATCAATAAAAATATTGTTGAAAAGAAACTTTACCAGTACAGACATTGCAGAAATCCAAATGCTGATTCTTAATCATATTCCTAATGAACAAGTCAGAGGCGGCAGTAATGAGAAAAAGGAATGTAGAAGACACATAGAGAGGAACCACAACCTTGACCAGTCTTGCACACAGGTTTAGAGAATTGGACAAATCCTAATTAATGCTATGACTGGACTTTGCATATTGTGTTATAAAAAACACACACACGCACACACCTAGACATGGACCTTACCTGATGGCCGAACTGGTTGCAGGGAGCTCCCAGCACGACAAGCCCCTTCTCCGAGTATTTGGAGTGAAGCTCGTTCATCTGAGTGTAGTCCCTGACCGTCGTGCCTCAGAGAGACGCCACATTCTCGATCAGCACCACTTTCCCCTTCAGCGAGGAGAAACTGAGAGTCTCACCTGACAGCAGCTTGGCTGAAAGATCATAGTAGTTCTTAGCCATGTTGACAGGAAGAAAGATATGCGTGCACTGAGAGGTTTTTGCACGCTGCTTTAGTTTAAAGATCGTTTGGGCGGGGCTGAGGCCGTGCGTAAAAAGGAGTGCACAAGACCAGATTGTTTGTCCTGTCCAAGCTGTTTCAGTTCCTAATTATACAGTTTTCTAATAGCTACAGTAATTAGTGTAATACTCTTAACACTAACATATGATTTTACAAAAGATAATCCACGTCAGGGTACCAATCCGGTGACATGAAATACACAGTTCAGTGTATGTGATCTTTGACCTGAAATCTGCGAAATACATATCCTTGAAAATATTAAAATCTATCATATACAGTAATACCACTGTATACAGTATTAAACATACTCCTTTCACAAAACCGGCTGCATGGAGACACGTCGTGTTAAAGTTGGAATGGAAGGACTCGAGTGTCCTGCAGAACGTCTGTGAACATCTTTAGGATAAACTGGAACACAGAGTGCACCTCCTCGCCTAACCTCAGTGACTAACCTCACTAAGGCTGATTGAACACAAATCCCTCTATCCGCGGTCCACGGCTCTAGTGGAAAGGTTCCTGGAGGAATTGAGATATTAAAGGGAGAGCTCTGAAAATCAGAATTGAGGTGCAATTACTATAAGTCTTGGTTGTTATGAATTTAACTGCTCTGCCCACAGACTGTGAAGTTTGACACCCAAAATATGACCTAAAGTAATGAACTTGTATTCAACTCAATTCTGATTTAAGACAGGCTTGGAAAAATATTTGGGAAACACCAAAACTATATCTAGAAAACAAAACAAGATTTTGGAACGGGCAAGCGTAAGTTTTTATAACATGATGAGAAGGTTCCTATGCCCATAGAACAACACCCTCATTGCACTTCCTTACTACTCAAGTGGTAACACTTCCTATAGCTCGTATACAGACAAATATAAATCCAAACAGGTCATGTTCACTGGAACCCATTAATTTAACCATTAATTTCCTATTATCTGTCTGTCTCCGAGTCTGTCCATGAATTATGAGTTAATGACTGATACTTCAGATGTTTGGGACGTATGTGATATAGGGGACATGGCCAAATCTAACAGAATATAACAGAGATCTTTAAACATCCTGCATACTTGGGGCACAAGGCGGGGTGATCCAAGCCAATCCATCGTAGGGCACACACACACACACCAGGCAATGGCAATTAGCTTAATCTGCATGTCTTTGGACTGTGGGAGGAAACCGGAGAACCCGGAGGAAACCCACCAATCACGGGGAGAACATGCAAACTCCATGCACACAGATCCGGAGGTGCAAGGGAACAGTATTAATCACTACGCCACCATGTCACCGCATGCGTGTGCAGTTGACTCTATTCAGATGCTCTTCTTTTTTTTTTAAACCTTAGACTAAACACTATTGAGTCACGTGTCCACATACTATTTGCTTGGCCATAAATTATACATATTTGGCAACAATCATTTGTGTCTGCTCTGAGAAAATAAAAGCACCACACAAGAAAAATTCATATAGTATAGCAAAAAATAATTAATTAAAGCTATAAGAGTGATCCTTGAGGTGTAATTGAGGTGTATTTCATGTTAAAACTGTATAATCATGGACCAGTCGTATGCGTTTTTCGTACGCAGCACTGATCAGAATAAAAACCTCGTTTTAAAATCGGACGCGTGCAAAAGTTTTTTAATCCGTTAAACGATTTTTTTTCTGTTGTTGTTGCACAGAATCACTAAAATACTTCATATACATTTTCATATCTCTGTAATAATACACATTTGAATATAAATCTTGTAATACATGTCGATAATACAGCTCAGGCGCCCGTCATGACACTTCTCACTAACCCTGTTTTATAATAAATGGAACATTCCGGAATACCGTTACACCGGTCGCGTTCCAAATCTCACATCGCTGTGTCACGTGACACACTTGCGCATCAAGGTACTACGGCACTATTTAGTGCACTATAACGATGAACGACAGGACTATTAGGACACAAAAATGACAAAAGCGCGGGATTGAAGGAACACTGCGCGCGTTGCTAGGCAACCGATTTTAAAACCCGGAAGTGTGTCAGCTTTAAGTGTAAATCAGTCGTCGTGAAGGTTTTTAAGCTGATCCAAGAACAAGATTCGTTATTTAACCTTGTAATTTTCTTTTTTTCTGACTACGAGCTCAGGTTGTCATGTCGGATTTCCCAGTTTGGAGTGTGTTGATGTGCTCGTTGCTGGCTTTCCTGTTCCTGATCATCTCTGTGTATGCAGTGTACTCCGGACTCCTGACTCAGATCCACATCAGCACCGGATCCTCTCCTGTTAAAAGCATGACTGTAGCCTATAAATACAGAGAAGGGCCTTATAGAGAGTCCGGCCTGCTGTTCGCCGAGAGCTGCAGAATTGCCCCAGAGCTGCCCAGTGTGGGAATTTTCTATGATGATCCAAAGAAGGTGAGAGGGGACATCAGTGTGTCCTTTAATCCTGTGTTTCCTGCTCTATCGCATGTTATGACACTCTGATAGGGGGGTCATCATGGTCCATCCTAAAGACCTAGGGTCCCGGTTCCCCTAGGTTAGTGTCAGTGTGAAAAGTTCTGTGCGTGTTCTGCAACTGTGCAAGTTTTTTTACACCATGGCTAAGCGAGATTGCCCCCAGATGTGTCCCGAGAGTGGACTGGTGTCTCATCCAAGGTGTATGTCCATGACGGACGAATAAATGTTCTATAACGTATAGATGTGCTTCATGTGGTGTGTGTGTCTCTCACTCACTTCTCATCTACACCACTTTATCTAGAGTTGTGAGGGTCCTGGAGCCCATCCCAGGAGGCTTGGGGCATGAGGCGGGGTTATCCATGTCAATCCATCGCAAGGCACACACACACTCACATGCTCATTCACACACCACGGGAAATTTAGGAACGGCAGTCAGCCTACTCTGTACAGTATGTCCTTGGACCCACGGACCCTGAGGCGGGAATCGAACCCAGGCTCTGGGATTGTACTATAACTCATTTATATCAGCTTGTACAGAACATTTGGTTAGTGGTACGCAGAAACAGATTAAACTCATTTGCTGTCTGGAACCATGAAAGAAAGCAGGACAGATTTATCATTTTAATAACCATATAATCTATTTCATCTCATTATTATATTCAGCATTATATAATGAACGTACCATGGTTCAGCAGTATGGTTGGAGGATGAGCATGTAAAGGTGGGGTACTGGGTCCGTTCCCGTTTCTTCTGGGTGACAGATACAGTACTCACCACACTGGAGATATATTCGTTGTTTGGGGGCTGTTACATAACCTATTGTCATTCAGACACTACGGGCAACTTGGGAGAACACCAAGCGCAGGGAGAACATGCAAACCCCATGCACACAGACCCGAGGTGGAAATCGAACCCAGACCCTGGAGGTTTTTTTGCTCTTACTGTAGTTTGGGTAAAAAATACCAAAAAATATTGTATCAATCTCTTTGTAACTTTTATTAATAACAAACAAACAGATAAATGAGTTTAAGGATAAGCTTAGACAATAGGCATATTTAAAAAAAAAAAGTGTGTGTGTATGAGACCACTATGTGGAGCTGTTGATACAGTAATAGCAGAACGCCGCTCTCCTCTGCATCATGTACGTGGGAGGGTTATGGCCGTGTGTGATTATTCACATATAGGGAGGAAAGTAGTGTATCTGATGGAGTTTGGCTGCATTTACACATAATTTGCTCTTTCAAACTGGGATAAATGATGTGATATTTGCGCTTGTGCCTGAATATCCTCATTATACACACACATATACACACTCACACACACACAGACAGGATGCGTAATAACACACCGAGGTGAAATGAGATTTGATATACAGTAGCGTGGGACAGAGCTGTGTGTGTGAAAAGGTTATATTAGGTTGTTTAGAATAATAGACGTCTCCGGTGTCTGTCCCAGAATTAAGGACGGTGAACAAATACATAAAGGCCATCATGGACATCCTAATACGGTTCTGAACGTGATGTGAACATGGAAAGTACTGACGTTTGTGCTTCATGTCCATACCTACAGTGTGCTGATTTCTGATGAACCTTCGTACCAGCTCTGCAAACGTACAGTAGGACTGATGAGATGGTGAGCTGTGCCCGTGCATGGGGCGAGGCGAACTTTAAATCTATGACACTTGCCATAATTTAAAGAAATACATCAATCAATCACAATTTCTATCTTTAAACATAATAAATCACGTTAGATCATCGTTTTTTAATTTCCAAGATGAGTCTACGAGCCATGTGGAGATCTATCTTCTCTTAGTTTTTTTTCTCATTTTTAACTTTCCACTTCCTGTCCTTCCCGTATCCATGTCCACGTCCATTGGCCGGTGCTTGTTGCCATGGCACCGATGTGTCAGAAATCCCTGCTGGAATGTAGCATGAGTTGGACTGACAGCTCCTGAGCTCCTTTGCTGAAAGGCTTTTTGTCACTCGAATCCTATTTTTTATTTTTTTCCCTTCCTCAGACCTCTAATTAGTGAATGGCCCAAACCAATTCTTTGCACAGCTACAGTACAGTTAAGTGTTAATCCGGCTCAGCTAATTGGGCTAATGATGCCAGCTCGTTAGTAGAGGGGCCTGGAGCACCGGTGCCAATGTCAAGGTCAACAGCCTCAAAAGAGCTGCTTTTAAGGGCCTGAAGGAGACAGAGAGAGAGAGAGAGAGAGAGAGTAGGAAGGAAGGAAGAAAGAAAACAATGAACTCTTCAGGGATGGGAGCTGCAGCCTGCCTGCCTGGCTGCCTTTAGGCACTTCTCATCATTAAGCTAAATAATACAGCGGAGAGAAGGATGAGAATCACAGACCTCGAGCTGGTTCTCATGGGTGAAAAAGAAAAAAACATCAGGTCAACTTTCTCATTTGGTGAGAGAGCGAAAGTGTGAGGCCGAACAGCTTTCTCTCACCGTGTCTCGTCTGACACATAAAAGCCCGGATGCTTAACTCATGTGGGCTGAAAATGAAGGGTTTGTAGTGTATTATAAGGTTCACTCTATCTCTCCTCCTCCTCCTACTTGAGTGAGTGGCGCGCTCGCTCTAGTACCGTGTCTGCTAATTGCTACACTCTGTCAATCAAAGCACGAGGAGGACAAGCGCAGCAGGAGGCTCCGTCAGTGTGGCCTGCTGTCTGACTCACTGCGGGTGTCTAACGCAGGGGAAAAGGAAAGCGGTACAGGTGCAGCTGCTGCCGGTACGAGCGCAGTCTCGATCCTAGCCATCTGGAGTTGCTGCAGATGCTCCAGCTTCAGCGTAGATATTCCATGAAGGTGGATTTAATTGATTCAGTGCATTGGAAGATTCATATTACACACCACATGTCCTGTCCGTTAATCCCTTCAGACTGCACTGCGTGGATGGACTCAGTCTTGATAGGTGCATGTTTTAAATAATTAAGCAAACTATGTCTATCCTACTGAGACAGTGGTATGATTTGTATAGATCTGGCAACCCATGGCCCACACATACACACATATATATATATACTTCAATATAACTATGTGACTTTTTCTTTAAAGACACAATCAGACTTAAGAAAGTGTACCGCAGGCCCACCTTTACATGTGGTGGTTTATTCTGTAATCCTAAAATCACCCTGTATTACTGCACACTTGGTTATTTATATGACTTTTATATGATATACTAAGACTGTGTGAACCTTCAAAGAGATCTACATCCATTCATATTGTTTTTTTCCTACAAACTACTAAGCATTTTTTCTAACTGAAGCACTTAACATTTAATATACCCACACTCATCACTCACTCATTCTATACCTCTATACTGCTTATCCTGTACCGGGTCACAGGAGCCCAGGAGCCTCTCCGTGTGGACTACAGTACGGTCAATTTGGAAACGGCGGTTAGCCTAACCTGCAAGTCTTTGGACTGTGGGAGGAAACAGGATCACTCCAGGCAACCCACCAAGCACAGCGAGACCATGCAAACTCCTGAGGCGAGAATCAAACCCTCGACCCTGGCGGTATATACACCGGGGGCGTTCAAGTCAAACCGGGACTTGTGATGACATCGTTGGTGAATGAAGCGATTGATATTTACAGAAGCACAGTGCAGTGACGAGACTCTTAGCTGCAGTAAAGCATTAAAGAAGGCTGTGAATGACTGATCCCAGCTGTAGTCGTTCCTGTGAATATTTAGCGAGTGGAACGCCTGATCCTTGAAAATTGACATCGCTGACTTGTGGAAGAGACGCATCCAAGCAATAGTGAAACATTGGGATAAGTTAGTGTAGCAGGGGATTATATAGAGAACTCTCCTCTAACTCTCCGAACTGTATTCTGATATTCTGCACAATCAAAAGATTTCCGTGAGCCCTCACTGCTGTGCACGCGGTCCTTTATGATCGGTCTACCGCTACAGCGTATGTCGGAAAACGAAATGTCCATTACCATAACTGAATGATGGTTCTGGAGACCCTCAGCGCTCGTGATGTGCATGTGTGTGTGTGATGCATTTTTCCCCTTGGGGCTTGCCATAGAAGGGCAAGGGGCATGCGCACTTCGCGAGTGTTAAGTTCAGTTTTGGTGAATGGTGGAGAATAAACAGTTAAAAAGGATTTTATGTGTTCTCGTTTTTATAGTTTTTTTTTATATTACAAAGTGTTTAAGCGAACCCGGCATGAATGCTCGGTCACATAAACAAGAGTGTGGTAACATTAATTGTAAGATGGCGGGCAAGTTGTTCGTGACGTAGAACGTGGGCGGACATTATGCAAATATGTTACGGAGTGACGTGGATCTGTAACAGAGAAAAATTTGATTTGCTAACGACTTGTTTAGGCGAATGTGAGCCGACTCTTTTTTTTTTTAAGAGACAAAAACTTGATTTATCGTGCAGCGTCGGCGTCACAGATAGTGCAGATAGTTTATGTTCACATACAGCTACATGACGCACTGCATGAAAGATCATATTTGAAAAAGCATAATAGGGGCCCTTTAAACACCCCTAATTGTTTAATACAAAAATATTTATTTGGAAAGTTCTTTTCCAAATTAATTCATTGAGAGATCTAATTTCCAGTATACAATCCGTCATTTATTTTTTTTTGTATAGGCCCAATACTAATCCTGCTCGTCACTGATGATGATGTATGATCACTTCTAATTTCAACCAAACGCTGGAATATATAAATGGCTGTAGTTGACAAGGTGAACTATAGAATTTTTAGGCCACACCCACTCTGGTCGTATAAGCAGTGGGACATCATGTTGGACTCGGCATGGGGCGAAGTGAGACAAATGGCTGCTCAGTGACCGTGCAGGATCCGCTCGGTTTAAACTGTGACATCTTTACCTGATTTTATTCACCTCACATTTATCACTTAGAGCGGAATGAACCAAATTAATATCCTGCACTCCTCCTTTTTTTTCCTCCACCTACTTTCTGCAAAAGTGGTTACACACTACACTCACTCCCCTGGGCATCCTTTACGTGTGTGTGTGTGTTGTCCTTCAGCGCGTAGTCTCTCTCCCTCCCCGATGACAGCAGCTGGGCATCAGTCCACCGCCAGCATACTCTCAGCAATTACAGATGTGAAATATCATCAGTTTGTGGCTGCTACATTTCTTTATTAAATCCTGCTTGTGTTTTAATTTATTTCATTTCTCTCTCCATGCTGCTTTCCGACGGAGCGGCTGGTCCTCATTAGGATGCTTTTCTCTTGGTGACTCATCCTGTATGTGTGTGTGTGTGTGTGTGTGTGTGTGTCTCTGTGTGTGTGTGTGTGCATGGACATGAAGGCTGTTTGTTTTAGCCGCCAGCTGGGTGCTGAGTGGAGGTAGGTGAGGAGGAGAGTGTGTTTATACCTGACAAGGATTCAGTAAGAGTTTCTTCGTGATTGTAGGAAAGGGCTTCTCTAATTGCTGCCTTGAGGTGGAGAGCTTTTTCGCCCGACCTTTGCTGAGACTTTTTCGAAGTTCAGGTGAAGAGACAGCAACGACTTGGAAGTTTCGTTGAAGCTTTGGATGAGAGGTCGTGGCCAGTCTGTTACTTTACAGCTAATATCAAATGACAGGAAAATGGAGGGGAAATGAAAAGGATGACTTCTTGTTGTCGTGGTGCAATTTTTTTTTTCTTAAACAACAAGGGCCATAATATTGATCTCCACTCTATGTAGTACCATAAAGTACTGTAGAGTCTCTGGAGAGTGAAAACATCACATTGATTACAAAATCATTTAAGTAATTCAAAATAAATGCATTTTCCCCTGTGTATTTATTAAGTATCTTGTCTTTCTTTGCAACATATTTATTTTCTCCTTGTATTTCTTATTCTCTTGTTTTCAGCCCCATGGCCACGGCCACAAAGGCATGGGAACACAATAGTATAAAAAATTACATTTACTTTACATTAGAGACCTGCACTCCCGCAGGAGTACCGCGGGACCCAGCTCACGGAGTGCGGTGCGGGACAAAATTTTATGGGTGAATGCGGGTGCGGGTGGGAAGGTCCTCATTAGGGCTGCAACAACTAATCGGTAAAATCGATAATTATCAATAATGAAATTCGTTGTCAACAAATGCCGTTATCGATTAGTTGGGCTGCTCACGTTACTGAGGCGCGCGACCACATGATGCACAAATACACAAAGACACACACAGATACACAGTCGCTCGCGCAATGGAGGTTACAGAAGCGTTTGCAGGAAAAAGCGCGCGCGCCAAGTCCTCCAAGGTATGGCAGCAGTTTACATTAAACACCTCTTATCGGGCGTTAAAAGCGAGCGGTTTTCTGCCGGTCGTAGTGTCCCATGAGCGCGGATGAAGCGCAGAGGGTTTTCTACACATGTGGGAGCCCCTAGCGACGGGGAGGAATTGGCCACGACTAAAAAAAAAAAGGAGTCAGTGAGAGAGTTCACACGGGCTTTGGTGACGTGCGTTTGTCCGGCTGCGTGGTTATACGGGGTAAAAAAAAAAAAAAAAAAACGTTGCATGCAGCTTTTTCTTGGCGTTCAAATCCCAACGAACGCAAGGAAAACACTTCTAGTTCGTTTTCTTCACGTTCAGTTTACACCTCGGAAGACCGGATATATCCTATGATCCTACAGGCTATACAGGGGGAAATGCGGGAAAAGGGAAAAATAAACAGAGTGAACCCAGTAGCGGCCATTTTTTCTCTCTCCCTACGTCGCCGTATTACGAGAATGTCTAGTATAGCAAAATGGTCTATATATATATATATATATATATATATATATATATATATATATATATATATATATATATATATATATATATTAAAAAAAAATTATTGAGACAACAACAAAAAAGGATAAAATACATGAGAGGATCGAAATAATGTATAAACCGTGACAAGAATGTAGCAAGAGACACTTTCATTAAAAATAATATCATAATCTAGAAGTCTATTATTCTTATTATTAAGTTGAATTAATTTAAATTTAAAATTGAGGTCATTCTTAACAACTGAATATGTCAGTGTATTTTTTTAAACTAGTGTGTGTGTGTATATATGTATGTGTGTATGTGTGTATAATATATATATATAAACACACACACATACACCATATCAACACTGTTAACTTGCCATCTGCAATTATTGTTAAAAAAGAATGTTGATTTACATGAACTAAGGTTTAAATGTCAAAATTAAAGATCATTATACTCTATGTGGCTATTGCATTTTTAAAAGTTTACTTTTATACATAAATAATACCTTGATTTATGGTTTTATATTGTTAAGCAAAACAGCAAATTAAAGCGGTAACTTTTTATCCGATTAATCGATTAATCGAAAAAGAAATAGTCCAACTAATCGATTATCAAAATAATCGTTAGTTGCAGCCCTAGTCCTCATGCATGTGCGGGTTGCGGGAGAATAACATTAATCGCGGGACTCCCGCAAAATGGAATTATCTTAAAATTTATTTATTTTAAACAAATACGATATTATTTATCTACTCAGTAGCGGTTCTACACTGAATTGCTCCCCGGCGAGACTGCCCCCCACTCAGCACCACTCTACCCCCCAGCCCCCCCATCCCCCACCCCCGCCCCGGGACAAAACTTGAATACTGCGGGCGGGAGCGGGAGAAAATAATATATATTTTTGCGGGAGGGGGCGGGAGCGGGACAGAATGTTGCGGGAGCGGGACAGGAAAATCCGTCCCGCGCAGGTCTCTACTTTACATTTACATTTATTTACTCACTGACACAAACATCAAAAACAACAATCATCCTGAGCATGAATGAGCTAATATCTACATGTTCTTGTGTCGTGGCATGGTGACACCTTAGTATGTTGTGGCCACGACATACTAAGGTGTGGGAATGAGATATTATGTTCATTCCCACGGCTCAGTAAGTCATGGCCACAACATAGTATCTCATTCCCACACCTTCGTTAGTCATGGCCACAACATAGTATCTCATTCCCACACCTTCGTTAGTCATGGCCACAACATAGTATCTCATTCCCACGCCTTAGTAAGTCATGACCACAACATAGTATCTCATTCCCACACCTTCGTTAGTCATGGCCACAACATAGTATCTCATTCCCACACCTTCGTTAGTCATGGCCACAACATAGTATCTCATTCCCACTCCTTAGTTAGTCATGGCCACAACATAGTATCTCATTCCCACACCTTAGTTAGTCATGGCCACAACATAGTATCTCATTCCCACGCCTTAGTAAGTCATGACCACAACATAGTATCTCATTCCCACGCCTTAGTAAGTCATGGCCACAACATAGTATCTGATTCCCACACCTTAGTAAGTCGTGGCCACAACATAGTATCGCATTCCCACACCTTACTAAGTCATGGCCACAACATAGTATCTCATTCCCACACCTTAGTAAGTCATGGACACAACATAGTATCGCATTCCCACGCCTTAGTAAGTCATGGCCACAACATAATATCTCATTCCCACGCCTTAGTAAGTCATGGCCACAACATAATATCTCATTCCCACACCTTAGTAAGTCATGGACACAACATAGTATCGCATTCCCATGCCTTAGTAAGTCATGGACACAACATAGTATCGCATTCCCATGCCTTAGTAAGTCATGGACACAACATAGTATCGCATTCCCATGCCTTAGTAAGTCATGGACACAACATAGTATCGCATTCCCATGCCTTAGTAAGTCGTGGCCACAACATAATATCTCATTCCCACACCTTAGTAAGTCGTGGCCACAACTTAATATCTTATTCCCACGCCTCAGTAAGTGATGCCCACAACATAGTATCTCATACTCATGCCATAGTAAGTCATGACCATAACATACTATCTCATTACCATGTCTTAGTAAGTTGTGGCCCCATACAGTAATGTCTTTTTCCACCAATGTCACCAGAGGGTTTCATACTTATGTACACGTTCATATTCATTTACTATTTCATTAAATTTGTATAGCATGTCATATAACATGTTTTATAACAATACATGTTGTCACCAAACAGCTTTTACAAAAAATGAATAACAACCCTGGATGTAGATTTAGCTCCCTAACGATCTTGCTAGAGGCGACAGTGTTCCTGAAACAACGTGAGGAAGAATCCTCAAAATGGAACCTGATGTTTTCTGGGAATGATGATTTCAGGATTCAGTCATATACAGAAATGTAACGGTTAAACCTCTACTGTATTGCCTCAGCAGGAAATTGAGCCACAGGCATAAAGCAGCTGTTAGATAGTGCAAGTCTCTACGGTTTCCAGGTGAGATTATCTGGAGTGGTAAGAAGGATAATCATTAGAGTAGATAGTGCGGAGAGGGAAGTAGCAGGAACAGCAGGAAGTAGTAGAACAGCAATCAGGATCAATCAGTCCAGTCCTGAGAGAAGAAGGGGCCATATTAGAGAATCACAACAACCAGCATCTCCTCAAGCATTATCGGAGAACAGGTGGTTAGGTCTGCGGTGTGATTAGAGTGCAAGTGCCAGGTCTAGCTATGAAAGCAGGGAAAGTAGGGAAATAAGAGTGTCTGAATATAAAACAGGCATGAGTGCACCCTGGAACATCAGAGTGAAACGTACATCTGTGTGTCATTAATATCACTGTGGAAGAGAATTCTGTGTTAAACCTAAAAGCAGCATATATAGGGGTGAAAAAAGTGAGCCTAGAACAGAGCCTTGTGGATCACCTTGACTAGGTCATTTAATTGGACTACTGAGACTAATGACGACATGGAGAACTTCACAGAGCTGTACGTTTCATACAGTACATTCTGTATGCTTTACTTTTTGTACAAATAAGATGCATGCTATCCATTATGTTTAAGGTGTCCCCAGAAAGAAGATGACACCAGTTTGTTTTTAGTGGCTCCTCCTGCTATTACGCAATTTGTTCGGTATCAGGGTCAAACCATGGGACAGGAACTGTGGACCAAGCACAGAGCGCCAATTTCTGCGTCTGATTTAATTATTACATGTCGGAGTAGCTCATCTACCGAACACATTATCTGGGTGTTCTAGTCCAACTTCGATTTAGTGTTAATGTTTATTTTAAAAGTGAAGCATTAGTCAGACTAACATAATCAGTCCGAATAACACACCGTAATGTATTTGTACTGACTTACAAACTGTCAATCAGATAAGACCTGAGTGAGGAAAGAGTCGATCCCTTAACTCCAACAATACTTTCTAGTCCATACTATCAAAAGCCTGCACTCCGATCAAGCAACAGAAGCAAGGAAAGCATGATCAGAAACTAGCTGTTTACCACTTTAACCAGTGCTTTCCTCAATATCTTCATATACGTATTTCCCAGGTGCCGGGTCCGAAGTGTCGCTCTGCCGTGGGCAGTATCCTGAGCGAGGATGATCAGAGACCCAGCGCTGAACTCCAGGAGCGTTATGAGAAGTCTGGCTTTCGTATATTCACCTTCCCTGAGGTCACCCACGTGGTCTCATCTTGTTTCCCCTTCAGAACCCGACTCTCCATCATGCTGGGAGTTCTCAGGGTTTACCCACGGCTCGGCAGCTATATTAAGGTAAGTGCAGCTATATTAAAAATTTTCACCTGCTGTCACCCACTTGAGTTAGTAGTGTACAGATCCTACTTCAACTGTGTCAGAGTAAAAACACTGAGTGTATAAAGAACCAATTCAGACTCAGATATTTAATGTAGAATAAACCTCTGAAAATGTTAAAATGTCATGTGATGGAGACACCTTCACCTGTGTTAACCTTACAGATAAGCTGGATTTTGGTGAGTTTCAGTACCTACCAGGGCAGGGGTTCTCTGGACATGTTTATCATTTTCATAATTACTTTGACATTTGACGAGACAGCTGATCTAAAATCTAAATGCTCTAGCTTTGTACTTATCCGATATCTGTGTTTTCCTCTGAGAGGAGAATAGATGCAGTGGAGAGGGTGGTGAGTAAACATATCAGCACTAGAAAGCTGGAGTTTCTTTACCCTCATGAGAGCATAGAGGGCTGTATTTACACAGCCAGAGTCTCCCATTATATAAGAAAAGCACTGTGCGTTCAGTCAAAAGTATCAGTAAACATTCGGCTTATTAGTTATTTTCTGACGTCAAGCCATATTATTTACCAAAAACGGTGAAGTGTGTATTATTTATCTAAAAACAAACGCATAAAAGTATCTGCTGTATATAATGGTAGCAATATTTTTTCCCATCTTTTATCTTTATTCAAGGTTACATTCTAATTCAGATTTTATTCTGCTGGCTTTTTTTAGCTCTACTACGTAATTTCTGTTCATAATAGATAAATTGTGCTCGCACCCAATCAATACTGACTCACATCTCATACTCCTGTGGTTTATGGATGAATGTGTATATGTATATATATACTGTATGTTGCCCCTTAGATTATCAGTAATGTTAACACACTTAACGCTGTCCACCAGGAATCCTTTTTGAACGCTTCCTTTAATTAAAACATCGCAGCTGGAGATGGATATTGAATTTCAAACGGGATTACCACTGATGGAAAAGGAGGTTTGTATGTGTGCAGACAAGAGATATGATGCTTAGTCGTGGGGCTGCTGTTACTCGCCGCTGCCCTGCCGTTTGGGTTGGACGGGTCCACATCAGATTCCACTCCATTTGAAAAACAGTATGAAATTGCTTCCTGCCCAGACACCATGCTGAAACGGTTCAAATCTGTATTTAAATCTAAAAATCCATTTAGAACTTCCCACGCTTTGTAGGCATGATATAGTACCCTAAACTGTCCCGAAGTTTTTTTTCTTTTCCGTGCTGTATAGATCCTCCTCAGCCAGCAACTGTTCTGAACAGGGCACTTGAAGTTAAACCAAACTCCGAGTCTGTCTAATTGGACGTGAAAGCAAGTAGCCCTTCAACTAGCCTGCAAATGTTAATCGAGTGCTATATTTTTGTGAAAGTCAACTTGTTAGTTTGAAGGCGAATTAATCTGTTAAAAAGGCCGACATCCTGACATGCAAAGACATGCGAGGAATTATAATGGCGATATTTTTTTCCGATCTGGTGCTGTCTCAGGAACGACCTTTTCACAGCCATCCTTGAGTGGCAGTTTACTTTAGAAGAACAGATTTCATTTTGCTCTCTCTTCAAACCTTTCACCCGTAAAAAAGCAAAAGGGTATGGTCGTGCATAGCCACTAATTTCAGTAAACATAATATCACAGAACCAGACACTTGAACCCACCACTTGGGAATTCAAACTACTTGCACAGGAAGCACTATATAAAGTCATGTGTAAATGGTAGTGCATGTGTGTGTGTGTGTGTGTGTGTGTGTGTGTGTGCTATTATTTATTTAACAGCAATAAAGTCAAAAAGAAATAAAAAAAACATGCAGGCAATACGAAGTACCCCTCCCACAGGATTTAAGAGAGTAAGCTGCATCCAGGTGATTATGTGATCATCAGCAGGTGTGCAGACCTCAGTAAAAGTGGCAGTTTGCTGGTCTGGAGCATTCAGGTGTGTGTTATAAAGGGTTATAGAATCTGTTTCCAAACTGTTTGGAGTTTAAAGTTCCACAGTGAGAGAATATTCACAAGTAAAAAGCATTCAAGACACTCGCCAATCTTCCCAGCAGTGGACGTCCCACCACATTCACCCAGAGATCAGACAATGCTCAGAAAAAAAAGCAAGAGTTACATCTCAGGCCTCACTGATTATGTTAAATGCTTAAAGTGTCCATGTTAAAAGTCCATGAAAGCACAATTAGAAGAAGACTGAACTAATACAGTTTGTTTCGAAGGGAACACTGTCCTATGGACAGATGAGACCAAAGTAACTAACTACTGGACTCCATTTTACATCAAGTATTATAACATCAATTAACATCAACTATTATAGCTGAACCTAACACTTAACACTGTATAAATGCAGATCATTTCCTACTATCTGTTTCACCCAGATGAGGATGGGTTCCCTGTCGAGTCTGGTTCCTCTCAAGGTTTCTTCCTATTACCATCTCAGGGAGTTTTTCCTTGCCACTGTCGCCCTCGGGCTTGCTCGCCAGGGAATATCTGAACATTTTGATTCATACACATTCACATTCCATACAAACTTAAATAATTCTTTTGATTGTGTAAAGCTGTTTTGAGACAATGTCAATTGTTAAAAGCGCTATACAAATAAAACTGAATTGAATTGAATTGAAAGTGGAGGTGTTTGGTCCTAATGCCCAGCGCCATGTTTGGCAATCAGCATTTCAGCAGAAACACCTCATCCTCATGGTCAGGCTTGGCGATGGAGGGGTGATGATTTGGGTTTGGTTTTGCAGCTACAAGACCTGGGCACATTAATTCATAATTTAATTCCACTACTCATTGAGTTGACCATGAATTCCTCTGTATAAGTTGCAGTACAAGTATATAAGTATACCAGAGTATTCTAGAGGCAAATGCTTCAAATTGAAATTGAAATTTTATTTGTCACATACACAGTATGATATGAAGTGAAATGCTCGTACGACCGCCGATGACCTAAAATTAAAAAGATAAAATTTCTCCACATTAAATTAAATAAAACCATTTTCGCCCCATGTGTGTGTGTGTGTATGGGGCTATAATCGAGCTGAGAGAGCTGTGGATTTGTGGTATGAAGCGGACAATCCTTCCCCTGGGAGCTTCTCCTCCCTTCTGTTGCCATGGCTACAGATTACTGCCTTAGGATTCTAATTCCATACTAGAGATCCTGGACCAGAAAGATCATCTGTAACGTGTGTGACCACAGAAACGCTGTTATGTGTGATAAACACACACTGGTGTTTCATCCATAACATCTTTTCTCCTTCCATAAACTTTTATTTTTAATCATTCAAGTCTACACACCCGTACACTGTATTTTTACTGTATTTATTATTATTATTATTATTATTTTGAAGTGGTGAAAACACCAACCCAAATAAACTGTTGAATTGATGTATTAGTGTCAATGTTGGGCTGAACCCCACGATCTGTACAGTCTGAGTGTAGAATAATTTTCACGAAGTTATGTGTATAGGGTGTACAGTATTATAAATCTGCTCAACACATTCTAACAGTAACAGGATGCAGGCGATTACAAACGCAAGAAATTCTCAGAGAAGCAGGGGTGCAAACTTACATCGTATTGTTTTCCCCCTACTTTATTCCTAGCATTATTAGATCACTGTTGGTGATGATGCTGAATAAACACACTGCATGCCTTGTTGCTATAAACGACATGTATTATTTTGTCCTCATAAGGCCGTTATGGGAGTTTTTTGCTCGACGGTAGATCCGTCAGTACTGCAGCGCTCCTGTACTTCTAGGCCTTTTGACACATTCAGATGTTTGTTTTGTTTAGCAGTAACATCGACCTGAGCACATCCTGGCTCTGAAAAAAACTTACTTATCACTTGTGTCAGAGAGAAGAAGAATAAAAACAGTGTTGTGCTTCTGCAGTCCAGATGCGTCCATCATCTCTCACACACTCTCGCTCACTCGCTCGCTCTCTGCATCATGCCTCCGTTCTCTCTGCCTCACTTTCTTCCTGACACTTTCTACTCCGCTCTCTCTCTCTCTCTCTCTCTCTTTCTCGCTCTCTCTGTGCATGATAGGCGTTGGTGGGCCTGGACTTTGTTTTGGACGAGTGAAGAATATCTTTTTCCCAAATGCCACGGTGACATTTCGGCGCGATCGCTGGATCTCGGCTGTAGATTATCGGCAAAAGATGACAACAACATGAAACTAACCTTCCTGCTGGCTGCCTATCAAAAGCCTCCTGATGCTAATAGACTGTTAATGCCACGCGGCGGGAGAGACACGCGTGGGCCGTGGAGCGTCTGCTCCCATTTTTTATCCCAAAATAAGCAAAATGCAATAGTTGCTCAGAATGTGATGGAGTGTTGCCTAGGGACGTTACGCTGTAGTGTACACTGTGACAGACCTGTTTGTTTTTGGTTTCGTGGTAGGAATATAACTCTAGTGCTAAGAATACATTTAGGACGGATGTGAAATTGTTGCCGTTTGTTTAGCACATGTCATTTTATTTTTGACGACTTAAAACTTTTCATGGGAAGAGTTTCCAGGCAAAGCATTTTAAACATATGAAAAAAAATCTGACTCCTTTTGACTTCGCTGCTAATTAATATATTAAACAGCAAGCAAAAGATCTGCTCTTTACTTCATAGGCTATGCTAATGTCACATTTATAGCTAGCATGAATTTATACAGCACTTCTTAACTTATTGGTAAAATAATAGAAAAACTCATAGTCCTCCTATATTTTCTCACAGACTAATTAAAGCCTAAGCTAGCTAACGTTAGCCATTTTATCTTTATTATCCAGAGAAAATGGCTAACGTTAGCTAGCTTAGGCTGTGATCAATCTGTGAGAAATTTTAGCTACGTATACCACAGGTTTTTGTTGTTGTTTTTTTACCACAGACTCTGTGGTTTTAACTTACATTTCGACTCCTTGTCAATAATAATTAATTTTAAATTTGTAAAAAAGTAAAACCCACCTTCACCGTCCGCTTTGCTTTCTTGGTCTTTTCCTCATATTTATCTGCGGCAGGCAAAGTAGGTGGTGCGTTATCGCCACCTAAAGGCCTGGATAAATGATGGATAAAATGTTTTCTGCTGACTTGATACCGAGGCCTGGCGATGCGCCGCACATTTCTCTAACCCAGTGGTTCTCAAACTGTGGGGCGCGCCCCACTAGTGGGGAATACAGACATGACAGGTGGGGCGCAATGAACGGGAGGAAATTAGTGGAAAATAATAGGAAAGTACCGATTCTAATTCATGCTTTTCTTTATTGATAATGAAGAGAGTACGCTCAAAACTAAACAATCACACACAAATAAATGGATCATTAATACAAGTGAATTTAAAATAACATTAGTTGTGGGCCGGGAGAAAAAGTGGAACCATAGTGGAACAATAGCGGTTTAACGTCGGACAAACTTGAGCAGCGCTGCTCGAATCACAAACCTGCGCGACCCACTGGGAAGCGCTGCGCGACTCTGACAGAAATAAACCGCGCCGACCATCAAATGACATTTTACCCCGCTGGGATGCGCACGTACAAAACAATATTAAACAGTCCTGACATTTTAAATAAAACACTGGGTCGCGCAGGTTTGTTATTCGAGCGGCGCTGCGCGATCCACCGGGCTGCGCAAATAAACCAGATCATCACTGCGCTATCCAGATAGTCGCGCTGCGCTGTATTTGCGCAGATATTTGGTTCAATCGGGTGCCGCGGTTTCGTCCCACTTTTGATGTGTTTGGCTTCACATACACTTCGACAAAATGGAAGAAGACGATGCAGCAGCAGTGAGTTTGCTTACATGTGATGAAACCAAGAACGAGGAGATTGTAAAGAAAAAAGTGCCTCGTCTGTGGTGTGGAATTGGTTTGGGGATAAGAAAAGTGATACGAATGAGATGAACGTGATTTGGAAGGTACACAAGTGCACTGTTTTAACAAGTGGTGGAAACACGTCAAACCTTTTCTATCATCTGAAACACAAGCATCCAAACGAATATGGGCAAAGTAAAAAAAATGCCTCAGCAATTCACAGTTTAAATAAAAATACATTATGTAAAACAGTTTCTTTGTGTTTGAATTTTTATTTATGCATTTTCAGATACAAATTACTATATTGTGATATATATCGTTATCGAGGTAGAAAATTGCTTCTAACGTGATAACCAAAATCTTCTATATCGCCCACCCCTAATGAAGCCTATCTTGAGCTTGGATTCATGGTGGGGATGATGGGGGCAGAAGAGAGGCTTGTGTGTGTTTTGTGTCTTATACCGCTGGCAGCAGACAGCATGAGACCCAACAAATTAGGAAGACACTTGGAGACAACACACTCCAGTCACGTTAATAAGCCACTCGACTTCTTTCAAAGAAAGCTGGCAGAATACAGACAGCAGGAGAATCGCATGGTAAAATCTGAATCAGTGGACAGCAAAGCACAAATGGCTTCATTCAAAGTTGTATACAGAATTGGCCAGTGCAAAAAAAACTACAAACGATTGCTGAGCAGCTAATAAACATGGGGTCAATTATGCAATGATAAGTGACAACGTAAGCCTTGTATAACAATTGCACGTGTATTTTATCTTTTTTTAACTTGGTGTTGTTTGATCGTATTGGTTTAGTAATTGATATTTCAATAAACAGTAAACTTGGCCGATTTCGTTATTATTTTGTTCACAAGTGGGGCTTGAAAATTCACTCACCCCCTTAAGTGGGGAATGACAGAAAAAGTTTGAGAACCACTGCACTAACCAGTGTTGGGGGACGTTACTTTTTAAATTAACTAATTACATACAGTTAATTAATTTAGTTTTTAATGAAAAGTAATCAGTTACATTACAGCGTTACTTTCTGATAAAAGTAACTAGTTCGAGTACTTTTTCATTGCAGAAAATTAAAACTCCTTTGTGATTCCTCATGCATGTTGTTTTAGTCAAGATCTTTATAATTATTCTACCATCATCACTCAGCCAAATTTGGCCCATAATCTGTTAACTACTAAAACCCCTATCTCACCTACTAATACCCCTGTCTCACCTACTAATACCCCTGTCTCACCTACTAATACCCCTGTCTCACCTACTAATACCCCTGTCTCACCTACTAATACCCCTATCTCACCTACTAATACCCCTGTCTCACCTACTAATACCCCCGTCTCACCTACTAATACCCCTATCTCACCTACTAATACCCCTGTCTCACCTACTAATACCCCTGTCTCACCTACTAATACCCCTATCTCACCTACTAATACCCCTATCTCACCTACTAATACCCCTATCTCACCTACTAATACCCCTGTCTCACCTACTAATACCCCTGTCTCACCTACTAATACCCCTGTCTCACCTACTAGTACCCCTATCTCACCTACTAATACCCCTATCTCACCTACTAATACCCCTATCTCACCTACGCAGTTTCACGCGGTGGCCGTAAGTACGGTTCATCATGATTCACTGTGATTAGAATTACGCGCGCGTCGGTCCTCTTATAGCCAAAGCGCATAGGTGAGATAGGGGTATAACAGCAGGAATAACAGAGGGGGGCAGGTTATTGGGGGCGGGGCTTGTATGATGACACACACACACACACACACATACACACAATAACGGATTGGGAACAGAGGTGGAAAGTAATGAATTACATTTACTCGCGTTACTGTAATTGAGTAGATTTTTCGTGTATTTCTACTTTTTAAAGTAGTTCTTAAAATCTGTAATTTTACTTTTACTTAAGTATGTTTTGTTTAAAGTATTGTACTTCGCTACATTTTAAATCATATTCGCTACTGAGTAAAAAATAAATGAATGAAAATGAAAAATAATACAAATAATACAATGTGGAAGGAAAAAAATTGCACCCCGGAAACCACTGCACTGATTGATTGATGGAGAACAAACGCGCTAAATTCACAAGAACGATGCAGACAAAACAGATGCCGGTGATGCAGACACAGCTGGAAGTAAAATGCCAACAAATTCTTATGAAGTAAACCCCTGGTCATATTTAAATGAACACTTTGATTTCAAGCTCAACAAAGGCAACAGATTTATTATGCGAGGATGTTCCATCCCCTTCTGTTTACAAAAAATGTAACTCTGTAACTTTTACTCTGAGTACATTTTTAATGAGCTACTTTTTACTTTTATTTGAGTAGATTTGTATAAGGGTAACTTTACTTGTACTTCAGTAAAGGTTTACTGAAGTAACAGTACTTTTACTTAAGTACAAAATTGTATTACTCTTTCCACCTCTGATTGGGAATGACTGCTGTCTGGCTCATGGATTGCATAAATTTTGACATTTTTGACATCTTTGAAAATATAATTCAATAACCGAGTATTTAAATGGCGGACCTAACGCGTTAGATTACTTGTTACATCAAAAAAGTAATTCGAAGTACTCGAACACGTTACAAAGTAACGCGTTACACTGAATACTGTCTCTAACACACTGGCTACTTAAACATTTGCAGACTTGGAGCATTTGTGGGAGAAATTGTGGAAAATTATGTCTTCATTAGAATCTTTATGTACTGTAGGCTTTATTTGGGTGGCCATGAAAAAATGTTGAACATTTAGTCATAACTAAATTTTATTTAATTTTAACTAACTATACACACATGACTAAGCAAAGATTTTAAAAAGGATCATATCAGAACATATCAGAAAAACCAATTGCACATATGATGTAGATATTATATCGTCATTTTAACTTACGTCAATAAAAAAATGTAAAGAATAAATAAATGTGATGGTGGATTTCATCACAACGTTGTTCCGGTTAAATGCTCATCCAACATTAGGGTGAAAAGTGAAAGTGTCTCGATTGTGAAAGTTTAAGTCCCAGCAGCACCACATGTGTTCATGTACATGAGCTGAAATTGACTGCGCTCTCCAGGTGGGTGGGGCATACTTACTTCCACCTGTCAATCACTGAGACACTAGGCAATCTCCAGGGCCTTTGAGGTCGGGTATGCATAAGCAGGCGGATAGCGCTTTTCTCAGGGTGTGATAAGCAAATATTCAACCGATAAAAGATAAACGTGCCAATCAAATCTCAAATGCCGATCGAAGAGTTCGAACAAGTTATTGGTCAAAATTAAAGCGTCGAAACAGCTTTACTAATCGGCTTTAACGTTAAGCCCAATAAACGATTGTCGACAAGACGCAGTAAACTTAAGCACAGTTATTCGCATCGCCGTGCACTTCGAATTGTTACGTGCGACTCTCTCTCTCCTGTAGCTGTCAGAATGTCAGATAATGAACCCCCTGCGGTGCCATGTCTATTGACAGCCTGCTGTCAATTTTTTTCTTTTTTTTTTCTTCGTCTTCCCCGAAGCTTTCACTTGCTTTCTTGGATAATTTGTGGTTTGTCATTACGCTGGAATGAACAGGTGCCATCCGAGCACAGCGGAGCGCAGGCTGAATTTCTGAGCAGCTCGTACTCTCTCTCTCTCTCTCTCTCTCATGGCTTCCTCTGCATCCAAAAAAACTGATCTGATGCATTATTCAACTCAGTCTCCAACATGGGGGTCATCAGACGTCTAGTAAATACTATCTCAACTAATTAAATCAGAGCCTGGGCAAGTTTCAGACATCATGATTGTTAAGGAATCGTTCCCACGCAGTCGGAAAAGACGAAACGAGTCGTACGCTTTGCGATGGTGGAGTTAGCCATTTCACAAACATGGAGCTGTCAGACTTTGTGGGACATTGATGGATTCAGACAACAGCAGGTTTAAGAGGAAGTGAAACGATGACAGTGATGATTGATTCGTCCCCATCGCTCTTCCCCTCTCTCTCTCTCTCTCTCTCTCTCGCGCTGTCTTCCTCACCAGCCCTTGTCATCGGGAAGCATAGACGATGGCGTTCATGTGGGAGCTGGAGGCTCGGATCACTGTTTGGGTCACACACTCGTGTCCCTGAGCTGAGCGCAAACCCGATCGAGATATTTTTGGTGTTCTGAAACTGAGGGTTTTTTTTAGTGGTGTCCAGGTGGTGGCCTGTGGTCCACATACAGAACCTGAGAAATATTTCACTGGGTCAAACCAAGCACTTACAAACATTTTGTTGAGTGTTAATTCTAAGATTGGAAATAGCACTTATATAACAATCTAATGGCTAATTGTAAGATAAATTCAGCAAAGCTAATCCTCAGTCAACCTGGGGGGATGAATTTGATTGTGACGATGTAAAAAAAACACTATGCTAACCTCTATGCTAGCAGTCTGAAAAGAAGACCCAAATTTCAGTGTCGTCAGATGTGATGAAGCCGATGACGATGACGATGACGATGACGAAGACGATGACGATTACTCTCGGGTCCAAACCAGTCAACTAAATTAGGGTTGGTGTGATGGGCATGGATCATGCCTGGGACAACCAGGACAGCTGCAGAGCCTGAGGGCAGCTACGGGGTTCAGGGTGGCTGCGCCCAGGAGAATTATGGGTAAAGGGCACAAAAGGTCACACGAGTAACCTGAAAGATTCCTGGCTAAGAGGTTTTAGCTTTACTGTGTCAGTCTGTCTGTGTGTGCTAATACGCAGGCTTAAAAGTCATACGCATCCAAAAAGTGTGTGTGTGTGTGTGTGTGTGTGTGTGTGTGTGTGTGTGTGTGGCCTTTGCTGTTGCCAAGCAGACCTCACACTTCCTGCACTCGTCTCCCCAGACAGCATCTTGCCCACTCAACCATATGGCTTTCCTGACAAGCAGCCAGACCTGTGGCTTCACACACACACACACACACACACACACACACACACACACACACACACACACACACACACTGAGCTGAAAATGAAAAAGGGATGGCAGGATTTTGTGGTATGTTATTACCCGATGCAGATGACAACGCGCTCGTCACCTGTGCTGTGAATCATAACTTTGTTTGCCGCATGATCACATTCAGTCTCTCTCTCTCTCTCACACACACACTGTCTCTCTCTCTGCATGTCTCTCTGTGTCTCTCTCACTCTCTTTTTTTTTTCCTCTCTCTCTCTCTTTCTGTCTCTCTTTCTGTCTGTCTCTGTCTCTCTCTCCTGAGGTTCCAGATCAGTGGACATTCGGGTAGTCCTTATACACTGTTCATAACTTTTTTCTGTGTGTGTGTGTGTGTGTGTGCATATGTGACCAAATGTGTATCTGAATCCAGTGAAACTGTGGTTGGCGTGTCTGTGTGTGTGTGTGTGTGTGTGTGTGTGTGTGTCTGTGTGTGTGTGTCTGTGTGTGTGTGTGTGTGGTCAGGCCGCGTGGGATCGTGCCCAGCCCCTGCGATCATCTCGCCCCTCTCCGCTCCTCAAACATGACTTTTATCCCTCGGCCTGAGGGACTCACGGAACATTTGCACGGGGTAAATGCCACATTACAATAGGATCGATTCGATCACGGCCAGAATAAAGAAGAACGGCAGGGGAGGTGACGAGGAGCTTCTGTTTCTACACACACACACACACACACACACACACACACACACACACAGGTTTTTAATTTCAGCAGGTTTGTTATCGATTAGCTAAAGTGGAACATAACACGATGAGGAGGCGAGAATGAGAAAACTTTAGCTGGGAGAGTAACATTCTTCACCTGCCGTGTGTGTGTGTGTGTGTGTGTGTGTGTGTGTGTGTGTGTGTGTGTGTGCTCTAAGAGTTGAAGGAGCCTCATGATGAGTGTATAGGTAGCTTGCTGGGTCAAGCTGTAACAAGATCAACTACATGTGTGTGTGTGTGTGTGTGTGTGTGTGTGTGTGTGTGTGTGTGTGTGTGTGTGTGTGTGTGTGTGTGTGTGTGTGTGTGTGTGTGGAGGTGTAAATGAAACAGCACTCTGACCTCTTGAGGTGAAAATGAACTTGAAGCGAGTTCAGCTCATCAGCATTTCATTTCATCACCCCCCTCTCTCTCTTTCTGTATTTGTTATTTTTCTTTCTTTCTGTGTGTGTGTGTGTGTGTGTCTGTGTGTGTGTCTCGCTATCCATCTGTCTACATTTTATGCCCTGTTTTATAATAATAATAATGATAATGATAAATGAATATACAGTAAGAATATACTGTGCATTACAATGTGAGTACTGTTTACAAATACTGTATCTTATTGTTCTGTAGCGTATTTACATTAACATTCATAGAGTGAAGGTTCCGTTTATTCCTCTATGGCAGATTGCAACAGATTTTGTTTTCACATAATTTGATGATATTTTGTTGAATTAGTATATCACATTTTCTGTCATTTAGTGTGTGTGTGTGTGTGTGTGTGTGTTTAACATTGTGTGTATGTGTTGTAAGATGAAATAAGGTGTTTTTATGTTTTTATCAGTCTGGTGCTGCAGTGATGAGTCTCTACAGTCAGGATATGTCTATAGTGAAGAGTCTGGGTCTATACAGTGGGGTTAAGTCTAAGTCTGTACAGTGGGAATTAGTCTCTGAAGAGGGGATGTGTAGTCTGTGTAGCCATGATGAGTCTGAGTCTGTGTAATAGTAATGAGTCTGAGTCTGTGTAGTCGTGATGAGTCTGAGTAGTCGTGATGAGTCTGCGTAGTCGTGATGAGTCTGAGTCTGTGTAGTCGTGATGAGTCTGTGTAGTGGTGATGAGTCTGAGTCTGTAGTCGTGATGAGTCTGAGTCTGTAGTTGTGAAGAGTCTGTGTAGTCGTGATGAGTCTGTGTAGTTGTGATGAGTCTGTGTAGTCGTGATGAGTCTGCGTAGTCGTGATGAGTCTGAGTCTGCGTAGTCGTGATGAGTCTGAGTCTGTGTAATGGTGTTGAGTCTGTGTAGTCGTGATGAGTCTGTGTAGTCGTGATGAGTCTGCGTAGTCGTGATGAGTCTGTGTAGTCGTGATGAGTCTGTGTAGTCGTGATGAGTCTGTGTAGTCGTGATGAGTCTGCGTAGTCGTGATGAGTCTGCGTAGTCGTGATGAGTCTGAGTCTGCGTAGTCGTGATGAGTCTGAGTCTGTGTAATGGTGTTGAGTCTGTGTAGTCGTGATGAGTCTGTGTAGTCGTGATGAGTCTGTGTAGTCGTGATGAGTCTGCGTAGTCGTGATGAGTCTGCGTAGTCGTGATGAGTCTGAGTCTGTGTAGTCGTGATGAGTCTGAGTCTGTGTAGTCGTGATGAGTCTGTGTAGTGGTGATGAGTCTGAGTCTGTAGTCGTGATGAGTCTGAGTCTGTAGTTGTGAAGAGTCTGTGTAGTCGTGATGAGTCTGTGTAGTCGTGATGAGTCTGCGTAGTCGTGATGAGTCTGCGTAGTCGTGATGAGTCTGAGTCTGTGTAGTCGTGATGAGTCTGTGTAGTCGTGATGAGTCTGCGTAGTCGTGATGAGTCTGAGTCTGCGTAGTCGTGATGAGTCTGAGTCTGTGTAATGGTGTTGAGTCTGTGTAGTCGTGATGAGTCTGTGTAGTCGTGATGAGTCTGCGTAGTCGTGATGAGTCTGCGTAGTCGTGATGAGTCTGTGTAGTCGTGATGAGTCTGCGTAGTCGTGATGAGTCTGCGTAGTCGTGATGAGTCTGCGTAGTCGTGATGAGTCTGAGTCTGCGTAGTCGTGATGAGTCTGAGTCTGTGTAATGGTGTTGAGTCTGTGTAGTCGTGATGAGTCTGTGTAGTCGTGATGAGTCTGAGTCTGTAGTTGTGATGAGTCGGAGTCTGTGTAGTCGTGATGAGTCTGCGTAGTCGTGATGAGTCTGAGTCTGTGTAGTCGTGATGAGTCTGAGTCTGTGTAATGGTGTTGAGTCTGTGTAGTCGTGATGAGTCTGTGTAGTCGTGATGAGTCTGTGTAGTCGTGATGAGTCTGTGTAGTCGTGATGAGTCTGCGTAGTCGTGATGAGTCTGTGTAGTCGTGATGAGTCTGAGTCTGTGTAGTCGTGATGAGTCTGAGTCTGTGTAGTCGTGATGAGTCTGTGTAGTCGTGATGAGTCTGAGTCTGCGTAGTCGTGATGAGTCTGAGTCTGCGTAGTCGTGATGAGTCTGCGTAGTCGTGATGAGTCTGCGTAGTCGTGATGAGTCTGCGTAGTCGTGATGAGTCTGAGTCTGTGTAGTCGTGATGAGTCTGAGTCTGTGTAATGGTGTTGAGTCTGAGTCTGTGTAGTCGTGATGAGTCTGAGTCTGTGTAATGGTGTTGAGTCTGAGTAATGGTGTTGAGTCTGTGTAGTCGTGATGAGTCTGAGTCTGTGTAATGGTGTTGAGTCTGTGTAGTCGTGATGAGTCTGTGTAGTCGTGATGAGTCTGAGTCTGTAGTTGTGATGAGTCGGAGTCTGTGTAGTCGTGATGAGTCTGCGTAGTCGTGATGAGTCTGAGTCTGTGTAGTCGTGATGAGTCTGAGTCTGTGTAATGGTGTTGAGTCTGTGTAGTCGTGATGAGTCTGTGTAGTCGTGATGAGTCTGTGTAGTCGTGATGAGTCTGTGTAGTCGTGATGAGTCTGTGTAGTCGTGATGAGTCTGCGTAGTCGTGATGAGTCTGTGTAGTCGTGATGAGTCTGAGTCTGTGTAGTCGTGATGAGTCTGAGTCTGTGTAGTCGTGATGAGTCTGTGTAGTCGTGATGAGTCTGAGTCTGTGTACTCGTGATGAGTCTGCGTAGTCGTGATGAGTCTGCGTAGTCGTGATGAGTCTGAGTCTGTGTAGTCGTGATGAGTCTGAGTCTGTGTAATGGTGTTGAGTCTGAGTAATGGTGTTGAGTCTGTGTAGTCGTGATGAGTCTGTGTAGTCGTGATGAGTCTGAGTCTGTGTAATGGTGTTGAGTCTGTGTAGTCGTGATGAGTCTGAGTCTGTGTAGTCGTGATGAGTCTGAGTCTGCGTAGTCGTGATGAGTCTGTGTAGTCGTGATGAGTCTGAGTCTGATGTAATGGTGTTGAGTCTGAGTCTGTGTAGTCGTGATGAGTCTGTGTAGTCGTGATGAGTCTGTGTAGTCGTGATGAGTCTGAGTCTGTATAGTCATGATGAGTCTGAATCTGTGTAGTGGTGTTGAGTCTGAGTCTTGTATAATGGTGATGAGTCTGTTCTTTGTTAGGAAGGACTCAGCATTAGCTGGAGTTGTTTTTTTCTGCAGATTGTAAGGGAGTGTGTTTTGGAAATGATATGTTGATGATGTTTTGCTTGTGTGGCTCGAGTGCCCGGTGTGAGCAGCTGCTGATGAAGGCAGGTGGTGGTAATATTCGGGATGGGAGGGGGATCAGTGCGAGTGAAATTTGCTAGCTGTTTTCAGCACTGGGAGAGACAGAGGGAATTCACTGAGCTCTGCTTGGACCACCGACTTTACTGCACTCTGAGGGACACTTTACTGGAGGACTCGTGATGGAAGTTCACTATGGGGTTTGTGTCCCAGAGTGATTGTGTGCTGCTGTATAGATGGACTGGCTTTACTCACACTATAGACGAGATTTGGAATTGATCCAGTTCTGCTCTATTCCCGCACCCATTTTCTTCAGGACATTGTGTTCAATTAATGACGTTATAACGCGAGTGTTGAGTATATAGTACTACAAAATATCTATCAGACCCAACTGTCTCTGTAGTTTTAGGGGCAGAATCCGTCTCTGTGTTTGTGATCTGTCCTATATCACTCTCTCCCTCTTTATCTGTCTCCTTCTGTGACTTTTCTGTTGTCTTTTCATGGTTTTACAGGTGTCTGGGAGACACCGATGGTGTGTAATGTATGTCACTGAGTGCATTCGTGTCCTGAAATGAGCAGCGATCCGAAGGTCATCACACGAGTATCATTTTCTCTGCTTCGCACCTAGAGCTTTTTTTTCCCCCTCCGGCACCGCCCATTTCGTTCTTATCTCACCGTCATTGCACCTTCATCTCGTTGTCTTCTTACCCTCATCTCATCCTCATCTCAATGTATCCGTATCCTCATATTACTAGCCTCAACTCACCCTCGTCTCACCCTCGTCTCACCCTCGCCTCACCCTCGCCTCACCGTCGCCTCAACCTCGTCTAACCCTCGTCTCACCCTCAGCAAATTAGGGCTGAGCCTTATGGACCATAAATGATATCTCATTATTTTTAATCTGAACGGTGATACACGGTGTACATACAGTAACGTGATATTTTCTAAAAAGCGGGGTAAGTTTTTTTTCTTAAAGCAAACTGTGATCAAAAATGTTTGAGACAGGGTTTCATTCTCTGTTTGAAACATATCTGTCTGCAAAACACGGAAATGAAAAAAATGTAAAATAAATTGCCTTTATTAAGTGAAAAAATTACAATTCAAATGTAAAAATGACAGTACCAACAGGGCCACTTCCTCTGACAGAGTAGTTTTTCTCTCCGACTGCCTGCAGAGAGAAAAAAAATCATATTGAGGACATATTTTTTATGACACCATTGAGTTTTTCGAAATGTATACTGTATATCTGTATATAAAACATTGCTTCCACCCTTTAAATGTACCGTGTGCACCATTACTTTAAAAAAGTTCCAGCTCGTTACTGGCACATGCACCTTGGGATGCACAAACCCGAGACTTCAGCACCACCGTGACGCATCCGACGGAAAAGCAAAATGGTCACGGAGCTGCGCTGTCTAAACTCCCCGCCTGTGGACCACTTCTGCTGTTGTGCCCTCGAGCAGAGCCACTTAACTCCATCCAGCTCCTGTCATCTCATCCCTGCCTCTCACGACACGCTTATAAATGAGAGGCTGGTCTCTGCGCACCTTGAGCACCGAAATAAAGGCTCCCTAATTCAGCCTCTATCTCCATAACAACGCCGCTGCTCGTTAGGGCTGCATAATTAATCTATTATTAATCGTTACGGTGACTTTGGCCCGTGCACGCCGCTAATCGACTGTTCGTTAATTGCGAAAGCAATTAATGCGCTCCCATTAGATGCACTCATGCCTGCTGAATCAGAGCCGAAACTTTCTGTTTTAGTGTAAGTGAGGCGAACCTCGAAACTCCCCCCCCCCCCCCCCCCGTGCTGTAAGCTGTTTACATGTTCACATAAATATAAAGTGCAAACGTTATTTTATGAAATTCAGATTTTAAACCTGTATTTACTTACTTATTTATGTGTTATCGTTACAGCTTTAATTCTCTTATTATTTTAAATGTATACCTAATTGTTTAAATCTTATTCATTTAAAAGGTAACCATAAGGGGCGTTCAAGAGAAACTGGGACTTGTGATGGAATTTCTGGTGAATAAAGCCATAAATGCGGTTGACATTTACAGAAGGCTTCACACACAGTACGGCGCTGAGACTCTTGGCCGCAGTAAAACATTTGAACGGTGCAAATGTATTAAAGAAGGCCGTACGTCCATGAATTACGATCCCGGCCGAGGTAGATCGGAGCCCACTGCAGTCATTCCCGTGAACATTCAGCGAGTGGAATAGCGGATCCCTAAATATCGCCGGACAGCTTGTCAACAACTTGCAGAAGTGACGCGTCTGTCTGTGGGAACGGTACACACAATCATTCACCAGCACCACTCGCACATTACAGGAACTCAGCTGGGAGTTTGGGCTCGTAAGGGGGGGTTCCTGGAAGGCCAGTGTTTCAGATGATCAGCAGGCAGTAAGATCATGGCTCCGATAGTGCTGGTATCCAAGCAGTAATGAAACACTGGGATAAGTGCATTAGTGTATCAGGGGATTATAAATAAAAGGAGGTTTTGCTTTCGGAAATGTGTTTTGTTATTTTGCATAAATAAAAGTCCCAGTTTGACTTGAACGCAGCTCATATATTCTTTTCACAGAACTTTAAAAAAAATAAAAAAAATGTAGCTAATAATGATCTTCTTTTTTTGCCCTTACATAAATCTGTGTGACCCAACACACACACACACACACACACACACACATACACACACACACACTCACTCAAACCTCGCACTAAATTCGACATTTCTTAATATATTTATCAATCAGAAATGTTTAAAAAATCTAACCAGATTATTAGATGTCGTTCACTTTTCAGTTATTCTTGACTTTTTAGACTTTTGAATCAGTCCCTCTACCTGCAGTACCTGTATGCCTCATATGGTGATCTGATCAAAGCCCCCCTCGTCGCTCTATGATCTGCAGGGTCTTCATGCGTACAGTATGTTTACATGTTAAAGCATCTTAAACCTTACGGCACGCTCCGCGCTGTGACTCCACACTGTGACACATGTGAGGTTACGGTTCATCGAGCTACAGTAGGTCTCAAGTCATTTCTGCTACTAAATGCAAAACAAACAGGAGATTTGAAATAGAAACTGTTTAAGCGCCGAGTCCGGGTTCGGACCGGCGTGGAAATGTAAGGACTGTAATTTGAGACGTAGTGAGCATATGGTGGTGTTACAGCTTATGGTGCTCTTGAGGCTGTACAGTAGGAACATTACTGGGTAATGATTAGAAGCTTGGTTGCAGTTCAAGACTATAAATCATAGCATTACAGTAGTGAGATTGTCGTTCAGTAAAACACAGTCCAGTACGTTCCTGCTACAGATTTCAGTATTTGAGAACGTCAGGATCTGATTTTTCCATTAGTGTGACTCCAGCCCCGAGTGTTTGCTCACTTACACGGAGCAGTTGGCGATGTCGTCCATGACGGCACAACATGACTAACCCCTTTGAAAAGCCTACGTGCGTCTCCGAGGATGGCCATTTTACAAACGATCCCGATCAGACGATCATTCGGAGCTCAGTAGCGTTCTCTCTCTCTCTCTCTCTCTCTCTCTCCCTCCATCTGTCGTTGCTCATGAGTCGGAGTCTGGTGTCTCTATAAGGTCGCGACCCCACGCGCTGAACACTGCTGTTACGCACTTAATTACGCTGTTACACGCTCAATTTGCTCCACTTGTACTGCAACACGACTCCACTTGCCAAGGTTTAACTACTAGACCGTGTGTAAACTGCAGTATGTACAGCGATTGCTGTTAGAGAGACGGGCCTCCTGTCAGTGCTTCTTCTAATTGTTTAAGATAAATAAATGTTCTACCTTTGATTATTGAGCTGTGTATTATTGTGCAGAAATAGTCCGTGAGTTTTTCAGCTCATGAGGTGATGCACTGGCGTGCCTGGATGTTGCACCATGGTGAAGACCAAAGAACTTCCTATGGACCTGCGTAATAAGCTAGTTGAACTTTATAAAGCAGGGAAAGGATATAAAAAGATGTCTCAACACTTGAAAATGCCAGTCAGTCCCCTGACCTGTTCACAGTCTGATGAAGAGGTGGAGAATAAGAGGTTCTTGTGATAATAAACCACGGTCAAGTAGACCACTACAGCCAGAAGAATGGTTCGGGACGGCAAGAAAAACCCACGAAGTACAGGTTGATCTGGGAAGAAAGTGGTGGTGGTGTTTCAAGGAGCACAATAAAGCCGTTACTGCGCTCATGCCACGATAAGGTCTGCCTGCAGGACGCCAGACAGCACCTGGACAAGTCTCACAGCTTCTGGATGATGAGACCAAAATTGAAATTTATAGTCACAACCACACGGTGAAAAGTACACCATCCCCACTGTAAAGCATGGTGGTGGATCTCTTATGTTTCGGTGCTGTATGAGCTCCAGTGGCACACGGAGGGAAGTTAGACAAAACTGATGGCCGGACGAAAGCAGAATGTTATCAGAAAATACTGGCAGAGGATTTGCATTCTACAGTACGAAGGCTGTTGACCCTCGAATGGCTACAGCAGAAAAGGGTGAAGGTTCTGGAGGTTCGCCCATCACCGTCTCCTGACCTCAATATCATTGGCCCACTTTGTGGAGATCACAAACGTGCAGTTCATGAATGACAACCCAAAAATCAACAGGAAGTGGAGGAATTTTGCCAAAAAGAATTGGCAGCTGGTCACGGTCACGGGGGGCCTGGAGCCTGTCCCAGGAGACTTGGGGCACGAGGAGGGGTACACCTCCTCACACACAACGGGCAATTTGGGAACACCAATTAGCCTAATCGGCATGTATTTGGACTGTGGGAGGAAACCGGAGTACCCGGATGAAACCCACCAAGCACGGGGAGAAGATGCAAACTCCATGCACACAGAGGCATGAATTGAACCTGGATGGGAATTGAACCGGAACCCTGGAGCTGCAAGGCAACAGTGCTAACCACTACACCACCGTAGACCCAGCTTGAGTCCAATACGAAATATAGTACTTTTGTTTTGCCTTCTCATTCATGTTTTCTTTAAAAAATTGGTACACATCTTGCAAATCCTCCCAAGGTATGCAAAGTTTTGAGCACAGCTGTATATCACTTATGGCATCTGTGATCCTAGTTATTACCCTCGAGGGTGGCAGGAAACCACACCATAGCAGAGAAAACAGGAAACGTCTGCCACAGGTGTGAAAGAGTTGCGAGTGAGTGTTGCGTGTGAGTGCGAGTGAGTGTCGTGATACACCGAGTGTGACCATTTGTGTGGAATCCCTTCAAGCCCGGCACTCCCACACTTTAATAACAAAGGACTCTTGTTATCTATCTATCTTTTCCTCTCTTTTCTCTCCCTCTCTCTTCTACCGTCTCTGGAATATCAGAGGATCTAATCTCCATGGAAATCCATCCTGCCCGTTACCTTGGCAACAGGCTGTGCTTCAAGTGTCTCTAATTTTCTCTATTCAGAATTTCATTTTGTGTGTGTGTGTGTGTGTGTGTGTGTGTGTGTGTGTGTGTGTGTGTGTCGAGGTTTTGGTAAGTGATATCACTAAAGCCCTGGTAGCCAGAGAGACGGAGACGGACACAGAGACGTTGAGAATCTGTCCGAGAGCTCGTCCTCGTCTGAAGTGGAAGCTCTCGGAGAAAGCCGCTCTAACGCTCGACCTTCATAAACGTCCCCTCAACATTTCCTCCTCCTGTTAGATTAGTTTAATCCTGATTTGACATCTGACCTGACACATTTCCTGATAAATTAAATTATTTCTTGCAGATGAGGCCTGAAAAAGATCGAAAATGTCTCAGCGTCGCGGAGAACCTCGTCTCTGAGATATACATGCAAATGAACAGGATTTCCGCTGCCCCTTTTCTCGTCCCCTCCGTCCTGATGAGGGATTTTCACACCGAAGCGATTCAGAATGCAATTTGTGGGCAGCGGAGTATGAGAGCCGGATGGGGGCCGGAGTGCAGCAGGGGCTTGGAGAAGCACCAGGGCTGTTTAACTTAAGAAGCTCAGAGATAAAAGAAGCCCAGAGACTGGCGCTGTAATGCTTTTGTTTTGTTTTTTTCCCCTAAAGAGAACCATTCTTGAGAAGTTAGCGAGGGGGGCAAAAACGGGGCGGAGGAAATCTTTGACAAACTTTATGAGAAGTAAACAAGAGCGAGACTGAGACGCCGGTGATGGATTTTAATGCGAGACGTGTCAGAGTCAGTCCTTTGTGCGGCGTCTGTACTCAAAGTCAAGAAAAATCCAGGCTAAGGAAAAGAAATTAAGTAAAATGATACAGCAGGAAAGAATACCCGCGACTCGCTGCGCCGACACCAGTTATCACATCGTCTCCCGTCTCATTTTCCTCTCTCCTTTCTCCTTGCCATGTGGTCCTTGATTAGATTCAAAGTGACATTTTTGAACTCGATCCACTCGACATGTTTTTCGTGATTTACGCCGACACTGAAGATATGCCACCTACTATATTACAACATTATGCAATCACTCTCCTGATGCTTAGTGCAAGGTGTCGAAAGTTAATAATAGGATCTTTATATTAGGATCATTATTTACTACTGTATTAGTAAAGATTACCACAAAAATATAAGCCTAAATACGTACACCATCGTAAGTTAAACAAAATAAAAATCGAGTTATTGCATTTTTTAATACAATATGTTCGTGCTTTATTCATGTGACGTATAGCGCAACATTCAGTAGCTTTGCATGTTCAGTGTTCCAGAAGTTACAAAAAAAGCCTGACGTGCTAAATAGCCTGACCTAGCTTCACTCCATTGTTAAGACACTGATTTGCCTGGGCCCCCGAGTGGCGCAGTGGTAAAGTGCTCCCCCTAACATCCGGAGATCGCTGGTTCGGTTCTCGGATGACGCTGTAACCTCTCGCAGCCGGAGGTCTAGAGAGAGCTGATTGGCCGAGCTCCCTGAGAGGGGAGGGATGAGAGGTAATTGGTGCTCCCACATTAATCACGACTCTATAGCCAATCAGGAGCGTCTGTGAGCTCACGAAAGTGGAAGGAGCAGATAGCACTGTCCTCCAAGTGTGTTACTCCGCCCTCAACGGTGCGTGAGCCATCAGTTCGAAAAGATGCGGTCAGGCTGGCGTCGCGTAGTTCGGAGGAAACACGTGATAGTCTTTGGCTCTTCGGACTGAGTGGTAGTAGTAGCCTTAATGTGGGAGCCCCCTAGTGACGGGGAGGAATTGGACACCCCCCCCCCCCAGAAAAAAGACTGATTTGCCAAGCCAACTTCAAAAAAGGCCAAAAGTTTGGACACACCTTCTCATCTATCCTTCAATGTGTTTTCTTTATTTTCATGACCATTTACATTAGTAGATTCTCACTGAAGGCATCAAAACTATGAATGAACACATGTGGAGTTATGTACTTAAAAAAAAAAGGTCTCCACAGTTACCGGACCTGAACCCAATCGAGATGGTTTGGGATGAGCTGGACCGCAGAGTGAAGGCAAAGGGGCCAACAAGTGCTAAACACCTCTGGGAACTCCTTCAAGACTGTTGGAAACCATTTCAGGTGACGACCTCTTGAAGCTCATCGAGAGAATGCCAAGAGTGTGCAAAGCAGTAATCAGAGCAAAGGCTGGCCATTTTGAATAAACTAGAAAATAAAACATGTTTTCAGTTATTTCACCTTTTTTTTTGTTAAGTACATAACTCCACATGTGTTCATTCATAGTTTTGATGGCGTCAGTGAGAATCTACCAATGTAAATGGTCATGAAGATGAGTGAAGATGTGTCCAAACCTTTGGCCCATACTGTACATGCAGGGTGGCACTGGTGGCAGCAATGTCCAAGAAGTGTAAAAAAAATCTTTCTGTACCACTTCTTCATTGTTTTGTGCTGTGCACTGCAGTACTGTAATAGCTGATCAGAGTGATTAACCCCACATGTGCTGCTTGTACGCATTCACAGGTGCAGGACATGGAAATGTCTACTGTATGGATGGTAGAACAGACAGATACTTCTCGTGTGTCCATCCACTTCACAAATACAGGTCCATCTGAACGCTGCTTGCGTGTCCAGATGTGAGGTGCTGGGGAAGGCAAGGGTGATGCAGACACATTCCTAAAAACAAATAAATAAATAAAATGTTAGCCTATACTGTACTGTTCAGAGTAAATGGATGTACGATTAATACTGTAGGTACGGACGCACAATATATACAGAGAGGCCCAACAAATGTATCCACACTTCAACATGATAAATAGACACCTCTGTATATTTAATATAATACTACACACTGCTGCCATAATTCAATTTGAGTTTTAAAAAAGTCCATAGATAACAATTATGAAAGTGTGTATACATTTATGTGCCCCTCTTTATTTGTTGATGGGCAATAGGCTGGACAAATATCTGTTGATGGACCATAGACCATGTAGTGCATCTCAAACATTTACACCTGAGACATTAGCAAACACCCTCCACTGGACATGCTTTACACACATATTTAACACATTCTAATGTGTTTTTCTCAGTTCTTTACATTTACATTTAGGCATTTAGCAGACGCTCTTATCCAGAGCGACTTACATGTTTATCTCATTACACATCTGAGCAGTTGAGGGTTAAGGGTCTTGCTCAAGGGCCCAACAGTGGCAACTTGGTGGTTGTGGGGTTTGAACCTGGGATCTTCCGAACCGTAGTCCAATGCCTTAACCACTGAGCTACCCCTGGCCCTGCTACCATCTTTACCCAATTGTAACACTTTCAGCAATCTCCTTAGTTGGTTTCTTTGCGTGATGCAGAAGAATAATTTGACCCTTCTGAACCAGAGGAACATCTTTGCCATGACCCCAGGATGCGTCTTCTGTTCTGATTAAATAACTTGTTACTGCTGAACCATATTAATCACTGCAGTAATTATCCAATGGAAGCGCTTTTAACTATTTGCTCAGTTAAATCCAGGCGGTGATGTTTGTGGGTTTTTTTTTTTTTACCAGTGAACTATACAGTACCAGTGGTGTCAAAAGTATTCACATTCATTACTTGAGTAGAAGTATAGATACTAGGGTTCAAAAATACTTCTTTAGAAGTTGAAGTATCAACCCGAGCTTTTTACTTAAGTAAAAGTGTAAAAGTACTGGTTTCAAAACTACTTAAAGTATAAAAGTAAAAGTAACGTGAGGGGCGACAAAAGCATTAAGGTCTCGCATTCTGATCATGCGACCGGGGGGGGGGGGGGGGGGGCGAGCGTTGTGCGCGTTCTTATCATGTGACCGGGGGGGTTGCGCGTTCTGATCATAAAAATGTTTTTTTTTACATAAATGTAAGGAGTAGAAGTAAAAAGTCGGCTGAAAAATAATTACTCCAGTAAAGTATAGATACCCAAAATTTCTACTTAAGTAAGGTAACGAAGTATTTGTACTTCGTTACTTGACACCTCTGTACAGTACACAGTATATACAGTACCCTCTTAAAAAACAAGCGCTTCGCACATGTTGTTTCTTCACCACTTTATAAACCGATCGTCTCTACTGTTTGATCTCAAGTGTTTAATCTGTGCTTTTACACAGCAGTCACCGTTGGCTAACAGTACTATAGAAGGACACTATAAAGTGCGACTACAGGCTTCACGCTGATGAATCCCACAGGAGCGGAGACAGACATGAGATAAACTCCGGCTCACTCCAGCCCTGTGTATTTTCGGAGTTTTAGTGGCTCTTAATGGAGAGGACTGTCAGACGCAGCTGAGAACACACTCGTCCCCTGTGTTTTTCACGGCCGTTTGACAGTCATCAACCCCGCAGCCCTGTGGATTACAGTCTTTTAACGAGAGAGGAAGTGAGAAAGGCTTGGGCAAGTGGGAATTAGAGAGCAGGCAATCAGGATGGCGAGGCTAATGTGGGCTTTCAGGCCTGATTGGTCTTCTTGTTTCACACCCTGTTAGGAAAGATGTAGTGTGATTCAGTGGAGTGTCTGTGTGTGTCTGTGTGTGTGCTTTTATACGTCCTGGTGCACAATTGTACATGAAATTTATGTGCATACACTCTACTTTTGTGAAAATGACTACAACTGTAATCCCCAGAACCCACACACACACACACACACACACACACACACACACACCCTCACGCATCAGAGCTCACATTTACCGCTCACTCGTCACAAGAACCTTCATAAATACACCAACGTTCTCTGCTGTTTTTCATCTACCGGCTGTATAATAAACATTTCACACATCATTTACACACACACACACACACACACACACACACACACACACACACATATATATACATAATGTAATTACATTATTATTATGCATGTTTCCCCCGAGCCTGGGAGCCTGAAAACTGTGGCATTAAAGAGACTCGTGCTTTTATATTAAATCTAAAAGGAAAAAAGGGGAAAAAGAAAATAAAAGGAAGATGAAGAGAAGATGGATGAGAGAAGGGTGTGTGAGAGGCTAGTGGGTGTGAGGAGGGTAAGTGAGGGGGCTTGATGAGGGTAGATGAGGAGGTTTGAGGTGGGTGGGTGAGAGCAGAGTAGGTGAAAGGATGGAGCGGAAATGTTCGAGTCGCAGGTCGGCCTCGTCTGAAACCTTCAGTTTATAATCCAGCGTTACTGCAGGAAACAAAAAGCAGAAACTCTAATCCATGAGGATTATTCTTATTTTGTGTGTGTGTGTGTGTGTGTGTGTGTGTGTGTAAAAGAGAGCATCAGGAAGGGAAGCAGGATATTTAGTTTTCGATTTCTTATTTCTACTCACAGCTTGTGCATGTGATTGATTTACCAAGAGAGATTTCCTTTTCTCATTCATGGGAATTATGGGCGTGTGTGTGTGTGTGTGTGTGTGTGTGTGTGTGTGTTGAATGAGGAGTAAATGAAACCACACCACTGACCAGTTGAGACAAAAGTGATGCGTAAAAACTCATCAGCGGATATTTGCCAGTAATCTCCATTTGTTTTATTGCGGTTTAATTTTGACCTCATTGAACACACACACACACACACACACACACACACACACACACACACACATGCCAGTGCGCTTCAGCACTCCACTAATGTGTTTAATAACAGAATAAAGATGATGTCTTCATTCCTCAGTCTCTCTGTAACGAACCTCTCAGCTTTACTCTGCGTTATTCTCCGTAACCTTTTTAAGGACTCGTTCCCGTTTGTTTTACTCCATGCCAGAGTGTTTGTTAGATTTCCTATGAACACGCCCCCAAATCTCTGGGACGCGAGTGTGACGGGACGCTTTCTGAGCAGCCGAGACATGTTTGTGGACACTGTGCTCTGCCATCATACGACTGATCTGTGCTGTTTGTCTTTTATCCTTCTGTTCTTCTATTGTATGATTTAGGGGACGTGTCAAAATGTAGGCCAAAAAATTAGTCCTCAAAATGCTCTCCCTCTCCCTCTCTCTGTCCCTCTCTCTCCCTCTCTCTGTCCCTCTCTCTCTCTCTCTCTGTCCCTCTCTCTCTGTCCCTCTCTCTCTCTGTCCCCCTCTCTCTCTGTCCCTCTCTCTCTCTCTCTGTCCCTCTCTCTCTCTGTCCCCCTCTCTCTCTGTCCCTCTCTCTCTCTCTCTGTCCCTCTCTCTCTCTGTCCCTCTCTCTCTGTCCCTCTCTCTCTGTCCCCCTCTCTCTCTGTCCCTCTCTCTCTGTCCCTCTCTCTCTCTGTCCCCCTCTCTCTCTGTCCCTCTCTGTCTGTCCCTCTCTCTCTGTCCCTCTCTCTCTGTCCCCCTCTCTCTCTGTCCCTCTCTCTCTCTCCCTCTCTCTCTGTCCCTCTCTCTCTCTGTCCCCCTCTCTCTCTGTCCCTCTCTCTCTCTGTCCCCCTCTCTCTCTGTCCCTCTCTCTCTGTCCCTCTCTCTCTCTGTCCCCCTCTCTCTCTCCCTCTCTCTCTGTCCCTCTCTCTCTGTCTCCCTCTCTCTCTGTCCCCCTCTCTCTCTGTCCCTCTCTCTCTCTCTCCCTCTCTCTCTCTCCCTGTCCCTCTCTCTCTGTCCCTCTCTCTCTGTCCCTCTCTCTCTGTCTCCCTCTCTCTCTGTCCCCCTCTCTCTCTGTCCCTCTCTGTCTGTCCCTCTCTCTCTGTCCCTCTCTCTGTCCCTCTCTCTCTCTCTCTCCCTCTCTCTCTCTCTCTCTCTCTGTCCCTCTCTCTCTCTGTCCCTCTCTCTCTGTCCCTCTCTCTCTCTGTCCCTCTCTCTCTGTCCCTCCCTCTCTCTCTGTCCCTCTCTCTCTCTGTCCCTCTCTCTCTGTCCCCCTCTCTCTCTGTCCCTCTCTCTCTGTCCCTCTCTCTCTCTCTCCCTCTCTCTCTGTCCCTCTCTCTCTCTCCCTCTCTCTGTCTCCCTCTCTCTCTGTCCCTCTCTCTCTCTCTCCCTCTCTCTGTCTCCCTCTCTCTCTGTCCCTCTCTCTCTCTGTCCCTCTCTCTCTGTCCCTCTCTCTCTGTCCCCCTCTCTCTCTGTCCCTCTCTCTCTGTCCCTCTCTCTCTCTCTCCCTCTCTCTCTGTCCCTCTCTCCCTGTCCCTCTCTCTCTCTCTCCCTCTCTCTCTGTCCCTCTCTCTCTGTCCCTCTCTCCCTGTCCCTCTCTCTCTCTCTCCCTCTCTCTCTGTCCCTCTCTCCCTGTCCCTCTCTCTCTCTCTCCCTCTCTCTCTGTCCCTCTCTCTCTCTGTCCCTCTCTCTCTGTCCCTCTCTCTCTCTCTGTCTCTCTCTCCCTCTCTGTCTCTCTCTTTCTGTCCCCCCCCTCTCTCTCTCTCTCTCTCTCTCTCTCTCTGTCCCTCTCTCTCTCTCTCCCTCTCTCTGTCTCCCTCTCTCTCTGTCCCTCTCTCTCTCTCTCCCTCTCTCTGTCTCCCTCTCTCTCTGTCCCTCTCTCTCTCCCTCTCTGTATATCTCTTTCTGTCCCTCTCTCTCTCTCTCTCTCTCTGTCTCAGAGGTTGTAATTAAAGGGATGTGCAGCACAGAACAGCTACAATGTCTTTCCTTTAGGTTTTGAATACAAATCTGCAACTGTTCTTTTTTTTCTCTGTTTCCATCCTTATTATGGCTGAAATAATTAGGAAAGCCGTCCTATTGTCATACTTAACGTCGTATTTATTTTTGAAATGTATAGCTCGGTTTGTCAGCTCTGGGCATTCTCAGGCAATAATTTCGCTGTAGTCCTGCATGAAGATAATGATGGTGTTGAGGAGGAGTGGGAAGATGTAGAGGAGGAAGAACAGCTCTGAGAGCCAGAGGGCAATTCTGGAGGATGAGAAAATGTAACAGTCCAAATGTAATAATAATAATAATAATAATAACAATAACATTATTCATTATGTTATTCATAACATTTGCTAATTTGTTAGGGTGAAAGAGTAATACATGTAGTATTAAAATTCGTACCGTGTGGTACAGGAGGTTTGGTTTGATGTGTGTTGTGATCCCAGTCAATACAAGCTAGCGTTATCTAATGCTGGTGGATTTACTGCTATAAGTTATACTTACAAATACAGCCAAATACACTCCTTGTTCAGAGAGTGAATCACAGATGATAAATCGAAAAAGTAGATCAGATAAAGATGCTCCAGCACGTTAAAATTCACTCGTACAACGTCAGCAATGTCACAGTATTTCAGCATTGAAAATATGAACTAATCCCAGTAGAAATATTCAGTTTAGCTTTTCTAATTAATATTTATTGGTGCTGCTATATCTATTGGGTTAAATTTTAAAGTAGATTATTAAATCCGCCACATAACTGGTCATAACATCGCTTTTACTCAACATTAGATTTTATTGCATAACACCGGGCTCTCAGTTTGGGTATTTTACACGCCCTCACCTCGGATTGCCGTGGATATATTTGCTCTAACAACCCATGTTATATCTCATAGTGGTGCTTCACATTACTGCTTTTTATTAGCGCCGCAGGTTCGGAACCGGTTTTAAACTGTCCATTCTGTCCATTCATCTGTGAAGCGTCATTTTTTCATAGTCTACTCTTCATTTTTTTTGGAGTAAGTCATGCTTTGCCACACTTTAATTTGTGTTTCATGAGGATTGTGGCGGCATGCAGGTGCATAATGGTCGTTTTTGTGTCTTCCGCATACTCCGTATACACGGTAAACAATCGAGTTTATTGATTGTATGTATGTTGAGTGCCACTTCCACCTCAAGGGAAAAAACACTAAATGCAGTGATGTAATTCAGCACATAACTCCTCAGAATGTCACTTCTACTCAACATTTTGATTTAATTTATGCTGCAGGTTTAACATCAGGCAAATGCCTAAGGACTGGCGAAGGTTCATTAAATTCTGTCCAGACAGATTTGTGTGATGCTGTGACGAAATCTGACTGGACAGACATACAGACAGACAGAATTTGGTTTCGGGTCCTCCAATGAATAAAACGTAAAGATATTATTGAAAAAGCGAGTTCTGACAAATGTCTAGACAAAACTTTTGTTTTATTTATATAGGCAGTGCATATAAAAAAAATCCCTTATTTCAAAGAACCACAGTTTGCATTATTTGCTATAAATGTGATATTTGTTATATATTTCCTGCGGTGCTGTTACTATTCTTGGCTAACTTGGTGTAGATACATGTAGATAGCTAGAGTAAGTACAGTGGAAGTGGGCTCGTATTTCAAAACACTCGTAAACCAAAGCGAATTTTTCCATAAGTAATAATGGAAACTCAAATTATTCGTTCCACAGCCCAAAAAAGAAATACCTAAAAATAAAATATAAAGTCAAAATAAAAACAAATTAACCTGCACTTTACCTTTAAAAAAAAGGATCAAATAAATCCCGTCAGATCAGTGTTTCCGTTTGTGCGCGCAGGAGCTCTGTGTGTGTGTGTTTGTGTGAGGCTAAATGAAAGAGCCTCTCCCCCTCGGCCCCTTCTCGTCAGTTACCCTTCCTCCACTCTTTCCACACACTCGCGCACACACTGTTCTATCGGAAAAATAAACAAGAAATCTTTCTAACGACACTTGATTGACGACACACTAATGCAATCACTGCTGTAAAGTAAAAATAAAACAAATTACCCTGCACATTTTTACGATTTTGTGTGTGTGTCTGTGTGTGTCTGTGAAGGCGAAAGTAGGAGAGATCTGTGTGTGTGTGTTTGTGTGTGTTTGTGTGCGTTTGTGTGTTTGTGTGTGGCACCGTGTCCAATGACGTGCACGCACACAGACACAAAGAGCAAGCTGATACAAAAAGAGAAAATGGATCTTTAACCTCTCTAATGAGACTTGCTTTTGCTTTACAGTGTAAACACACGCATACAGACGCAAAATAAAATATGTTTTCATAATAATTTCTAAACTTCACTGTACCAAGCACGTGACTTGAAAAACCTAGGGCATTTCAGTAAATGTGTTTTCAGATAGTGAGTGCAGAACACGGGTTTAGAACATGCTTCCTGAGAAGAACACAACCTCTGCCCCAATTAAATATCTGACAAAATAACTGTGTATCAAATCTTTTTTTGTCCTACATGTAGAGCACAAACCCTTGAATATAAAAAAGCCTCATTAAAGCAGTTGGGAAATCTGAACCTTCTAGTGGTTTTTGTTCAGTAAATCCACGGCTTCCTCATTAGTGTTTGTTTACCGGCCAGTCTTGCCTGCACCAGTATCGGGGACGCACTGATCAGACTTTCAGACCCGACAAATTCACAGCATCTCATCATTAACATGAATTATAACTTTTTAACAGTCTATCAGGTGATACGGTATCTGCTCTGTTCCACTCACCCTCTTCTGCACAAACTCGCTTTGAAAAGAAATCGCTGAATCTACAAACACTGGTGGGACATACAGTACAGTAGCATTTATTTAACTGGTTTAAGAAACTGGACATATCTGGATGCAAAGAAGACGACATTCTGACGACGGCTTGTTTGAACAACCACAAAATATCAGGATGCAGCCGGACAACTTTCTACTGTATTAAAAGATGATGCTTGTGAGATGGTGACATGGCGACGGATGACTTCAGCTCCACCATTCCAGTTATTTTAGCTTCACACTATTTGGTATTTGGAGGAAGACTCCAGCGCTCTTCTTCTCATTGGCAGTGTAATCAGCAGCTGTATTACCGGGCATACTGATTACGGTACAGCGCCACCACACAGCTGTAATGCCACACCTGCAGTAAATCAGAAATCTACAGAGTGCAAATCTAGTGGGGGCGGCACAAAGACAGCTGCCTTGTAATTCCCTGTGCTTCCTGGACAGCTGTACATTAGTCCAAGTGGAGCCATTTTGCCAAGGTCTGGAGGAAGACCCAACGGTCCCCATCAGCTGGGAGGAAATCAGTTCTGATGGTCAGAAACAATCCAGGAAGCCCCAAGGCACAGACAGGCCAGCCATGAACCAGTTTCCACGGTCTACAGTCGAGCCAGTTTGATATCACCATCGATTGAAAGGCTGACGTCCAAGAAAGAAGCTTCTGTTTCAAAATCCTCCAAACACCTTCAAGCTTGATAAACGATGGAAAGAAAAAGCCTTGTGAAGGACAGTTTTGACCAGAGTCTCTGACTTCGGAGGAGTAAAAGTGAGATGATTAGTGGTGGTGGTGGTGGTGGTGGTGACATGCTCTGGGTCAGTTTTTCTTCCAGTGGAACCGGAGGGCTGGTGCAAAGGGGATGGAATCATGAAAACGATGGAGGATGTCGTCAGCAGGACCTTTCACCCATCAGCTAGATAGTTCAAATGTGGACAAAACTGAGAGCTGCAACAGGACATCAAAGCTGGATTGGATGAAGCAGGTTTAACTTTAAGCTTTTGGAGCCTCAATGCTAATGTACAGTATAGTGCATAAAATCAGGTATAATGATAATGATAATGATAAATGGTTTCAGGGTAACACAATGCAGGACTCAATAAATCAATCGGCGGTGCTCTTTTCCTCCTCGTCCCAGTGATCATAAGTCTTATGGGACGTCCTTTGGGAATAGGAAGACAAAGCGTTAAATAAAGGATGTACAGTAGCAGCAGATCCTCCCTGGTCTGGACAAGGTTTACGGTTTATCAGTGATGAAATTATGTATTAATAATACATTTCAATAAAGCATTTTGTTGAATAAAGCCCGCCGGATCACCGAGATCTTCTGAACTGTCGATGTGCGGCTGAAGCCACAAAGCCAAAAAGCCTGTCAAATATCTTCAGTTCCACGTCAACGCGCTGCGTCTTTCAGCTCAGAGTGTGTATAGATGAACGGATTACTCTGGAATTCAGCCAAGCAACTAAAAGTGCCCTGCTCGATAGATCCGTCCTCCAGAGACACAATTAAAACCAGAGCTGCTCTAGTGAACGGCTGTCCACTTTCAAGCTGCAATCCAGTCTTCTTTTTTTATTATTATTATATTTTCTTTTTGATTGTTTTTCTCCTGCTGTGTGTTAATAACCTCAGAGTTCCCGAGGACACAGTGGCACTCCTCCAGCCTGTTTGAATCTCTGAATATTTTACACTTAATAAATACCATCACTGGCCACTTTATTAGGTACAACTTACTAGGACTTGGGACTAGGGTTGAACCGTTTTTAATTCTTCTTGGCAGTCGCTACAGATTCGTCGGCTGCACATCCATGATGCGATTCTCCCGTTCCACCACATCCCGAAGGTTTGAGATCTATTGGATCGAGGATGGGTGACTGTGGATGCTGTTTGTGTACAGAGTCATGTTCGAGAAAGCAGTTTGCGATGATTCATCGAGACTCATCAGACCATGTGATGTTTTTCCAATCTTCTATGTTTAATCTTCTTCCAATGTTGGTGAGCGAGTGAGGACTACAGCATCAGTTTGCTGTTCTTAGCTGACAGGAGCAGCATCCAGTGTGGTGGTCTTCTGCTGTAGAACCTCTTCTTTAAGTTCGACGAGGTCAGCATACCTCAGTTGAAGGAAATTCTTATTTGAATTGCCTTTCTTTCAGTTCGAACCAGTCTGGCCGTTTTCCTCTGACCTCTGGCATCAACAAGGCATCTTCACCCCGAGAACTGCCCTCACTGAATATTTTCACATTTTCAGACCATTCTCTGTAAAACCTAGAGATAGCTGCCCATGAAAATCCCAGTAGTTTCAGAAATACATCAACCTAGCCATGTTCAGAGTCACTTAAATCACTTTTCTGCCACATTCTGATGCTCAGGTTGAGCTAAGTACATCGAGTTGGTGCCGTGCGTTAATGTGGAGGTGTACCTGAAGAAGTGTCTGGTGAATGTGTTTATGAATCAGATGTTCACATATTCTCAGATCAGTGATACTATATTCATCTATATTCACTCATTCTTACTCTGTTCTTATTTTCGTGTACTCATTATTACGCTGTTCTCAGATCAGTGATATTATTATTATTATTATGTTCTTCTTCTAAAAAAACTGTGCTGATGCTATTCTCAGATCAGTGATATTATTATTATTATTATTATGTTCTTCTTCTAAAAAAAAAACTGTGCTGATGCTGTTCTCAGATCAGTGATATTATTATTATTATGTTCTTCTTCTAAAAAAAAAACCGTGCTGATGCTGTTCTCAGATCAGTGATATTATTATTATTATTTCTTCTAAAAAAAAAAACCGTGCTGATGCTGTTCTCAGATCAGTGATATTATTATTATTATTATGTTCTTCTTCTAAAAAAAAAAAACCGTGCTGATGCTGTTCTCAGATCAGTGATATTATTATTATTATTATTATTATTATGGTCTTCTTCTAAAAAAAACTGTGCTGATGCTGTTCTCAGATCAGTGATATTATTATTATTATGTTCTTCTTCTAAAAAAAACTGCTGATGCTGTTCTCAGATCAGTGATATTATTATTATTATGTTCTTCTTCTAAAAAAACTGTGCTGATGCTGTTCTCAGATCAGTGATATTATTATTATTATGTTCTTCTTCTAAAAAATACCGTGCTGATGCTGTTCTCAGATCAGTGATATTATTATTATATTCTTCTTCTAAAAAAAAAAAAAACGTGCTGATGCTGTTCTCAGATCAGTGATATTATTATTATTATTATTATTATTATTATGGTCTTCTTCTAAAAAAACTGTGCTGATGCTGTTCTCAGATCAGTGATATTATTATTATTATTATGGTCTTCTTCTAAAAAAACTGTGCTGATGCTGTTCTCAGATCAGTGATATTATTATTATTGTTATTATTATGTTCTTCTTCTAAAAAAACTGTGCTGATGCTGTTCTCAGATCAGTGATATTATTATTATTATTATTATTATGTTCTTCTTCTAAAAAAAAACGTGCTGATGCTGTTCTCAGATCAGTGATATTATTATTATTATGTTCTTCTTCTAAAAAAACTGTGCTGATGCTGTTCTCAGATCAGTGATATTATTATTATTATTATGTTCTTCTTCTAAAAAAAAACTGTGCTGATGCTGTTCTCAGATCAGTGACAGGTGTGGAAATCCAGGAAATACCATAAAGATTTAGCAGAAAAGCCGAGGTGTGAGATGTGAGGAAGCCTCAGGAAGCACAGCGATGATTAAAGAGCCGATGATGGACACGGGTAGAGTGAAGCAGAGTTTTGTAAAGGAGAATAAAAAGGACCGATCTGTGTGTGTGTGTGTGTGTGTGTGTGTGTGTGTGTATGTGAAAGAGAATGCAGAAGCATGGAAAATGAGCATGTAAAGAGCAGCATAATGGTCTCCTCAGGGCCAGACTTGGTATGTGTGTATGTGTGTGTGTGTGAAAGAGATAGGGCCTGGAGAGGTGGCCAAGAGAGATGATTACCCACTAGAGATCAGAGTCGCAGGGAGCGCAGGGAATACGGATAAGAGAAAATGCTGAAAAGGAGAGAGAGAGAGGATGGTGTTGAATAAGGGAGGAGCCCCATCATTTACACTTCTATCAGTGAGTTGGTCCTTTTCTGTTCGCATTGAAGGATCTCACCAAGCTTATCTGCCCACATACTCCACTATACTCCACTATGCAACACAAAAATTGCACTGGCACCAAGAAACACAAAGACTACATACACTACAATACTCCAAAAGTACCTGACTATACTCTATGTACACCACTCTAAACTTCACCACACAATGCCTCACTCTGCTATAATGCACTTTTATACAATAATAGTAATAATAATAAAAAAATTATAATTTTCCGATGGAGTAATCGGATTGTAGCAGAGGCTATCCACAAGTGCTGATAATAGACAGTAACAGCGCTGGGATGTTAAACAATATGTATCACGAATTCGGTAGAGTCTGTAGAGTCCACAGTACTGGAAACACAGGGATGAATCCCCAATCCCTCTCTAACCCCTGAAAAAGGGCACTACTTGGGGTGTAGATCAAATACAAGGGAATTAGGTAGTGCACTGTAGAAAAGAATAATACTGTAGTATGCTATAGAGTAGTACAGTGTATTGTAGTATAGTGTTGTACACTACACTGCAGTATACAACACTACACTACACTATTCGGACTATTAGACTATATTATAATACATTATTCTACAGTGCACTACACTGTACTACAGTCAGAGGTGGAAAGAGTAATACATTTTACTGAAGTACACGTAGTTACAGAGTAATTTTTTTAACAGTGTGGGTGGGATGGAGGATTCGTGAATAAATCAACTATACTCAAACTAGTTGTTTTTAATTGAAGGAACACATCATGCATAATAAAGCTGCTGCCTTTCTTGTGCTTGAAATCAAAGTGGTCGCTTAAATATGGCCAGGGGTTTGCTTTATAAAAATTTGATGGCATTTTGCTTTCAGCTGGGTCTGTATCACTCGCATCGCATCATTCTGGTGATTTAGCAGGTTTGTTCTGCCCGCCCATCAATCAATCAATCAATCAATCAATCAATCAATCAGTGCAGTTCTTTACAGCGTGCAATTTTTAAAATTTAAATAATTAAAATGATTTATTTATTTATTTTTTTACTCAGAAACGAACAAAACATACTCAAGTAAAAGTAAAATTACAGATTTTTGAAACTACTTAAAACTACAGTAGTAAATGTACTTTGTACCTTTTCAGCTCTGACTACAGTATACAACATTTCACTACAGTACACAACGCTATAGTACAGTGCACTACGCTACAGTACACAACGCTATAGTACAGTGCACTACGCTACAGTACACAACGCTATAGTACAGTGCACTACGCTACAGTACACAACGCTATCGTACAGTGCACTACGCTACAGTATACAACGCTATAGTACAGTGCACTACGCTACAGTACGCAACGCTATAGTACAGTGCACTACGCTACAGTACGCAACGCTATAGTACAGTGCACTACGCTACAGTATGCAACGCTATAGTACAGTGCACTACGCTACAGTACGCAACGCTATAGTACAGTGCACTACGCTACAGTACGCAACGCTATAGTACAGTGCACTACGCTACAGTACGCAACGCTATAGTACAGTGCACTACGCTACAGTATGCAACGCTATAGTACAGTGCACTACGCTACAGTACGCAACGCTATAGTACAGTGCACTACGCTACAGTACGCAACGCTATAGTACAGTGCACTACGCTACAGTACGCAACGCTATAGTACAGTGCACTACGCTACAGTACGCAACGCTATAGTACAGTGCACTACGCTACAGTACGCAACGCTATAGTACAGTGCACTACGCTACAGTACGCAACGCTATCGTACAGTGCACTACGCTACAGTATACAACGCTATAGTACAGTGCACTACGCTACAGTACACTACGCTATAGTACAGTGCACTACGCTACAGTACACAACGCTATAGTACAGTGCACTACGCTACAGTACACAACGCTATAGTACAGTGCACTACGCTACAGTACACAACGCTATCGTACAGTGCACTACGCTACAGTATACAACGCTATAGTACAGTGCACTACGCTACAGTACACTACGCTATAGTACAGTGCACTACGCTACAGTACGCAACGCTATAGTACAGTGCACTACGCTACAGTACGCAACGCTATAGTACAGTGCACTACGCTACAGTACGCAACGCTATAGTACAGTGCACTACGCTACAGTACGCAACGCTATAGTACAGTGCATTACGCTACAGTACGCAACGCTATAGTACAGTGCACTACGCTACAGTACGCAACGCTATAGTACAGTGCACTACGCTACAGTACGCAACGCTATAGTACAGTGCACTACGCTACAGTATACAACGCTATAGTACAGTGCACTACGCTACAGTATACAACGCTATCGTACAGTGCACTACGCTACAGTATACAACGCTATAGTACAGTGCACTACGCTACAGTACACAACGCTATAGTACAGTGCACTACGCTACAGTACACAACGCTATAGTACAGTGCACTACGCCACAGTACGCAACGCTATAGTACAGTGCACTACGCCACAGTACGCAACGCTATAGTACAGTGCACTACGCTACAGTACACAACGCTATAGTACAGTGCACTACGCCACAGTACACAACGCTATAGTACAGTGCACTACGCCACAGTACACAACGCTATAGTACAGTGCACTACGCTACAGTACACAACGCTATCGTACAGTGCACTACGCTACAGTACACAACGCTATAGTACAGTGCACTACGCTACAGTATACAACGCTATCGTACAGTGCACTACGCTACAGTATACAACGCTATCGTACAGTGCACTACGCTACAGTACACAACGCTATAGTACAGTGCACTACGCTACAGTACACAACGCTATAGTACAGTGCACTACGCTACAGTACACAACGCTATAGTACAGTGCACTAGGCTACAGTATACTTTGCTATACCATAGTGCACTACACTGTACTACCCTATGGTATATTGTACTACACTACACTATAGTACACTACACCAAACTACACTAAAGTACTCTATACTGTAGTCACTACAGTAGTAGAACAGTGTAGTGCACATCACTACACTGCAGTATACTATATTCACTTCAATACATTATAGTATACTACACTATACTACAATGCAGTACACTACAGTATACTTTGCTATAATACATTGCACTTCACTACATTATAGTATACTATACTATACTATACTCCAGTGCACTATACTACAGTAGACCTTGCTATACTATACAGTAAGTGCACTACACTGTATTAAACTACAGTATACTATGCTATACTGTAGTACACTACAAGTACTACTGTACATTAAACTACAGTGCACTATACTAAGTAGACTACTACTCTTTAATAGATTATACTACAGCTTCCTGTGGTATACTACAGTATACTACACTATACCTCACTTTTCTGTTGTACATTGACGTACTCTACATGCCCTGTGTGGGCTGCCTACACACATAATTATCTCACACATGAATATGCATATACTGTATTTGATTGGAGATTAAGTTATTCCAGCCTGGCAGCTCCTCTGACACCTGCTGCTGTTGCTGTGAAGCCTCCTCACACCGAATAAATAAATCAGCTCAATATTCACGCCTATTAGAGATTATTCAGCCATGGGAAAGCAGACGTGCTCACATCCCAAGTCTCTGTTAGTATTGGCCCTCTCACTTTCTCTCCATCCCTTTCTCATCGTCTTTCTCATGTTTCTCTCCATCCCTCTGTCTTTCTCTCTATCCCTCTGTCTTTCTCTCCATCCCTCTGTCTTTCTCATGTTTCTCTCCATCCCTCTGTCTTTCTCATGTTTCTCTCCATCCCTCTGTCTTCCTCATGTTTCTCTCCATCCCTCTGTCTTTCTCATGTTTCTCTCTATCCCTCTGTCTTTCTCTCTATCCCTCTGTCTTTCTCTCTATCCCTCTGTCTCTCTCATGTTTCTCTCCATCCCTCTGTCTTTCTCATGTTTCTCTCCATCCCTCTGTCTTTCTCATGTTTCTCTCCATCCCTCTGTCTTTCTCATGTTTCTCTCTATCCCTCTGTCTTTCTCTCTATCCCTCTGTCTTTCTCTCTATCCCTCTGTCTTTCTCTCTATCCCTCTGTCTTTCTCTCTATCCCTCTGTCTCTCTCATGTTTCTCTCCATCCCTCTGTCTTTCTCATGTTTCTCTCCATCCCTCTGTCTTTCTCATGTTTCTCTCCATCCCTCTGTCTTTCTCATGTTTCTCTCCTTCCCTCTGTCTTTCTCATGTTTCTCTCCATCCCTCTGTCTTTCTCATGTTTCTCTCCATCCCTCTGTCTTCCTCATGTTTCTCTCCATCCCTCTGTCTTTCTCATGTTTCTCTCCATCCCTCTGTCTTTCTCATGTTTCTCTCCATCCCTCTGTCTTTCTCATGTTTCTCTCTATCCCTCTGTCTTTCTCTCTATCCCTCTGTCTTTCTCTCTATCCCTCTGTCTTTCTCTCTATCCCTCTGTCTCTCTCATGTTTCTCTCCATCCCTCTGTCTCTCATGTTTCTCTCCATCCCTCTGTCTTTCTCATGTTTCTCTCCATCCCTCTGTCTTTCTCATGTTTCTCTCCATCCCTCTGTCTTTCTCATGCCGTTTGCAGGATTTTTCACACATTGCACAGCGGCTTCCTCGTTGCATTTGATCACGAGTTTCATTACAAGTAAAGTGAAATAGTTCAACCCATTTTTGGTTTGCATTTCAAATGATTATGCCTCAAAAATCTAAAAAATGTAAAAATATTTTCTAACAACAAAAAGGATTTACAATACAGAAATGTCAGACTTCCGAAAACATTTTTTGTATATATATCAGCTCTATATACAGATTCATGAGGTCCTTTAGAATGAATAACTGCATCAATGCAGCATGGCATGGAGGCGCGATCAGCCTGTGGCACTGCTGAGGCATTATTTAAGGCCAGGTTGCTTTGATAGCAGCCTTTGGCTCAACTCGTCTGTATTTTTGAGTTTGGGTGTTTCTTGTCTTTCTCTTGACAATACCCAATAGATTCTCTATGAGGTTCAGGTCAGGCGAGTTGGCTGGCCAGTCAAGCCCAGTAATATCATGGTGAGCAAACCAGTTAGTGGTCGTTTTTGGTTGCACTGTGGGAAAGTGCTGCTGGAAAAGGAAATCAGAATCTCCATAAAGCTTGTCAGCCTACAGAAGCATGAGGTGATCTAAAATCTCCTGGTAGATGGCTGTGTTGACTTTGGACTGTGTTAAAACACAGCGGACCAACACCAGCAGGTGGACCAACATGTCACCCCAAATCATCACACTGGACCTCTCTTTTCTTCCTCCAGAGCCTGGAAACTTAATTTCCAAATAAAATACGAAATTCCCTTTCGTCTGACAAGAGCACTTTGGACCACTGATCAACGGTCCAGCTCCTTCTCTCCTTAGCCCAGGTAAGACGACCCCTGACGTTGTCTCTGGTTTCAGGAGTGGCTTGATACTGGGAACGCAAAAGTTGTAGCCCCTTTCCTGAAGACATCTGTGCATGGTGTCTCTTGACGCACTGGCTCCAGCCTCACACCACTCCTTTAGAAGTTCACGAATCAGCTTTGGTTGACGATCTCTTTAAGACTGCGGCCATCCCTGTTGCTTGTGCACCTTTTCTGACCACTCCTCTTCCCTTCCAGTCAGCTTTCCATGGATATACTTCAACTAAACACCTTTTGTTGTTTACCCTACTTGTGTAGGGTGTTGATGACCTGATTCTGTACAACTGTCAAGTCAGAAATCTTCCCCATGATTGTGGTTGCGTGTACTGAGCTAGACTGAGACATACACAGCATTTATACTGTACTGTAGGAATAGTAATTATTCATACAGTACGAATATTCAAGGATATTTCATTTTTATGAGCATTAAGCTGTAATCATCAAAATGAAAACTTGAAATATTTCCCTTTTTACGTGTAACAGATCTAAAATATCTGAGAGTTTCTTTTTTTCCTTACTTTCAATCATCTCGGTTCAATGTGTTGACTCTCTATAATACCTGTTCCTATTAATAGAGGAGCTCTATATTATATGTGTATAGAGAAAAATATTAATAAAAGAATCTCTGACTGTCTGTCAGGACAGGAAGCTGTGTGCTCACCCCTTCCTCGAGATCTACAGGAATCACTTCATCTACTACATGAGTCCTCTGTCCAGACAGGGAGACTTCTACGTGCCCGAGGTCCAGAAAGCACCAAAAAGACAACCGGAAGGTGAAGACTCTGACGAGGACAAAAGGACTGACATCACAGGTAGACGCCATGACGACATCCTTTAATATTCTATATAAAGCGAACTCTTTACAGGGTTATAATGGTGTATAATTCATGGTGTTTCCTCTCATTATTACCTGCCATCAAGGTGAAACAGCATGTAATTCAACAAAGAATGTACAAAAATGGTGTGTTGGTGCACAACCTTAATTTTGCCATATTAATATTTAGAGATTAATTAATGATTTGAGCTTGAACTTTAACAGCCAGGCATATGGCACTCGGGTAAATAATGTAACACTTCATTATCTCCGCTCTGAATAATGAGACAGGTGTATGTGAGATGAAGAATGAGTGTGTGCATGTAATTATGTTTGTAAACAACATGTCAGTGTGTGTGTGTGTGTGTGTGTGTGTGTGTGTGTGTAACTCAGGGGTGCTGTGTGCTGGGATGAAACATGGCTACTCCGTTTGCATCACGGAGAGCGAGAGGTTTGATGGATCCCCTCAGCATGAGTAAAGGACGTGTTGTACACACCAGCTGGCCACTGAGTGTGTGTGTGTGTGTGTGTGTGTATGCACTCTCCCCCCTGTGTGTGCTACCCACACCTGTCAGTCTGTCACTCTGTGTAATCTATGGCAGGCTCGGTATTAACTAATATAACCGAACATTAGGGATCACAGAGGTGTTGTAATTACTTTTGCCGCACCGTCCAGGTTGGACACATTGTTTGTGCGTTTTTGTACACACTACTGTATGTTTCCCTCATAACGCCCCCTGCTGGCCATTCCCACAGCGTCTGACTGTTACAGTATGTGTCTCCCTCGGGAGCCAAATCTGTCGATCTAATAACACGGGTCACTCCGAGTCATCATTCTGTATAAAACACTAATATTGAAATGCTGGTAAAAAAAAAAAAAAAAAAAAAACGCTTTATCTGTCAGAAATGTGTCATTTTTTTACCGGAATTAAATTTTAAACTGTATTTTCACGCTTCGTCCAGATCATTAAACAGGAATGTAATTTTTCCCGAAAAAACAAAAATGGAAACTGGAATTTTCCGTTTATATATCAACTAAACGTTTTGGCGTCAAGAGTTAACAGTTTAAACGCTTTGCCAAAGTTCACCCCGTCTTGATTCAGCTATTAGATTAACCATAAACCCTTTATATCAGTGCCTTCCTGATTCCTAGCAGGTGAACCGTATAGAGAAATCGGGAGGTTTTACTCTCAGAACTGTATTCTACGGTGGCCCTGAAGTGCAAAACCAAAATAACTAAACTGAAAACAAAATAACTAATTAAAAAACTAATTAACAAAACCCAAAACAAAATCCAAAACTAATTAGCTTTTTTTGTTTTGTGTTTTGTTGTTTTGTTTTTGTTATTTTGATTTCAGTTTTGTTTTAGTTTTTTCCGTTTGGTTAATTTGTATCGCACGTCTCGGCCGGTCGGATACGAACTGTAAAAGGTCGGTATAGTTTGCGAATGGAATTCTTACCGCTGATTGGACGAGACATCTGTTACTCAAGATACACAGGAAGTGCTGTAGTAGCGGTAGATTCGTGTGTGTGTGAATGTGCAAACATTATTGTGGTTAAATATGGCGTTCTTACGGTGGCCCTGAAGTCAGTTTTGTTAATTTGTTTTGTACTTCACGTCCATCATAGTTTAAAGTGAAGCCGAACACACAAGAAACAAAGATAAAGAAACAAGTTCCTACTTCCTGTATATCTTGAGTGACAGATGTCTCGTCCAATCAGCGGTAAGAATTTAATTCACAAACTATACCGACCTTTTCCGGTTTGTACTGGAATCTGTCCGAGAAGTGCAACACAAATGAACAAAACTCAAAACTAAATAAATTAAAATTTATTTTTACAAAACAATAAAATAACAAAAACAAAATGGAAAACAAAATAACAAATTCAAAACCAAATTAACAAAACAGAAACAAATTAACAATCCGAAAACAAAACAACAAAACCCAAAACAAAAAAACTGATTAGTTTTGGGTTTTGTTATTTTGTTTTGGGTTTTGTTAATTTGGTTTTGAATTAGTTATTTTGTTTTCCATTTTGTTTTTGTTATTTCGTATTTTAATCCAGTTTGTTTTGAGTTTTGTTAATTTGTTTTGCACTTCATTGCCACCGTAGTATTCTGTTATTCTGCACAATTAAAAGTCCTGCTTTGGCTTAAACGCTGCCTGTATATACAGTACTGATACAAAACAAGCCTTTACGAATCGCGTAGTTGCTAAACAGCATCAGTATTTATAAGGAAGCTGCACATGATGATGTCATTGTCAGTCTTACTCTTGAACTGATGCAGATTCATGTTTGATTGTGTAAAACTGCTTTATCTGTCATAAATGTGTTGTTTTTACTGGGATATCATTTTAAACTGGATTTTGAATCTATTTTGATCGTATAAATTCAACGACAGACTGATCATCATTAAACGTGGAATCTCTGTGATTTTTTCCCCGAAACGTAAATAGAAACTGGCTGTTTTATTGATATTTGAATGAAGCGCTTTAGCGTCAGGAGTTAATGGTTTAAATGCTTTGCCAAAGTTCACCCCGTCTTGATTCAGTTACAGATACGGAATAATTGGATTGTTCTAGCTCGTGTTCGGCCGTTCCGTCTAGATGACCATAAATCCTACTGTATACAGTATATCAGCGCCTTCCTGTTTCCTAGCAGATGGCCTGAGATTAGAGATTACAGCCTACTGTATATCACTGAAGGACATTAGGTCGTTTCAGCCAGCAGTAAATTACAGCCTACGACCATGAAGGTTTGCAGCTTCACGCAGTCTGGTAGAAGGAAGCGCCACTTTTTATTCATATACATCAAATTATCACTCCACTAATTAGCTGAAAACTATCAAACTGCCAATAGTTGTACTGGGACTCACTGGTGTCCCCTGGCCTCCACCATAGAAGATGTTTCATCACAGAAAAACAAGCATTTTATTAAAGAAGTCATCCTGACTATCTAATCCCTTTGTGCTTCCTGTCGTCTGTTCACACTCATGTTGCTGTACATTTCATCACCACCCGATGTCGAGCACAGCGGCATCTCCAGCGGCACACGAGGGTTAAACTGACTAAGGTGCCGGAGAGAAAGCCGATTCTCTGACAGACCAAAGAAGCGGGATGAAGAAACGCTAGTCTTGCACGTCTTCGGGTTTCCTTTGAGCCACCTCGTTGAATCAGCAGTTTAATGCGAGCGAGCAGACAGAGGGTGTTTTCAGGAGGCATGATTACATTAACATGTCTCCTCGTCGCTCAAGTGCAGACACCTACGTTCTGAATGAATCAGTCAGACACATTTAAACATTTCAGCGCTCAGCCAGGCCGCGACAGACGCGCAGACAGGTTTCTGCAGATCGCTTCGAAAACCATGACTGTAACACTCTGCCGGGAAATAATAAATGAATTCCGTGTAACCTTGAAATCCGCACAAAGTCTAGTGCTCATTGTTAGCTGCTTGAAGAGACAAAGCCTGGCGAGGACGTTCCTCGTAAAACTGACATGTGAAGAAGACTTCGAGACTTCACAGCACGGTGATGAGAGTCGTTCACCAACACCGCTTGCACGTTACAGGAACTCGGCTGGGAGTTATCGCCGCATCCCCCGTACAGTCCTGATCTCATTGAAGGAATTCCTGGGAGGCCGGGATTTTCAGAAGTGCAGCACGCAGTCTGATCAGTCGGGTCACGTTCTGAGTCAGGAGTCGGTGAGCCGTTTCTCCAATTAAAAAAAGTGCGGCGCTGCTTCCTTTGAGGCTCTCTCTCAGACACACACACACACACACACACATACACACACACACACACACAACCCCATCAGTACTGCTATCTTCAGATCCTCCTTCAAGACATTGGAGGCTCTCATTTCTCACCTGTGTGTTTGGTGTGTGTGTGTGTGTGTGTGTGTGTGTGTGTGTGTGTGTGTTTGGTGTGTGTGTGTGTAGGTGCAGATTCTCTGAGTGAGTCCAGCTCAGTCAGCATGTCGTCCTTCGAGGAGCTGCAGTTAGAGATGGAGACATTCGATGGTCCGGATGACGCTAAAATCGTGTCTCAGTCTCGAGGCCTGTTGGAGGAAGAAGAGGAGTGATGTAATGTAAAAGGAACGTGTGTGTGTGTGTGTGTCTGGGCTTCTAAGATGTTTCAGTGGTGTGTGAGAACGGTGCTGCCGAGTCTTCTAACAACTTTTCAATCCTGACTCGAACACAAGGAACGTTCATGTAATGAACAAGCGATAAAGGCTGTGTTTAAGAAAGTCACATGTATAATCACTGATCTGGTAAAAAGGGGTGTCCCGTGAGAATACGTTTCCCATGAGGAAAGTCTTCAGGATGGATAAAAACGCTTTCCTCTTCGTATCACTTTACTTTGAGAAAGGAATATTCTGCAGCATCACATTTCAACTATAAAGGGTTAATAAATGTATGAAATATTGTTCATTAATAAATGTACAACTGTAATTGTTGCCAATCTGCTGTGCTGTAAGAGGAATAAAAAGCTGTTAGGGCAAAAAAAAAGGATCAACTTCAGGAACCCCTGGATTAATTGTGCTGTAACTACACACACACACACACACACACGCACTGTCGCATGTTACTCCTTAAGTGTTTGAGAGATTTAAAGCTGATCAAAACCTGAATGTGGTTTCAGACCAGCGCAGCATGAGGTCGAAGCTCAGTCTGGATCAGAATTGCTTTTTATAATCCAGTACAGGTTAAGAGATGGAATCAGTCTCGTGCTCGGATGAAAACGTGTTCGTCGATTCTTCAGATCAAATAAAAGAGACGTTTGTCTGTTTCACCTGTAAGACTTGAAAATTGCACTTGGAAATGTTTTTATTATGAAACCAGGTCGTCCCCTGGAGTTCTTGAACTTTGTTTAATTGTGGCATCTTCCCTCCTTTTTATTAAACAGTGTTTAAATATTTCTTATTTAAAAAAAAGAAAAAAGGTTTGTATCTTGAGCAAGGTGCTGATTTTAATATCTTAATAATTTTATGTTTAATATAAAAAGGTCCTAATTGCAACACCATTTCAACGGTTGTATTTTTTTATTTTATGTATTTTTAAGTCACTGCTGCTTTGAAAGAAAAGTAACATCACATTGTACTGCATCAAATAATTGTTACGGTTGTAATAATTTCTATCTAATGAAAGTTTGATTATCAAAGCCGTATATTTTTATACTGTATATTACAATGTACTAAACAGATGATTTCCCCTGACTGAGGATCTGACTTGAATCAGACAAACTGTATTTCTTCTGTATTTCTCTAGTACATTTTTAAAAAATATGACTGTTCTATGAAATCGTTTTTCTTTCCTGATTTCTCAAATTGATGTTAATGTGTTCCGTCAGAGTTTCTGGTGACTCATTTTTGTGTGATACAATAATAAAAAGTTTTGATGGTTATACATGTTGACATCTTTCACCTTATCAAATCAGAAATAAATCCCGAGTCATTTGATTTATTGGATTCTAAGACTGATTTAAACACAATACCAAAATATTACATGCATTACACTGTGAGGAATTTTGCACATCATTTAAGCACAACTTCATGTTATTTTTAAATTATTATTAGATGTTCTCGGCCAAAACATGGTATCGGTGCTAAAAAGTGTCTCATCCAGGTGAAAAAGTGAATTTTCAGGATCATATAGCATCATTCTATTTTTCACATTACTTAATGCTTCTTATCTCACATTTACATTTAGGCATGTGGCAGACGCTCTTATCTTATTTATTTTTATCTCATTACACATCTGAGCAGTTGAGGGTTAAGGGCCTTGCACAAGGGCCCAACAGTGGGGTTTGAACCTGGGATCTTCCGAACCGTAGTCCAATGCCTTAACCACTGAGCTACCTATCTATCTATTATCTTCTGATCCATACACATTTATATTTTTATCAGATAAAAAGAAACACATTTGCTAAATGCAATTTCATGACCTTTTCTGTAGTGTCCATAACACAGTTATTCAATTCTTTTAATGATCTTAATGAAATTTCAGATAAAACTTGCCTGATTTTGATTTCACATGAAAAGACATAATCACAAATAAATTGAATTGAATTACCAAAAAATTACCCTGGAAGTTTTATGGTATATGTGTTAATATTATTATCCATTCATCTTCTATACCACTTTATCCCTGTATTTAGGGTCGCGAGGACCTGGAGCCTATCCCAGGAGACTCAGGGCATGAGGCAGGGATGAACAGCATGCCAATTCATCGCAGAGCACACACACACACACACACTCATTCACACACTATGGTCAATTTGAGAACACCAATTAGCCTAACCTGCATATCTTTGGACTGTGGGAGGAAACCGGAGTACCCGGAGGAAACCCACCAAGCACGAGGAGAACATGCACACTCCATGCACACAGAGACGGGAATCGAACCCGGACCCTGGAGGTGCAAGGCGACAGTGCTAACCACTACACCACCGCGCCGCCTATTATTATTATTATTACAACATTATTAATACAGTAGTATAGTATTATTAGGCCAATAATAATAGTATAATTGGGCTGATTACAACAAGCCATTTTAATTGAATAAACTAATGTTTTTATTGTAATATAACATGGGGGCTCTGTCTAATTTGGAGCATTTAAACAAAACCACTGTTAGTAGAACCTTAATTTTGCACAGAATTCTTTAATTTAAGCAACAAGTTATGTGCTTCTAAACGCTTACACCAATTTTAATATCAATACTCATTAAGGAAAATGAATAATTTGGATTTTAAATGATTATTGTTTGAAGTAAGACATTATATAGCTGAAAAATGGCCTGAAGTTAGCGAACCAAATAGAGGTTATTGTGTGTCGTGAGAGTCTCTGATACCTTCCTCAGTTTTGTGTGACACAATAATGAAGTTTTCTAACTGGTTATAAATTCACCTGATCAGATCAGAAATAAATCCCGAATCAAGATTGAATTATTGGATTCCAATACTGATTTAAACACAATACCAAAATACTACATGCATTACACTGTGAGAATTTTTATTACACAATTTAAACGTGGTACCGGTGCTAAAAAGTGTCTTGCCTACAGTACAGTAGGTGAAAAAGTGTATTTTCAAATTAGGTCATATGAAACCATTTTTCACAATACTTAATGTTTTTTGTAAATATGCATACACATTTATATTTTTATCAGATAGAACACATTTGCTAAATACAGTTTTATGCCCTTTTATGTTTAATGTCTGTAAATTCAAAATTCTAATCTTTAACTGTTGTTCTGGTAAAACCTGGCCAAAGAAGCAGCTTCTATGACGCACACATTTTCTGTATTATATGTGTAACATAAAAAAAAAAAAAAACATTTAAAGTTAAATCCACAACAATACTGTTTTTGAAAGCAGAAGCACTGCAAAGGTTCAGTGATCTGTTCAAAAAGAAAAGGGTTTTTTAAACAAGAGTATTTCTGAAAAGGTCATCAGTGTTATTGAAAAGGTGATGTACTGTACTGTATATTTGTGTTGTGACATTTTATTTCTGCAGTAACTGTATAGGACGAGGTCAGCTAGGAAAAGTTATGCATTCGACTTGACTCATAAGCAGAAACTTGGAAATTCTTAACTTCTGTGCATTTGTACAACAAAGCGAAAAAAAAAATCATAGACCTCTCCAAGTTTGTTTTGTATTTATTTTTGTATTTATGGAGTATTTACCTGCAAAAAACAGCCAACCGACAAAATATTTAACCAGCAAATATTGAATGTCCATTCGAAATGTGGGACGGAAATCGATTCAATTATCTATCGTCATTGTATTATGTGGCAATTCATGTATCGACACAGTAACTTCAATAGAAAATTAATAAATAACTTTGAATTTAAATATGTTTGCATTTAAGGAAGTAAAATTCTGCAGTTCCTCTATAATCCTACTCTAAACTACACTCTGATTCTCTATCATGTGAGACATCCTCAAATCTCCACGTATGGAAACCTTCTCACTGGTGGTTCAGATTTACAAGCTTGAGCCCAGCGAAGGTTCCTTAGTACGCTCTACTCCATTAACATCCATGAGTCTTTCATTATTAACACTCCTTTTATCTGCTTTATCAACAATTCAGTTTGAAGATACAGAAATATGGTGTTTTGAATATCATTAATGTTAAAGGTTCTGAATGACGCAATGGCAGCAGAAATACTCAGAGACAAGAAAAAGAAACTCTGAGAGGAACTTGACTCCAGATGGAAGCCATATGTGGGTGGGAGATGTTACAGTATGTCCAGATGTTTGTATATCCATCTAGGAACTCCTGTAGTCCAACAGTGGTGACCATTGTGACCATGGTAGGACCTCCGGTCACCTTTCACACTCTATGGACAGTTTGGGAAAGGCAATTAGCATAATCTGCATGTTATTGGACTATGAATGGAATCCGGAGAGGAAAACGGGGAGAACATGCAAACTCCACACACACACACCCAAAGGCGTTCAAACCCCGGCCCTGGAGGTCAAGGCGGCAGTGTTAACCACTACACCACCGTGCCATATTATATACAGAGGAACCTTGGTATTGTAACTTGGTCTGTGAGCATTTTGCAAGAAGACCAAAAAATTTGAAATCGATTTTATCTTGATAAACGAGCGAGGTTTTGCAATACGAGTAGTATGCATGCGCTTTGTCTCCCGAGCGTCACATGATCACAACTAAGCCAATGGTTCTTCTCTCTCCCGCTGTGGGATTGTGGGTAATCATCTCCTATGCTCAGTTTCAGTGCATGTGCGTCACTCGTATAGTCAACATCCATGCGCGAGTTTTCTGTTTATTATAACAATTCGCCAAATCCTCAATAGTACTTCCAGTGATGAAAAGAAATTCCTTTCAAATGGAGAGGATAAAGTGATCATTTAAAATGTTAATAATTGTATGACATTACAATGTTATAATAAAGGTTTTAAAGGTTCTGTAAAATATTTTCATATCCAATCAGCTCCTCATTTGGTGGTTTAAAAAAAAAAAAATCTAGAACAAGGTACCTAAAATATTCTGACAAGTTAAGTTTTAATACATTTTTTTTTTGTTTTCGAATAGTCTTAAAATATTGATCATGCTGCCTGGAATGCTGTTTTATATGTCGTAAAACCCTCAACAGAGCTTCCTTTACCTTCATTTGTATTCTTTTATATCTTCTCTTTGTTAGTTGTCTCGCCTCGCTCTCGCTCGCTGCAGGAGTGTCTCGGGTGTCAGGTTAACAGCGTGCACTTCTCCATCAGTCGTGTTTAAGCAGCTCCACAATTGTGCTGTCTGACAGCTCGCAGCCTCTTTTCACTTCCTCAACTTAAAAGCTTGCTTTTTTATTACACTCAAAGAAAGAAAGGAAGAAAAAAAAAACCTACATATGCCTGAATTGTCAGGTAAGTATGTCCCCCCCCCCCAGTGGCACGTGAGCGTGTTTATTTCCTCCATCGGAAATTGTGTTACGTGCCCCATACGGATTGTAAAAAAAAAAAAAAAAAAGGCATTACTTAAGGAAAAATGCTTAAATTGTGCAACTATGGGCTTGTTTTCAGGATGATGTGCCCTTGTGTTTTCCAGCCTGCGGTTTTAAAGACACACACAAGATGACCTGAAGGTGGAACTGGGACGGCCTGGCCAGGCATGTTAAAGCGCGGTCACTGGGCACTGAGGTCAGAGTCTGTCCAACAGGGGGGTGGGGGTGGGGGGGGGGGGGGTTATTCTTGAGACTGAAGGACGAACATCAATGTCATGTTACATCAGATAGGTTCAAATTATCACTACGACTGACACCAAGAAGAAGAAAGATGCTTAAAAGTTCCATTTTTTATATTTAAAGTCTCACTTTACAGTAATGTCTCACGTCGTGCCTAAGGTACAGTATGTAGACTTACATGAAAATGTCAGGAATGTAAAAACTGCCATAATCAACCTTAATATCCTCAGTTAAATAATCTTTTTTCATTCCTCTTAAAGCTCTGAGCATTTTACACATTATTTTTTAATAGGGTTAGGGTTAGGGCACAGGATTGTGTAGTATAGAGTGACATATGCAACCTAGGCAATGAAATTAATTTTAGTTCATTTTAACCCTAATATGACTGTGCAAAAAAAAAAAAGGTCACATACAGTAGGCAAAGAAATGGCACAGATATATTACAGAATTATATATAATCCATAGCGACTTACATTTCTTTCTCATTACACATCTGAGCAGAAGAGGGTTAATGGCCTTGCTCAACGCAGTGGCAACTTGGTGGTGATGGTCGGGTTTGAACCTGGAACCCTCTGATCATTAGTCCAATGCCTTAAATCCTGAGCTACTCCTTTCCTATAACTGGCATCTTCCAGTACTGGAACAACTTACGTGTTATAAAAGTATTAATAACTTTTGTTCTACTGGACATATCCGAAAACCCAAATACACAGTTCGATGTCCGAAGCATCCTCGTGAACATTTTCATATTTTAGTGGATTTTAAGATTATGCTGGGATTAGGATCCCTGGAGAGGATGTGCACATGCACCCTGAAAAGGAGGTCACCTCGCATGATTCTAGGAGGTAGAAGGGAACTTGAGAACCTGGTGGAAACGTGCACGGACACGAGGAGAACATGCAAATCCCACGGAGACTCAGGACTTGAGCTCAGGACCAAACCAGAGATTTCTAAAAGAGCAGTGCTTCCCTCCACCCGAGCACAAAATATCCAGGTACTTAAATGTTTCATTGGGGGCTTTTTATTCTTGAATGGTCCATATTTAAACTTGAATTCCCGAATCTATATGTTTGTTTGTTTTATAACCTTAATTTAAGTTTATTCAAGTGGCCAGTCAAACAAGCAAACAACTATAATAACTCATAAAGCTCTGTTATTCCCCCCCCCCCCCCCCCCCCCCCGGCTCCCCTTTACAGACTCCATGGCCTAAAATATTGCACATTAGACAGTTTCCCTCCCTGTTACCTACTGCAAGTATCGAAAAACCCATCAGAAATGATTTTTCTTCCCCTCTAGTTTGTTCTGTGGAATTCATCAATAAAAAAAAGGAATCCTTTAAAACGTTCTTTATGTACAGCACAATACATTCTGTTAGATCAGTGCACAAACTTTAGCTTATCACCTTCACTGTCAGTAGATTCTCATCAGAGTGTGCAAAAAGGACCTAAAAATCTATACCATAGCCGAGAATATTCAACACACACACACACACACACACACACACACACACATGCAGACTTCGAGTTTTGAAAACACACTTTATCTTATAAGAAAGTCTGACTGCTCTGAACGCATTATGTGTGTTTCATTTTACCTGTTTAATTTTTCAGTCTCTCTCTCTATCTTTAAATAATAATAATAATAATAATAATAATAATACAAATAAGAGAGTTATAAAATGATACTAATTGTGAAATAGATGTAAAATGATGTAAAAGACAGACAGCCTGCGACTCTGAGCAGGTGTGAGTGGAGGGGGTGTGGTTTAGCTTGGTTGCCATGGCAACAGATTAGCTAATACTGAAACTTAACTATTGAAGCTTAAAAACTAAACTAGATTTATATATCTATTATCATTATTATAGACGACATCATATTAATAGGACACGAACATTTTGCATTTAATTTAATCAATAAATCCTTTATGGTATTATACAGGCTAGTAATCTGTAAAAATATGATAAATGATGATAAATTCTCCATACATCTTGTAAATTAATCAAATAATTTTATGACGAGTTATACGGTTTATAATGACATCAATTTTGATTTCAATAAATATTCAATATTTTATGTTTTCATAGTGTGAAATTTCCCCAGCAGCAGCAACAGGTATACGAGATGTTTACGTTACCAGGGTAACAGACGGAGGAAGTGAAGTCTGCGAAGTCTGGTCATGGTGCAGGGTGGAATTTTGTCGAAGGAAGTTCCCTTAACTTACATCCACTGCACAGGGAGCAGGGGGTAGGGGGCACTATTTAAAGTACACTGTGGAACGGAACGCAGCCTGAGACGTCTTTCTCTGGAGTCATTACAATTCAGGACTTCATCTGAAGCTTGGTGTGTGTGCTCCAAACAATATGGTCAAAGGAGTTATTTAAAAAGAAAATGCAAAAAATTGTCTGAAAATAGTCAGGTGTAATATTATAGGAACCACAAAAAGTGCAATAATAATAATAATAGTAGGGGCACATTACTACTACTACTACTAATACTACTACTAGTAATAATAATAATAATAATAATAATACCAATAATAACATATAGATTTTTTAGATCTAATAAAGGGTATTTCATACATTGGAGGACCAGAGACCCGTCTCTTTTTAGTCCTCCAATGTACCTCCTAATCTACTGTATAATAATCTACTAATGCGCTACTGTCTCAATGTAAACAAACACCTGCACCAATAGATATTAATTAGAAAAGCTAAAGTGAATATTTTGACTGGGATTAGTTGATATTTTCACTTTGTCTGAAATAACAGCGCTGAAGTGGTATAAGTGAATTTTAACACGCTGGAGTCGTTTTAAGACAAAACTTCATCTTTATCTGATCGACTTTTTCCATTTCTCATCTGTGATTCTCTCTCCGATTACCGAACAGGGAGTGTATTTGTCTGAGCACCAAAGAAGGACAACTTAGTGTAAACAAGGCGTCAGATACTCAACCTTACAGAATGTCACTTCTGTCTATTAATAAGTTAGACAGAGAGTTCTGCTGTACAGAAAGACACACAGACGTGGACGTGGGGCTTCAACCTATAATAATAATAATAATAATAATAATAATATCACTGATTACATTAAAGATCAGCAGATTATTTTTTTGATTTAACATTTTAACTATTTCTACAAAGATTTAAAACTAGTCCACGTTTGCTCTGACTAGTGCACGTGACCAGCGATGTGACCCATCTATCAGGTGTTCGACCTGTTCAGCCAATGAGACACAGAACAGTATCTGTACTAAAGGATACCTTTTGTATCTGTTGGCTCATGTACCTGTTGGTAAACCGGTGCAGATGTCTATAATGGAAGTAAGCCTGTGCAAAAACTACTGCACTGACGAGAAGTTATTTATAAAGGCAGATGTGTTTTCACAGCCACACATTAAAGCTTGGTGCAAGGAAAAAATAAAAAGCTTCAGCGGTGAGTCACCATTCAGTAATTTAGTCCAGAATTTATGCGCATTTACACCTGACAACCAAAAAAACACCTTCACACCGTGCTCCATGCTGACAGGAAGTGACACATGTTCCAGCAGCAAACATCCAAGCATGCAAAAAAGGCATCTGAATGATAAATGCAGCTTTATTAGACATTATAGTGCCTTATTTAAGCTTCCTTACATGCAATATACAGTATATATATATAGAGCGCAGATAATATACACAGTATACAGTATAGAGAGTGCTGTTACATGGAATTTTATATTCATATTAAAGTATGCAAGTCTAATTATAATTATTAGTGTTTAAGTGTGCAAGTATGGTAGCATGCAAACCTAGAAGATCTAGCAAAGCTACTGGAAAATCATTGGAAAAATATTCAGAACAAACAAACAAAAAAAAAATCCCACTATAAAGGTAAACCTTTTAAGGCAGGTGATTTACTGTAATACAATTCGTTATTAATGGAAAGGGAAATACACTGATCAGCCATAACATTATGACCATCTGTATTCTCCTACTATACAGTATACAGTATATACTACATGGCTTATATGTGCTTGTTTAACATCTCATTCCTGATTTATTCCCCAGTTTACTGTTATAATAAGCTCCATCCTCCCAGGAAGGCTTTCCATTGATTTTTTTTTTCCCATTGATTTTTTTTTCTTTGTGTGTATCTATGTGTATTCTTGTTCATTTAGACACAAGAGCATTAGTGCATCTCAATGGTGTTTATTGCGGTTAACGTGTCAGGGCTCTCGACACTCAGTGGAAGTCCTTCCACATCACCCTCAACACACCAAGTCTTCATGCTGCAGGGAAAATTAGCATACTGCAGCTCATGGAATATTCTGGCTGATTCCTTAATCATGTAATTATTTGACACATATTTTTGTGATGCTAATTTTATAGCATGACTGCACTTGACGTGTCTAATCCATTTATTCCGCCTCACATACAGTACTTAGAACATACGGGCATTAAAACTGTAGATTTAAACATGCATAATAAAAATGCAATATCAGAGATGAGCAGTTTCTTTACTGAGGGCGTTTCTTTCCCACCCAAGTTATGACCTCCTCTTAGATGTAGATGGTGATGGGCCATCTCACACATCAGCTGAAAACAAACAGGGGTCTTGCATATTGTAGCACACACACAAAGGCTGTTCCGAATGTATTGAACTCAGCTCAGGGGGGCCTCTTTCAATGCCTAGAAGTTTGCAGGTCTCACGATCTTTGGTCAGATCTTTGGACATCTTTGGTGTCCCCCCGTCCCTGCACTAAAGTGAAAGTGTCTCAGATATAGAATGCAACCAAAAAAAATGTCCTGAAACAGAATTGTAATGCAGGTGCATAATTTATTTAATGCACTCGGTTAAAAATGATCTGATCATAAATGCTATTATCTATAAGCTTTTAGAGAAAAGGGGTTCTTCGGTTGGTGACATTGTCCGTTCACTTTTTCTGTACTGCTTATTCTGTGCAGGGTCACAGGGGGGCTGGTGCGTTTCCCAGGGAACTCGGGGCAAAAGGACACTTTCTTTTAGGATTCTACTTTATGGGTTCAGCCAGGGGAACAACAAAAAAAAGAAACAGTAAAGGTTGATCCTCACTCTCACTCAGTCACTCATCGTCTATACGGTTTGATCCTGTATACAGGGGGCCTATCCCAGGAAGGTTAGGGCACGAGGCAGGGTACATTCTGGACATGGTGTCAATCCATCGCAGGGCACGCGCACACACTCTATGATAGTGACTAACCACATGCTATCACAGGTTCTGATTGGACAAATGCGTCAGAGGTCAGGAGGCTTCAACAAAACGCTAAAAGGACTCTGTTCCAGGTGTGCGACACTGTAAGACGTGTAACATGTCTTGATCACAGCTGGTTAATTGTGATTGACAGCTGATGCTGATAGCTGAAGCTGATGCAGTATGAAAATATATTGGACTTTTACAATATACAGTACAATAACAATAACAATATAATGCAACATCATGGATGAAACCAAATGTGTCTGATTAAATGAAACGAACAAAAAAAGTTAAATATTTAAAGTTGTTATCCTTGTGTCTTGTGAGTTCACAAGTTCTCAGTACAGTATGCTGTACTGCCATTACATAACATCCAATACTGCAGAATCTATGGAAGTTCAGCTAGCGGTTGCGGCTAAGGGTTATTACAGTGTAAATAATTCATAAATCCAGATAATTTTGTCTTCTTGTGCTTGGTGTTTCTCTTCACACGTGAGACTCACATTCATTGACTAAACTTTGTCCCGCCTGATCGTCACGTTGATCATGCTGGGGTTTCATTTTGGAACGGCTTAGCTTTCTATGATGTGTTTATAAAACACAATATCGGCTGGCGCTCTGGCATCAGTCTGCTCTCAGCAGGTCTTGTTTTTTAGCTGCTGCAGTTCTGTACATTTTCTACAGACCACAGTGTGTCACAGTGTTAGATAACACCACGAAGCCAGCACTGTCATGGATGACTGATTATATTTGCAGAAAATTGTTATTGATAAACTGTACTCCTGTAGTTTTTCAGTTTGTATGATTTTGCTGCTCTGACACACCTGATTTACTTGATCGGATCATTTGTACCGTAGGTTTAGTCCACGTGATCGAGCAGAAAAACGATTAAACTGTGCTGGATGCTGGACATACCAGATCACCGCTGTGCTCGCTGATTTAACATGGTGGAATTAGCTAGAGTTTGGTTATTCGCAAGTTTAGTTTTTCCCTGATCTGAAAACACTTGACCAGGCATGTGCTGATATAAAATATTCACACCACCATAATTGCCTTGTACACAGTTTCCTCTCAAATCATTCACCAAATATTTCCCACCAACAAAATCTACCATCCTGGTTACTCGCAGTCTCTGTGAATATTCCGATTTTTACCATAAACATCCATTAATTATGCAGTAACTCTTTCTGTAAGGAGGTTTAACATTTATGGAAGGAGTCTCCAGTGTCAGTGTTGTTTTAACTCAAGTGCATACAAAAATATTACTTTAGTTTGTCGGAAAACTTAATATATAATAAATATTATACAATAGTACGTTACAACCGAGCAATCTGATTGGATGAGAGACATTCCACAAGTGCTGATATTAGATGGTAACAGCACTGGGATGTTTAAGTACTGTATATGTATCACAGGTGTTCTAACAATCGTTAATAACACATCAACTCTGGGTCACAGCATGGGTGAGAGTAGGGCTGTACGGTCCGCAGTACTGAGGAGAGAGCAGCTGCCTGACAAAACCCACATTCACAACCAGTCACAGAATCACTTTCAGCAAGAAACACACACCTGATAACATTATGTCGTCTTAAACAACACGCCGTCTCTGCAGTAATTGCTTCTAGGTCGTTCCGAATAGTTTCTTTCTTGACTATCAGTACTACAAAGATAACTAGCTCCTTACACATGGCTGAATTTCAAATCGCTTTCTAACTGCTGATCAAGGGCACTACTTGTTGTGTGTTTGAGACAATAATGCTACATAGTACACTAGCCTCCTATTTAATGCTATTTGGGATTCAACCTGAAAACGAATGGAGCTGATATTCTAAAGCAGAAAAAGTGGAAGAGAAACTTATGAGATTTCTAGGACTTTCCACCACCTCCATTGTTTATTCTCCTCAGCTTTTTGTCTACATAGTGGAAGTAAGAATTTAAAACTACCTCGGCGTATGAATTTAATCCGAATAATTAAGGCGAAATATTGTATTGTGAAGCGCATTTTCCCATAGTAAATAATGTATAGCAGATAATCCCCATAATATTAACAATATTACCAATTTCCAACACTATAATCATATTTTTTGCATATAAAAACAATCAAAACATTAGGAAAAGACATTAAGCAAATTAGGTAAAATATGAAATAAATAGACATTAAACCTTAATTTATGGTTCCTCTTGGCACCGGCTGCTTTAAAAAACAAACTAAAAGCGGCTCCGTTTTCTTCTTGATACCGTCGTTGATAACATTATTGGAACCCCATGGTGCTACTGTTTGTCTTCATTAAATCTTACACAAAATGCAAAAAAAAAACCTTCAATAATATGTAAACTGGCTTTCCTTGACTTTCCACTTTTCTACAAGTTTTGAACAGCTCCCGGGCGTCCGCATGACTTAGCCGGCGTTTGCCTCGCTCGGTCGCTCGCATGCTGAAAATGCGTCGTATGCCGAGGCAAATTTCTTGCAAATTTTCATTTCTTAAGGTGAAAATATATGAGGTGTGGCATTCTTATACAGAGGTATCACTGTTCACCCTTATTAATTACACTAAGTGTCAGTCGCCAGCTCTATCAGTGGCAGCTGGTTAGTTGCGCCAGTTTTGGAAGGATGTGTGTTGGAGGAGCAACTGAGTTACAACTGACTAAAATAAAAAAAAAATCTGTTGATAATAAATGGTGTTTGTGGAACTGTTGTATAAAAGCAATATCGAACTCGAGGTTGTGCTGTTGTGCTGGATATCAGCACTGCTATGACGTCTTCGGTGCTACACACCCTCTCTTGTGATATAGCAAGCTGAAGGTTAACACTGTACAACACTGTACGAGTTGGTAAGTGTGTGTGTGTGTGTGTGTGTGTGTGTGTGCACATGCATATCACACTATAAATGCTACATTCTCCATTTAGCAGATATAGCAGGCTGTTGCTCATATTTCTGCACTCCCTCACTGAATGTGTGTGCGCTCCTGTGTGTGTGTGTGTGTGTGTGTGTGTGTGTTGTTCAGGCTCCACCTTTCTCCAGTGATGAGCAGAGAGTGAGCAGACTCGGGGTCACACTCCTACCATCTCATCACATCACAACATACAAGCAAACACACACACACACACATGTACACTCACACACACCTACATCTGTTCCAGGTGTTTCCATTTTTTAAAAATATATTATTATTATTATTATAATCCGCATGTTTGATTTCTCCAGCCATCCGGATCCTCCGCAAACTTTCCTTTTGGCGCGACTATACCTTGGACAGCGCGCGTGCGTGCGTGTGTGTGAGCGCGCGAGCGTGCGTGCATTCGCCTTCACAGCCGAGACGGACCGGACCGGACGTGCCCGCGGCGCGCGCGCTCTGGAATTAGGAGGCGCGCGGAGTGAAATGATGCTTTTACGCAGCGCGCGCGTTTAGACTTTCTGTTGTTGTTGTGTGTTTGTTTTTGTTTTTGTTTACTCCCTGTTCTGCACGGTGGACTTGGATCACCTGGTTTACACACAACTTACAGAAGAGAAACTTTCTCACTTATTTGGTGTTTTTTCTTTTAATGCTTTGAGACAAACTTTCATTCTTTACAGGTAAGAACAATCTCAGTGTGTCTCTCTCTTACACACACACACACACACACACCTGCATGCGAAGTAGCTGGGATGCCACATTTATTTCTAACCTCACTCCCACACACACACACACACACACACAGCATCACCATGCATCACTCACATATTTAAACTCAAGGGGTTTCTGTTTTCTACCTGTGAAATTATCCTAACACACACACACACACGCACCGATTTGTGCGTAAATTCTGTGCGTAAATTATTTCTGTGTCTGTCTCATCCAGTCACAGATTCAGGTGTGTGTGTGTGTGTGTGTGTGTGTGTGTCCATTCAGAAAGCTCCAGCTTTATTAAACAGCCTCCTGTTCATGAGAGGAGCTGGTTGCTGAGGGTTGTGCTGTTATAGATGGAAGGATGTAATGAGTTTCCGTGAAATCTTATCCGAGATATGTTTAAATGTAAAACATTTTCATGACTTCTGAAGTGTGCTGCTTTCACCTGGAAATGTGAATAGGTGATAGTTTACAGCGCGGTGGCATACTGTAGGTGTTTACGCTGTCGCCTCGCACCTCCAGGGTAGAAGGTTCGATTCCTGCCTTGGAGCCTGTGCATGGAGTTTGCATGTTCTCCCTGTGTTTGGTGGGTTTCCTCGGAGTACTCTGTTTTCCCCACAGTCCAAAGACTGATTAGACTAATTGTTGTTCCCAAATTGAGGTCCTACCACAATCATAAAATAGGAATAAATATAATGTTAATCACCATTGGCCGCCACAGTCCCTAGCTGGACTACAAGTATATATATATATATATATATATATATATATATATATATATATATATATATATATATATATATATATATATATATCTACACACACACACACAGTTTTGTTAACACACTTCAGGAAAAGAAAAAGTTGTATAACTATTTTTATTCTCAATTTATATATGTTATATATTGATATGTATGATAATATTATGATAATAATTTGACAATTTTATTAAAAATATATTAAAATAATATACATCATACTAATTTTCTTTTTTTGAAGTGTGTATAAAATTTTTTGTCTGACTCTCTCTCTCTCTCTCTCTCTCTCTCTCTCTATATATATATAATTTATAAGTACACACCACATGCACCCTTGGTGAGAAGACCCTTGATAGAAATTGAGATCGTCTGTAAGAATGTTGATTTAACTCTGTTATATAACGTCACCGTGGGTGTTGATCCGACGCACTTGGTGTTAATTAAACACTGCGGATTGTGATGTGATTTGGTGTAAATGACCAGTAAATGAATCATCCCTCAGCTATGATGTCGTCCTATTTATTTAAAGTAAACCTAAAACCACCTCGCCCATTTGAACAGGAAGCACCAACAGGAAACCAAGCAGCGGAAATGACTACCTTGGTCAAAAGACTTTTCAAGAATTTCCTGTAAGCAGTGCTTATATATTGTATACTATAGCTAACTACAGGATGAATCTCGGTGGTGCTCTTCAAGATGCTTTCACAGTTGTCACTGTTCTAATAGAGGAGGTTTCATGCTCCTTTAGTGTTCTTGCCAAATTGATGCAATGTGTCGTGGTGTCAGGAGCTCCATTCATTCATGTCCTATATATATATAAAGTGAGAGAGAGAGAGAGAGAGAGAGAGCTATTCATTACATAAACACGCTTGAACATGACAGTCTGGCGAGGACTGATTCATTTTTGTTAAGTTCTGAATAATTTAAAAGCTTGAAAAAACAAAACAAAAAAAAAAAACAGTACTTTGAATGATACTATTCATCCACCCGGAGCAGACTTTCCGCCCGCAAGTGAATGGAAGAGCAGCGTTTTCTCTAGACACTTCTACACAATCGAGCCCACGTCAGACGTCCCCCTATAGAAGATCATGAGTCTGTTCTCAGGAAGTTCCCACCGTTCTCAGGAAGCCATAATAACTTGCAGAGGAATGCCTAAGTGAAATGCTAAACGCAACACCAAATGGTGTATTTTTATTTGTAGAAGAAGTTTTTTATCCACTCGACAAAGCACAATTCACTTAGAATTGGAACGCTTTGGAATCCAGTGTATGTGTGTGTTTCGAGTTTCGAAGTTCTTCAAATGTTCATACTGGTTTCCACCAATTTCATCCCACCTCCAAAAACAAACCAGTCGGTGGCTTGGCTAAAATAACCTGCCCCATGGTGTGTGTGTGTGTGTGTGTGTGTGCATGATGCATTGTGATGGACTGACTTCCATTGCTCTCGCTCATTGTTCCCATCACCACCAGAATAAAGCTCTTTCTTGTTCCTTGTTATTCCCCATCAAGGGCTCGCACCGGTTTTGGTCAGATTTTAGGCTGGATGCCCTTCCTGATGCAACCATCCCATTTCATCCAGGCTTGGGATCCCGGCACTGCATCCAGTTGCTGGATTTTCGGGCATTGATCATGGGTCTTCGGCATGATAGGAGAGAAACCTACCCATGAGCATCCTCTTACCGAAAGTAATGCCAAAATTAAAAGCGTACCTGTATGTCTGGGAACTCATTTAAAGGACCCTCAATTGTATTTCCTTGTCTGAAAGCTTACTTTTTATTTGCAAGCAACTCTAGAACCATTCTCCTCCAACAAATGATTCATAACGAGCACTTTTTCCCCTAACAGGAAAGAATTTTGGTATACTCCTAGCGAAGGTGCTGCGCTGCGTACGCTTGCGATTTTGATATTCGCACTCAAAGCCAAGAAAAAGATCCAGCTAAGATCAAGCAGTTTGTTGTTTTGGTAAAAAAATTTTCCCACGACTCCTTCATGTACGCCATTATCCGGCTTCCCCGTGGTTACTTAGAAACATCTCACATTTGAGGGTTGAATTCTCTGTCCGGCGCTGCTGGAGGTCTAACACGTAGATGAAGCCAGCGTGGCACTCGCCAACAATCTGATTACGGCAGGATGAAGGAAATGCTCCGCGAACAAAGGCATTAATCCTAATTATATAGTTAGGTTGGAAACGTGACAAAAATGAGCGAGTGGAAGTGCTTGATTCGGGGGCCTTGCTATCAATCTTACGCCGGGGATCCTAATCATTCACGCGGTGCATTAACATAAATGCGCGTGTATGTTTAATTTGGCTCGAGGAGATTCAGGAGTATCCTGTTAATCAAATGCTGAAACCTAATGAAAGCTCCAAAAGTCTGACTTTCTACAGATAGTAGAGTTCTTCTCCATGGGACCCTGTATGGAAGCAAAACCTAAATGGTTCAACTAAAGAGGAAATCTTTAAAGACTACCAGAAATCAAAACAGATATCTATCCAAAGGTTCTCTTTTACACTGGGTTATACCGGCTAAAACAAACAGGAGCTCAATACGAGGACAAAAAGCCTCCAATAATAGCAGGAATGGTTTTTTTTTTTTTTGTGTCCCGGCTTTCTCGAGCGCTGCGGGCTTTAAGAAGTCAAGTACTCCTCCACAAATGACTTCACGCTAGCCTTTCCATGTCTGTTTTGGCACACCGCCCTTTTCACGAGCTATGAATAAAATCAAAGCTCCGCCCATTCTAATACGTCGTTTCACTCGATCTGTTACGCATAATTAGACTCCCTGCGGAGAAGTTAACAAAAGACGATGCTTTGAAGATGGCTAACAAGTGAAGGCCTCAGAAAACTCAGCCAAGGCGGAGAGATGACGAGACGTGCAGACTGCAAACATCTTCCTGTCAATTATCCGCAGCTGTTCTGGATGCCGTGTGCTTTCCAGAGATGCGCTTCTGTTTGCATCATGTTGCACAAGCGACGTGACATGACACTCCGAAACACTACAGACTGCCGCAAGGCTAAAAATGATTTAATTTCAGCGCTCTTTTCATTACACTGAGCCCTGAAACATCTGTACTAGTATACTGTATACTGTATACTGTATAGTGTATTACTCATTATTTTTTAATCAGCATACAGAGTTTTTTCATCATCATTTCTCTGGCCTGATCATGCTACATTACCTTGGCATGGAGTGTCCCATTAACTCCAGGCCGCAACCCCGTTGATGACACAGAGAGTCCAGCTGCTTCCATCTGCTCCACGGAAGCCAAGGAAAGATTCGGTTTTAATGCCAATTAGATATTTTGCACGGCCGCAGTCACGGGATCCCGCTGGTCGCCTGCACCGTCAGACAGATGTCAGGGATAGCGGCCATGAAAAAGTGCGCGTCTATAAAACCTAAAACACCCGTCTGACTGTGTCAAATCAAGCTGTGTACTTTTTTAATCTAAGAAATGCCCAGGTTTACTTCTGGAGATCTGAAAACATCACATCTTCTCCACACGTCTCTGTAGAACCAATACTCGCGCTTTATCCTAGACAGGGTCACGGTGGAGCCGCATAGACTAAACAATTCTATGCGGCGTCATGGTGACTTAGTGGTTAGTACTGACCCCTCACACCTCTAGGTTCCGGGTTCGATTCCCATCTCGGGTCTGTGTGCATGGAGTTTGTGTGTTCTCCCCGTTTGGTGGATTTCCTCCGTGTACTCTGGTTTCCTCCCACAATCTAAAGGCAGATTACGTTAACTGATGTTCCCAAATTCCCTGTACTGTGTAAGTGTGTGTACTGTATGTGCCCTGCTATAGATTGGAACCCTGTCCAGGAGTGTACCCCGCTTCGTGCCCTAAGGATTGGCTCCAGACCCCCTACGACCCTGTATACAGGATTCAGCAATATAGACAATGAGTCTCTGGATTTTTTTGATCCAAACAAAAACTTGCAGATTTATTCTTATCCACACGGTATGTGTTAAATAAAAAGATTTGATATTAATCACTGGACCTGAAGCGATCTGTGATCCATGGTCAGGGTTGGAATCAGGACGCCGTTTATCTTCACCTGTTCACGGGTTTGTCTTGTGTAAGTGCCTCCGGTCAGCGTGCTGTTTATTTGATTCCAGATGTCAATATGGTATTATTACTCTGACTCCCTGGGAAATGAAACCCATACACGTATGTGATTGGCACCTGTCAGGTCAGCACACTCCAGCAGGACAGCATCGTTAATATTTCATATTTCATTTTACTTTTTTTTTTTTTTTTTTTTTTTCGATTTTAGGCTGAGCCATTATTTGTTATCTTTTATTTTTCTTTCACAAGTTCACGCTTTACTCAATTCAGTCCACAAACTTCATCTTCAAAAAAAGAAAGAAAAAATTTTAATATATTCAGATGATTTTTTAAAAAATCTCTTTTTTTTCCCCCTAAGCATGCTGTTTGTTATAGCACGATGAAAGATCTCAAATTAATTGCTATATGCTGCTTACCTTTATCACGGCACCTTGTTCCTCCCTTAACATGCCCACGGTCTGCAGTTTCCATGGAAACGGAGGTCGAGGAAGAACACTAATAAATACGAGGATGTCGCTTCATTAAACGAACGAGCGAGAGTTTTGCCGTAGAGAGAGACGGATCCGTGGAACAGAAATACTAAACGAGCATGACAATAACGCCAGGGTGACCTCTGGTACAAGTTGCTAAAAGGAAAAGCGTCTTGCCTGGGTGTTTTGTCTCAGGGTGTAACATTTAGCAACTTTTAAGCATTTTATGTGAGTTTTTTTTAATATTCTACATTCTTTCCTTAACAGATCTGAAATCTGCTTTCCACAAGCGACGAGCCGTAATCACTGTTGTTGGTGCTTCGCCAGAATCTGACAGGCTGTGATGTTTCAAATAAAATAATGAAATAATTAAATCAAATTAATGAGTCAACAGAAGCAGCCCAGCCTCCACGACACGGAGGTCAATTCAATTAAACGGCTAGACGGCTCTGTATATTTTTCCCTGCCTAATGTGATGTCTAATGATTAGCACAGTGTCTGGTTTTAATCAGAGATGTTTAACTGGTGGGCAAACATTAGGCAATGTTAAAAGGCCAGATTAAACGATCACACTTGAGAGATACGGACAGATACTGATGCTCTGATCGAAATAAACTCTAATAGAATTATAAACCTGGTAATTTCCTTCTTCTTTGTTCATTTTCCAGGTCCTGAAAGATCCCAAAAGAAGATGCAAGAACATTCACTGGAAGCCTTAACAGCCTATAAAATAAAAAACCTAAACATCTAAACAAACGGCACGTTCTCTACACACAAACATGGCTGTACTTCCAGTAAGGATCCGTTCGTCTGTCATGGTTCCTCTCGTTCTCCCCGTGATGGCTGTCCTCCTGCTCGTCCAGGCCAGCCCGAGATACGTCCCCGCGCTCCCCGGCGCCAAACGTGAGATCATCATGGACGGTGACCTGGTGATCGGTGGCCTGTTCCCCGTCCACGAGAAAGGCGAGGGTACACAGGACTGCGGTAAGATCAACGAGCAGCGTGGGATTCAGCGCCTGGAGGCAATGCTCCTGGCTCTTGATGAGATCAACCAGGATAACCGCATCCTACCAGGCCTCAAACTGGGCGCGCACATCCTAGACACCTGCTCCAAGGACACGTATGCGCTCGAGCAGTCGCTGGAGTTCGTCCGCACGTCGCTCACCAAAGTGCACCAACCTGGGTTCATCTGCCCTGACGGATCCAACCCCGTGCCAGACGAGGCGCCACTGGCTATATCCGGAGTGATCGGGGGATCGTATAGTGATGTCTCTATACAGGTAGATATGGCGTCCACATGAAATTAAGTGCCTTCATGATTAACATTAGTTATAGTCCCAAGACTTGTGAGCGAAACCAGTTTCTTTTTAAATGTTGCCTTTTGGTGAATACTATATTTCATAGCCAAAAGTTTCTGTACGCCTGAGCATCAAACTAAAATGTGCTTGTTGAGCAAGAGCATTATTAAGGTCATTAAGGAGGACTGGGCTTTAGTCCTCATTGCATCTCAATTACCCTCTTTTCCACCAAAGTGAACCAGGTTCATGTCTGGTGCCATTTCAGAGCTGGCTCAATAGTGAACCTGGCTTTGTTAATCCAAGGGCTAGAGAGTCACCTCGTTACGTCACTGTATACGTCCATGTCTTTACTTTCCCAGCAATGATAGCAGCAATGCTAGTAGGAAAAATGCTAGTGGCAAGCACAACAACAACTTCAACGAACTTCAACATAAATTTGTAAGCAGTTCTCCTGGCTTTATCATTACTAGGGAGCATTTGAGCTGCACATTGCATATTGAGTAAATTCTTTAAAGATGGCGGTCACAAACATTTAGTTGGTTGCAATAATCCCGCCCCTTAGCCCTTGGTGTGAGCAGTTCCTTGTTCTAGCCCAGCAAAGTGTTGGTGCCACCATGGAACCATTTTTTCTGTCTGAGATTGTCTGTGCTTTGGCTGTCTGAAAGCAAAGAACTGGTTTGAAATTGGGTACTAGCCTTGAACTAGCTCCGTAACCACCTTGATGGAAATGGGGTAAAGGATGTTCAGGGGATCCTGGGCAGGAACATTTCAATTCTCCTGCTCCAACCTGACGACCTTTGGCAGATGCTTTATCCAGAACGGCTTACATTTTTAAAAATCTCTTTATACCTCTGAGCAGCTGAGGGTTAAGGGCCTTGCTCAAGGGCTGAGGGGCTGAGTTTGCACCTGGGACCTTCTGATCACCAGTCCAACATCTTAACCACTGAGCTACCCCTACCCTAAGCGTCATGCTGGAAAAAGCTTCCACCGCTCACATGTAGATGTATTGGTCAGGTGTCCACAAACTTTTGGCCATAAAGTGCATATACAGTGTACTATGGGTGGGATGAAAGGCATTACTTTTTGAGACATTGGAGGGATCTAGTGAGCAAAAGCAAACTAGGATGCGAAAGAAAACGAATGTCGTCCTTTCAGCTGGAGCCTCTCGTTAATCTACTGTAACTGTGTAATGGGTTGGTTTGAACAATCCTGGTTTTCGCCCACTAAGCACTGTGGTTAATTCTGCATGAGCAGCCAAGCAGATTTAATCTCAACAGCTAGCAAAAATAAGCTGTTTTTGAGGCTTATATATATATATATGGTGACGTCTCAACAAACAAACCATCTCATAAGGATCCAGTTTCATCAGTTAAGATATGATAACTTTTAAATGAATATCTTTATTTAGCATGAATTCCCGTGCCTGCTGACGGTTAGCACCGGGTCATACTTTATTTTCTAATAAATAACATCATGTTACGCTTCAGAGTACCATGTGTGTTATCGCTATTTATAGTTTTCACCGCATTTTTTGCTGTTTTGCAGGCTTCATATCGCTACAATCTTGTTTTTTTTTTTCTTTTTCGTCTCAGTAATTAGCACTCTCCTTCAAGCTAATTATTTTAAAGCGAAGGAAATGACAGTGTAATTAGATAACATGAAATGACCAAAACAGTGATAACACCTCTACGACGTGAGCCTTGGCGTACTAATAGCGGACGCGTCCAGGGACAGTGTCACAGCTCCATTGTGGTATAAATTCTCTTGCCACTTTGGGAGTTTCCTGCTCTAGGCTTTCAGCCTTCCTGAACCCCGACAGGTCTGTCGACACTCCAGTGTTTTCTTGTTCCTGTGCGAGCTGTGAGTGTGAGCATGGTTAATTACCGGCTCCGTCCTTTCGGCTGTCACTGCCAGGGAGAGGGCCGAGCTCTAATTATGTTCTTATTGCATAATAAATGTTTGGTTCTGATTTTTGCCGGCAAAAACTCGACCACCTGAGGGATTTGTAGTGTTTACTTTTGTGCAAGCTTTATTAGTGGGGTATAAGTCGAGAAATCTTTAGCTAGTGAACTTTGTGGTAGCTTGATTTCAATCTCACACATGCCAACCTTCATTACTAGAGATGTAATTATGGCCCCAAAGATATCTAATTGTTGTTTCTAAGTCCTATTCTCGGAGTGGTCTTATTTACATGCGTAATTGCGTCAGAAATAAATGAAACAAAGCACCAGACTGTGATTGGACTCAACTACATGCTATTTGTGGTCTCCTGGCACACCCTTAATCGAAGTGCTTTGTCATTACTCACACAAACGACTATAAATGTGACTATTAATTAATTGGGTGGGGTATGACGTAAATGTGCTCACTGTATTTGTGAGAACTTTCCATATGAACGCCGCATTCTTGTGTCATTCCCAACCTCGGAAGTGAAAACATACTTATACTATAGATGTCACGTCTGGCAAAACCGGTGGCGCTCTCTGATTCTGGCGCGGCTCTGTATAAGGGAAGTGGAAAGTCATGTGGGAGCAAACAGGGAAAGAAGTTACAAAAGTTCCAAGAGGGACAGAACGAAATGAACATGTAAGACATCATGAAATCAAAACGAACTTCCTGACTCCTGAATGGCGCAACAAAAAAGCATTCAATGATGTTTACTAAAAAATGTCAGTGCCTTTCTTGAGCTATGGGACCGATGTGTGATGGGAGACAGCTAGTGTGTGTCCAGCAAGCTCTTCCACCAGTCACTTGGGCTTTGTGTCCATTGCTAAATGATCTGTACACTTGATGAATTACCAAACAGGGACATCCACAATATAGACAAAAGTGTTTGGCCAAACCTGCAATGACATTCTATCCAAAATACATATATTTCAATATGGAGTCGTTCCCCCTTTTGCAGCTATAAGGGCTTCCACTCATCCTGGAAGTACGTCCACAAGATGTTGGAGTGTTTCTGTGGGAATTCGTGTCCATTCATTCTGTAGGGCATTTATGAGGTCAGCCACTGATGTTGGACGAGAAGGTCTGGCTCACAATCTCCGTACCAGTTCATCCCAAAGGTGCTCGATGGGGTTGAGGTCAGGGCTCTATGTTCGGTCCAGTTGAGTTCTTCAATAGAAAAGGGCTTTCAACAAACTGTTGCTACAAAGTTTAATAGAAGCATAGTATTGTCCAAGATATCTCGGTATTCTGAAACATTAAGATTGTACGTCACTGGGGATAAGGGGCCTGATTGATTGAAACACCTGAATTCAATAATTAACAGGTTTGGCCGAATTCTTTTGTCCATATGGTCTACGTACATATGCTGGTGCTAAAAATAATGGAGTCGTCCATGGAACGTCTAGAAAAAGTACTTGAGAGTGGCAAAGCTCCATTCCTGTGGTGTTGTTTGTTAGCACTGTTTTCTGAACCAAACTCAGAAACCCAACCTATCAGCACTACCGGGTCTGTAATAGATCTTAACTTTTTACCTGCTTTTATGTACAAAACAGATACAAGTTACAGACTACATCCCGCAATCCAAATTCTCCTTGCTCTAGATCTCATCATAGCTCACAGCATGTGGTATCAGGGTGGCTTTCTCGAGCCGTTTCCTCCGTCTGTGGCGGGACTAGAACAGCCCTGGAGACGCTGCTTTGGCAGAACCCGAGCCACCTGTCCTCCTCTTAGTAGAAGGAGCTAAGAGGAGCCTTCGGGCTGTCTGGAGCTCAATCAGCCTGCTGGCATGAGAAAGATGCCGCTTGGCACGAGCCCTGAGCAAGCACGATGCGGATGAACACGCATATAAAACAAGCAGCACATGGCATCAGACATCCCAACCATTTTAGGAGCATTTTTTTTTTTTTTCACACAATATTTGTATTTTTTTTGCACGCCATCTGGATTGTGAGGTAGAATGATGAAAGGAAGCATTATGAGTCAGTAAATGATGTTAAGAAGTCTAATATAATGAGTGCATGTTTACATGCAAGATGATCGTTTGGCTCGATCAGATCTGTGCCACTTTATGGTTTATATATACAGTATACAGTGGTGTGAAAAACTATTTGCCCCCCTCCTGATTTCTTATTCTTTTGCATGTTTGTCACACAAAATGTTTCTGATCATCAAACACGTTTAACTATTAGTCAAAGATAACACAAGTAAACACAAAATGCAGTTTTTAAATGAGGGGTTTTATTATTTAGGGAGAAAAAAAATCCAAACCTACATGGCCCTGTGTGAAAAAGTAATTGCCCCCTGAACCTAATAACTGGTTGGGCCACCTTTAGCAGCAATAACTGCAATCAAGCGTTTGCGATAACTTGCAACGAGTCTTTTACAGCGCTCTGGAGGAATTTTGGCCCACTCATCTTTGCAGAATTGTTGTAATTCAGCTTTATTTGAGGGTTTTCTAGCATGAACCGCCTTTTTAAGGTCATGCCACAACATCTCAATAGGATTCAGGTCAGGACTTTGACTAGGCCACTCCAAAGTCTTCATTTTGTTTTTCTTCAGCAATTCAGAGGTGGATTTGCTGGTGTGTTTTGGGTCATTGTCCTGCTGCAGCACGCAAGATCGCTTCAGCTTGAGTTGACAAACAGATGGCCAGACATTCTCCTTCAGGATTTTTTGGTAGACAGTAGAATTCATGGTTCCATCTATCACAGCAAGCCTTCCAGGTCCTGAAGCAGCAAAACAACCCCAGACCATCACACTACCACCACCATATTTTACTGTTGGTATGATGTTCTTTTTCTGAAATGCCGTGTTACTTTTACGCCAGATGTAACGGGACACGCACCTTCCAAAAAGTTCAACTTTTGTCTCGTCGGTCCACAAGGTATTGTCCCAAAAGTCTTGGCAATCATTGAGATGTTTTTTAGCAAAATTGAGACGAGCCTTAATGTTCTTTTTGCTTAAAAGTGGTTTGCGCCTTGGAAATCTGCCATGCAGGCCGTTTTTGCCCAGTCTCTTTCTTATGGTGGAGTCGTGTACACTGACCTTAATTGAGGCAAGTGAGGCCTGCAGTTCTTTAGATGTTGTCCTGGGGTCTTTTGTGGCCTCTCGGATGAGTTGTCTCTGCGCTCTTGGGGTAATTTTGGTCAGCCGGCCACTCCTGGGAAGGTTCACCACTGTTCCATGTTTTTGCCATTTGTGGATAATGGCTCTCACTGTGGTTCGCTGGAGTCCCAAAGCTTTAGAAATGGCTTTATAACCTTTACCAGACTGATAGATCTCAATTACTTTTGTTCTCATTTGTTCCTGAATTTCTTTGGATCTTGGCATGATGTCTAGCTTTTGAGATGCTTTTGGTCTACTTCTCTGTGTCAGGTAGCTCCTATTTAAGTGACTTCTTGATTGAAACAGGTGTGGCAGTAATCAGGCCTGGGGGTGACTACAGAAATTTAACTCAGGTGTGATAAACCACAGTTAAGTTATTTTTTAACAAGGGGGGCAATCACTTTTTCACACAGGGCCATGTAGATTTGGAGTTTTTTTTCTCCCTTAATAACGTAAACCTTCATTTAAAAACTGCATTTTGTGTTCAATTATGTTATCTTTGACTAATAGTTAACGGTTTTTGATGAGCAGAAACATTTAAGTGTGACAAACATGCAAAAGAATAAGAAATCAGGAAGGGGGCAAATAGTTTTTCACACCACTGTATATTTATATCGTTTTATCAGTTTAACGTGAATGCGCTTGTGGGCGATATTTTTGGACACAACTCGGTAGCATTTAGCGTCTTCAATTTTCGCTTCCTAAGGTGTTGTGCAAATCCCAAATGACATTTACATTTAGGCATTTGGCAGACGCTCTTATCCAGAGCGACTTACATTTTTATCTCATTACACATCTGAGCAGTTGAGGGTTAAGGGTCTTGCTCAAGGGCCCAACAGTGGCAACTTGGTGGTTGTGGGGTTTGAACCTGGGATCTTCCGAACCGTAGTCCAGTGCCTTAACCACTGAGCTACCCCTGGCCCCAAATGACCCATCCTCACCTCTATAAATGGTCATCGCTGTCGTTGTCTTCCACGGCTGTTATACTACACTGGACGATTACTATGACAGCGACATGCTGAAGAATAAATCGCAGGAATTCTATCCCGGCCTTCTCATTCATGTCACAGTGGCACTTGTCAGATATGTGTCCCGTTTAGGACTACATATGATAAAAGAATATGATTTAAATAGATCAGATTTGGGTCACTACCACCAAACATAAACGTAGCCTGGGATCAGTGTGTAAGTGTATTTCCAGGTGTAGTATTTCTGTCTGTTTTTGGGGTTAAGTGTGGGCGTTTCTGATACCGGGTACTATCTTTGGTGTATGTGTGTGTGAGCTAAAGATCTATATTTGAGTATGTGTGTGGGTGAGATTGGCAGACCAGTTGTGTGGTTGTCTTGAGAATGAAACGCCTCCCTCCTTAGAGCAGGAAACAATGTAATGATAATAAAACAAACCCACACGCTGTTTCAATAAACAGTAAATTAATATGAATACAAAATCTTAATATTACGGCATTACAAGGAATTTGTTTCACGCACAAAGCCTGAGGCGCTCCGGAGCTTTCATTCTGGCTGCAACATTTCAGTCTGGATCTGTCACTCCTTTACTAAGAGGCTTCCTGTGCTCTAATTAAAGCGGCAGAACATCGCCTAGGTTACTGTGTGTGAGTCTATATGAACATTTGGCAGATTCTCCAGAGTTCACACCGGCACTCATAACGCAACCCGATTGCTAGTCTTCTTTTATCCTCCCTGCTTTCGTAGCTTCATACAGCAAGTGAAAGAATAAATTACTATATGAAACCGACCTTGTGCATGCAGAGAATCAGGAATAATAAAAATTGCATGAGCAATGTAACATGCACAGTGAAATTGTTCTTGAAGATTTCACAACACAAGGACCTTTTTTTCTTGTGCAAAAAAATATATGATTTATGATCGCGGTACGGAATTATTATCTAATTAATATCTATTGCTGCAGGTGTTTGTTTAAATCGAGCAAGTAGCGCATTAGTAGCTTTTTGTAATGCAATTGATTAAATCTGGCACATAACTGTTCAGAACATCGATGTTAAACTTCAGACAGATGCAAACGTTGCATTAAATTCCGTCCAGACAGTTTTGCATGATGCTGACAAACTCTTACTGGACAGACAAACAGAACAACAGAATTTTTTCTCAGACTGGTTTTTGCGTCCTTCAGTGTATGAAACGTAAAAATGTAATTAAAAGAGTGAGTTCTGAGCAATGTACAGACAAGAACTTTGTTATTTCTATATATAATCCAACTATGTATTCATTAACTGTTATGCAAATATACTAACGTATTGCCATATTTATTCAAGGCTGCTGTCCAACAATAAAAAAAAATACTCATCCTACTATAAGACAGAATAAAACGAAGCCTGTCGTGCCACTGATAAAGCTCTAGATGGAAACTGGTCTGCGCTGACACTGGAGAAAACATCAGCATATGACGTACATGTGTATGTCCTCGTTAGGGGTCACTACAGACGAAGACACGTTAACGTGTTAGAACGAGTAGTCAATCGGTACAGCTTCCGAGACATTAACAGCGCTGTGGTGTAACAGAGACCTTCGGCATCATTACGTTATCAAACATTCATGAAAAATGTAATTGTTCAATATATAGGTTTACACTTTGGTCCTGACTTAATGAGCCATGGAGCTCCACCAGCTCCAAACCAAACAGGACGAGACAGAGACTCCAAGGATGAGGAGTATTAATACTGCTGCTGCTGCTCCGAGCAGTCGTCCATCGTCTCCGCGCTGCACAAGGTCACTCACACAGAGGCCTCACCTGTGTTTTACTGAATGCTAATGAGCAATATGCTGCGAGCGAACTCTCACATCATTTCAAACACATCAAATCCCATTATGCTGATTTGCAGGTAATATTCGGGGAATTAAACGACTGCACGTTTCCAATCGACTTTGAAATGCGAAAGGATGAAATTTCATTTTCAGTCTGTTTGTTTCATCTCTGAGTGTTTGTGTCTCTTTATAACTTCTCTGGCTGAAGCCGCAGCGTGATGCCCACACGCCTGGCGCGGGAGCTGATAAAACAGATGGGCCTTTCATGTTGAAAGCAGGACGGGAAAAAGCGGCAGAACTGCGTCACGAGACACTCCGCTTTCGCTTCACTCGCGCGCGGGGTCAAAACACCACGCCGCTTCACCCTTTCAATCTCCGCCTCCCCACACTTTCTCCGTTTTATCCCCACGATCTCTCGCTCTAGCTCGAGCGCTTACTATTTTTATCTTTCTCATCTCTCAGACACTTCATGTCTTCCCTTCTTTCGTGTCTTTGTCCCTGCCAGAAGCTGTTTTTCCATTCAGTAGCTGAAGGTCCTTATTTTCTCAAATACTTCAGCCTCGTCATGTATCATAAAATTTACCTTTAACTTGCGAATATGAGGATCAGTCCAGTTCTAGCTCCAGGTTTGTAGATGAATACTAAACTACTCTCAGCTGAGTAACATAGCTAATGACTAGCTACCATGCTAGTTATGTATGCTAGTTATGTATGCTAGTTATGCAACATGTAGGTTTATGACAAATATTTAGCAATAAGACATTTCTAAATAGTATAGCTGGCTGACTATAAGTTTAAGTTCAGCAGTTAACCGTATAATATCAGCATAAAGTGTAACGTTATCTCGCGCATTTCAATTTCAACCACTCACAGCGAGAATCCTGTTCATAGCTAGCTAACTAGCCCTGCACAGCATTACATTAGCATTACATTAGCATTCTAAAAAAAAGCTTTCTTTCTTCACCCTCCATAAGACCACACGATGCTCTACATTTGACAGCACTGTGATTAAAACTGCCTACAGCCACTGTGCCGCTGCCTCACATTATCATGTCATGTTTGTTTCCGGTTGTACTCACACCTCTATAGTCATCAACTTCGAAGTCCTTGTGCTGCGGTCTGAACATTCTGCTCCATATAAACTTTAAATCGTCCAGACAGCCGATTTTTAACCCATCGAACTCCTACGGCACGGTTCTGTAACACTGCAGCGCAGCATCGGCCAGTGAACTTCTGTGTGAAGTCCTGCTGGTGTGTGTCGGCGGTGGAGGATTCAGACTTCAAACTGTGGATTTTTTTTGTTTGGTTCCCACAACGGGAATATAGGAATAACGCCACAAAATTGTCAAACTCACTAAATGCTCACTAATGATTATTATTATGAAGCCACAATAATACTAATAATTATTATTCATATTATGGTCAAATCCCAGTATTGGTGCTGATTAAAATTTAACTGATACATACAGTATAATAAAAAAAAAAAATGTGTGTGTGCCAAAAAATGTAATACAGAAGTACACGGAATGACCAGTCTTGCTTCCCTAAAAATATTTTGTTTAGGAGAGATGATTTTATTATGTGCCAATTTATGTGCACATTTATGATTCTAAAATTGGTGTAAGCTTCTAGAAGCATCTGATGTGTCTAAAAAAGTTTTTTGGTAAAAGCTTAAAAAGCTAAACATCTGTAGTGTCCGTAACCTTGTCATACTCACGTTGCATCTCATCATCTTAACAATTTAGCATTTTAGAATAATACACTTTTTCAAGTTTATGTCTTTTCATGTGAAATCAAATTCGGCAAAGTTTCATCTGAATGACAATCGAAAGATTTTAGTTATGGACATAAAAACACGTGTGAATGTGCCAGAGTTACTCTCTTGTCCTCTATCAAAATTGTATGACTCCAATATAAAGTGGATATAATTGTAGGCAGTGCTCTCCTTTTGACGAGTGACGGACTGAGTGTGTTTAGATATAGATTTACTGTGAATATCTGCCTCCTGACATTTAGCCTACTTCAAACTTCAAAGAATGACCTTGTGGCTTTCACTCCTTTATGAGGCGCTTCGAAGCCGATGGCTGGTTTCATTTTATTATATATATTATGGCCATACTTGAGAAAATAGTTCTCTCCTGTAATATTTTTTAAAAACATTTGGCAGATTAAACCTGCACTTAAACCAGATAAACTCCGTGCGCATGCATCTGCATCCCTACTGCGTTGAAAACTAATGCTGCTTCACTTCCTGCTAACTAAAGTCATGAAAAGGTCATAAGTTTTACAGGTCATATGCTTCTAGAAGCTTACACTAATTTTCCTTCTCGTGGTATTTTGCAGCTCACCACACAACAAGTTTTTGGCGACCGCATACTATTTGACTCGTAGCGGCAACATGGCGACATTAACAAAGTGACGTCGGTCGTAATGTCACCTGCACATCTCTGTAGAGCTTCTGTGTGTGACCTGATATACTGTAAAACTAAGTGTTTTGTCTGTTACGATGCTGTGCATGTGAATGCGGCAACTTATCCCCGAAAGTAGGGTTTTATCAGCATCCCACTGACAAGAAGAAAGGAGATTTGTGGTTATCAGCCGTCCAGTAAAGAGACAAGCTCATCTGATCCTGGGCAAAGACAGGCGTAGTGAACATTTTATCTCAGGAAGAGTTATCACGAAATACACGCTAAACGGTGTGAATAGACTGGAGTGAGCACACACACACACACACACACCGCAAGCTCAGTCAGTTGTCAGACAGCGCAGATGGCAGAGTGACAGGTGGATGGTAAGGTAGGAAGAAACACTGATGTGTTTAATGACAGAATGCGAACCACGCTGATACAGTATACTGCTTACACAATGTTTCAGTTTCACTAAATGACTGATTTAACATTAAAGCTTAATGGAAAAATATCACCACATTGTAAATCTCCCAGAAGAACATCTGGATCTTGATAAAAATCAGTATCCTCCAATGACTAACAATCCTTATGTGAAATCCATGGGGGTGAATGTACGTGGATTGGTGGTTTTATCTAAGGGCGGACAAAATGGTGAATGATTTGATTGTGGATCATGTGACCACAATGAACCAGATCCCCTATACTTGAAAAGTGATTCTTAAATTTGGCCGAAAACAAAAGAGCTCAATGGTGCAGAAATGGCGTCCCTCCCTGGTTTAATGGTCAATTCGAATTTATTTGTTTTACGGCCAAAACATGGTACCGTGTAATTGGTAAGTGTCTCACCAGGTGAATTTTCAGATGGGATCATATACTGTAACACCATTTCTCATAATACTTAATGCTTCTTATCTCCCGATCCATGCTTCGTTTCTTGTAAATATGCATATACATTTATATTTTTATCAGATTAAAAAAACACATTCGCTTTATGAGGTGTCCTTAACACTTCAATGCTTCGATGCTGCAAATCTGAAGAATTTGCATTTTAAGAGATTTTAGTTTGAAGCGAGACAGTATAACGCTGGAAAAATGGCCGTTTTTGGGGCACGTATACACCGCGTTCCAAATGATTATGCAAATTGGATGTAAGTGTCATAAACATTAAATTTTTAGTTTTTAAATTAAACTCATGGATGGTGTTGTGTCTCAGGGCTCTTTGGATCATTACAAAGCAGCAAACAGGTATTTGAAGCTGCTGGTGCCTCTGGAGTCCCGCGAACCTCAAGGTGTCGGATCCTTTAGAGGCTTGCAGTTGTGCATAAACCTACTATTCGGCCCCTAATCAATGCTCACAAGCAGAAACGGTTTCAGTGGGTCCAGGCATACATGAAGACAAGTTTATAAACAGTCTTGTTTACTGATGAGTGTCGTGCAGCCCTGGATGGTCCAGATGGATGGAGTAGTGGATGGTTGGTGGATGGCCACCATGTTTCTACAAGGAGGTGCCGGAGTCATGTTTTGGGCCGGAATCATGGGGAGAGAGCTGGTCGGCCCCTGTAGGGTCCCTGAAGATGTGAAAATGACCTCGACAAAGTATATTGACTGACCACTTTCTTCCATGGTACAAAAAGAAGACCCGTACCTTCCATAACAAAATCATCTTCATGCACGACGATGCACCATCTCATGCTGCAAAGAATCCCTCTGTGTCATTGGCTGCTATGGGAATAAAAGATGAGAAACTCATGGTGTGGCCACCATCCTCCCCTGACCTCAACCCCATTGAGAACCTTTGGAGAATCTTCAAAAGATCTATGAGGGTGGGAGGCAGTTTGATTCAAAACAGCAGCTCTGGGAGGCTATTCTGACATCCTGCAAAGAAAGTCAAGCAGAAACTGTCCAAAAACTCACAAGTTCAATGGATGCAAGAATTGTGAAGGTGATATAAAGAAGGGGTCCTATGTTAAGATGTAACATGTAGCCCTGTTAGGATGTTTTTGATTGAAATTGTTTTGATTTCAGTAAATATGACCTCATAATGCTGCAAATTCAACAAAAGCCTATTTTCAGTTATTTACAACCTATAAAATGTTTTAACTTTGTTGTTCATAATAATTTGGAACAGTGTGTTTTCAGTTTTTTATTTTTAAAATAAATATTGTTGTCATTAGGAGGTTTGTTCAATAAAATTCTAATTATACCCTAATAGTTGATGACTAGAAAATTACTGGTCCTTCTCAAAAAATTAGCATATTGTGATAAAGTTCATTATTTTCTGTAATGTACTGATAAACATTAGACTTTCATATATTTTAGATTAATTACACACAACTGAAGTAGTTGAAGCCTTTTATTGTTTTAATATTGATGATTGTGGCATACAGCTCATGAAAACCCAAAATCTCAAAAAATTAGCATATCATGAAAAGGTTCTCTAAACAAGCTATTAACCTAATCATCTAATAATTTTTTGAGAAGGACCTGTATACTGACTGTCATTTGCATTTACTAATTATGAAAATCAGAGAAAGATATCATTTGGGTTATAATTTGGAACGCAGTGTAAAGTCATCTCTCCAAAGTGGCTGAAGTTACCAATTTGAACTTTTTAGAGAAGCAAGATTGGTCACTTTCATGTTGCATAAACTTCAGAAGTAGCTTCTTTGGCCTCACACATTTTCTGTATTACTTGTATAACATAAAAATAAATAAAATCAGCTCCAATACTGGCGAATATCTGGGACATGGACAGAGAGAAAATGGAAAGTGTGCTGGGTGATGGACTGTTAACAACAGCTGAGCTGGTCTCTGTCAAATGCTCGAATCGAGATCGAGGAATGCCAAATGAAAGGGAAAGGAACAAATGCAGTGACACAAATAAAATCTTAATGTGTGAAAGAACAAGACAAGTCTCCCTCGATAGGAGTACTGACATTGAGCCAGTGTTTTCGTCCTGACCGGACTCGCTCTTGTCCAAACGAATTACATTTCCTCCGGCTTCTCCTCCTTAGGTCAGTGCTTCATCTCCTATCCAGTCACCCTGAACCCACCAGCCTCCTTAAACATGTCTGTCGTCATCCAATGTCTATCACCTTGAACTGATATCTTTCCCATGTCATGTTCTTCATTGAGGGCTACAGATGTTTTTTTAAATATGGCTGCACCATTAAATAAAAGTGCACCCCTTATGGTCCTTTATCCTCGTTAGGGTCTGAAATTCTGGCAGGAACACAGGGAGAACAAGGCAGGAATACAAACAGGCCAGTTGCAGGTCATATACATTCCAGTCCACCGTCCTGTTTATAGGCAGCGCTGAGAACATCAGATAGAGAGTAAGCCGAGCTCAGGATCGAAGCTGTGAAGCTGTGAGGCTTCGATGTTTCCTGCTGTGCAGCCGTGCCTACAGTATGTGTCGACCCTTTGCTCAAAAGAAAAGGCTTTATTGTACCGTTCTACATGGAAACTTTGGCTTCTGCAAGATTTCATCTGTATACATTACTATACACATATACACTCTTTGAAAAGTGCCAAAAGAAGTTCCAGGGTTAGGGTTAGGGTTAGGGTTAGAACAATGCCATGGAGAAAATAAAACACATCAATGGATTCATTTTTAATGGAATGGAGGATAACTACTTTGGAATGAAATACATACTATAGAATAAGCCGTATACAAAAAATATTTATATATAAGTCTAAAAAGTGTAGAAACTTGGGAACCCTTTACTTTTCCGACTCATATGAATCCTTGACAATGACAGAAACCCATCTAACCCATAATAATGACTAGAATATGAATAATAATGATGAGCCTTTATTGTCATTGTATTGTGCAGATGGCAACGAAATTTGAAGAGCTGCTTTAGCAGGCATAAGACACTCGCCGCTATTAGAGACATAAAACATACAGCATAACATCAAGGAGATAAAATAAATAAAACAAGTTATTTCAAAGCACTGTCGCCTTGCACCTCCAGGGTCTGGGAGTTGCCCGTAATGTGTGATTGGGTGTGTGAGTGTGTGTATGTGTGTGTGCCCTGCGATGGATTGGCACCCTGTCCAGGGTGTACCCCGCCTAGTGCCCGAAGTCTCCCGGGATAGGCTCCAGGTCCCCCGCGACCCTGAACACAGGATTAAGCGGTATAGAAGATGAATGAATGAATGAATGAAGTTATTTCAAAGTGCCACAGTGACCATCATACTGTAATTAGAAATATACTGATTGTTTTTAGAGACTCATCTGTCAGCTTCCACACTACTCACACTTACTCGAAGATTTACTTCAGCCACCTTTGGCTTTGATGAAGCAACAGACATTTAAGTTTGTAAGTGATGTCCATCATTCATCATCATTCATCTTCTATACCGCTTAATCCTGTGTTCAGGGTCGCGGGGGACCGGGAGCCTATCCCAGGAGACTTCGGGCACTAGGCGGGGTACACCCTGGACAGGGTGCCAATCCATCGCAGGGCACACACACATACACACACTCACACACCCAATCACACACTACGGGCAATTTGGGAACGCCAATTAGCCTAACCTGCATATCTTTTGGACTGTGGGAGGAAACCGGAGTACCCGGAGGAAACCCACCAAGCACGGGGAGAACATGCAAACTCCATGCACACAGAGACGGGAATCGAGCCTGGCCGGGGAATCGAACCCAGACCCTGGAGGTGCAAGGCGATGTCCATGATTCGTCATGTTTTATTCCGATCGCATTTCTTCCACAAAGTTTTTTAGACCAAAGTGATTATTTTTCTTACATTCGATAATCGACGAACCGAAAATTTAAATTTACTCTTACCATATTCTTCTAGAACGCTGCATCAGATCAGACCCATTTTATGAAACTAAAAACCAGGAAATGTTTCTTCTTGACAAAGAACCCTTGAGTAAACCTTTTTAAACAATCCGAATGGATAAAATTGCTCTCGTTGTTTAACATGAGCCCAACCAGGCAGTAGCATGACAATGCACATCCCTTAGCCACATGCATGCAGAGACAGATATAATAACAACAGCTGTATGTGTCTGGGGACTGAATTGGAATAGATTTTGCCCGAGGTGGGTCTCAAAATTGGAATTTAAGTCGGGAGAGAGAAAATTGCCTGCAGCCCCTTAAGAGAATTGTTATCAGATTTTGTCTGCTGAGCACTGCCAGCGTCATGAGCTGGTGAACCCAACGTACGGAGTGTCTCAGAGGGAGGTGTGACCTAGGGTCACATTTGTGATGTCCATGTAATTGTAAGTCATTAAAATACAACAGGAAAAAGATTTTCCTAAAGCAGAACAATTGGCCCAAGAAGCCTCTGACTAATGGTCTTTTAATGTGAGCAGCCTTATGCTATATGTGAATCCTCCTGGACGCTGGCTTTCTGTGATTAGCCAGCGCTCCCCACGGGCCTAATTGTCACTTCAATTTGCAGAGTGAGCGGCTTCCCCGGGTTCCTCCAGTGATTGCTCTGATGCTCTGGGAAATAAGAATGTAGATGTAATATCCACCTGAATGCTCGCCCCAAAGTTCATGAGCAAGCTTCGGCTTTAGAAAAGTTGAGGAAGAAATCCCACAACCGGATGTAAATTAATAAGTTTTTCTTCCTGTCCTTAGAAATATCCATATGGTTGCCTGCTGGCAACCATTATAGAGAACCATATACAGGTCCTTCTCAAAAAATTAGCATATTGTGATAAAGTTCATTATTTTCTGTAATGTACTGATAAACATTAGACTTTCATATATTTTAGATTCATTACACACAAACTGAAGTAGTTCAAGCCTTTTATTGTTCTAATATTTATGATTGTGGCATACAGCTCATGAAAACCCAAAATCACTATCTCAAAAAATTAGCATATCATGAAAAGGTCCTCTAAACGAGCTATTAACCTAATCATCTGAATCAACTAATTAACTCTAAACACCTGCAAAAGATTCCTGAGGCTTTTAAAAACTCCCAGCCTGGTTCATTACTCAAAACCGCAATCATGGGTAAGACTGCCGACCTGACTGCTGTCCAGAAGGCCATCATTGACACCCTCAAGCGAGAGGGTAAGACACAGAAAGACATTTCTGAACGAATAGGCTGTTCCCAGAGTGCTGTATCAAGGCACCTCAGTGGGAAGTCTGTGGGAAGGAAAAAGTGTGGCAGAAAACGCTGCACAACGAGAAGAGGTGACCGGGCCCTGAGGAAGATTGTGGAGAAGGACCGATTCCAGACCTTGGGGGACCTGCGGAAGCAGTGGACTGAGTCTGGAGTAGAAACATCCAGAGCCACCGTGTACAGGCGTGTGCAGGAAATGGGCTACAGGTTGCAAATTTTGCATGTCATTCGGAAATCAAGGTGCCAGAGTCTGGAGGAAGACTGGGGAGAGGAAAATGCCAAAATGCCTGAAGTCCAGTGTCAAGTACCCACAGTCAGTGATGGTCTGGGGTGCCATGTCAGCTGCTGGTGTTGGTCCACTGTGTTTTATCAAGGGCAGGGTCAATGCAGCTAGCTATCAGGAGATTTTGGAGCACTTCATGCTTCCATCTGCTGAAAAGCTTTATGGAGATGAAGATTTCATTTTTCAGCACGACCTGGCACCTGCTCACAGTGCCAAAACCACTGGTAAATGGTTTACTGACCATGGTATTACTGTGCTCAATTGGCCTGCCAACACTCCTGACCTGAACCCCATAGAGAATCTGTGGGATATTGTGAAGAGAAAGTTGAGAGACACAAGACACAAGAATCTGCAAAATGATTCCCGACCAAGTATTGAGTGCAGAACTGAACATAATTATTTGAAGGTTGACTTTTTTTGTATTAAAAACACTTTTCTTTTATTGGTCGGATGAAATATGCTAATTTTTTGAGATTTTGGGATTTTGGGTTTTGGGTTTTCATGAGCTGTATGCCACAATCATCAATATTAAAACAATAAAAGGCTTGAACTACTTCAGTTTGTGTGTAATGAATCTAAAATATATGAAAGTCTAATGTTTATCAGTACATTACAGAAAATAATGAACTTTTTCACAATATGCTAATTTTTTGAGAAGGACCTGTACTGTAAGTTGTGAGTTAGATTCCATCATCGAAATTTAACCCGATCATGCCTTAGGATAAATATAACAAAATTTCTTATCTGTAGTTTTTGGTTGCATCCGTTATCTCGATCCATCAGAATGAAACCTGGCCGAGTTCTGTCCATGGTTAGACAAGCAGACATGATTGACCCAGATGAGTTAGATAATGAACGATGATGGAGGCAATGTAGGATCCAAATCCCTCTCCATGCCGAGTAGATATTTAGCCAGAGGCAATCTTTTCATGGATTGTGAGGACATGGACAGGCATGGATTGTGGCTGATTGCTCGTCAACAAGCTTTGCAGAGAGCCCATGGCTATCTAAATTGATTTGTGTGGAGGCACTGTATGTTGGAAGGAGTCTATCACTGGGTCTGTAAATCTGCTGAGTCGTCCAGGGACCTGCTGATGTCCACACTCTTTGTTGTTAGTTGACACGTGTCTTTTTATGGCAGAAAAACTGTAATTGCGAGCTGAGAGGTCTAAGTGTGTTGGATCACACGGTATACTCCATATGCAACATTATTCTTCAGGTAGCGTTAAGTCATAGGATCATTTCTGCCAGCTTGTATTGTCTGTATAAAAGATCTCTCCTTCACTCAATAATGTAAGCTTCTCTTACTGGTTAGTTGCACCAAACTCTAACATGAATAATGTGTTACAGTTATGAGTAGGTCTTCATTTCTCCCCAAATGTCTCCAGGTGGCCAACCTGCTGCGACTCTTCCAGATCCCTCAGATCAGCTATGCCTCCACCAGTGCGAAGCTGAGCGACAAATCCCGCTATGACTACTTTGCTCGAACTGTCCCACCAGACTTCTACCAGGCAAAAGCCATAGCTGAGATCCTGCGCTACTTTAACTGGACCTACGTATCAACAGTGGCCTCAGAGGGCGACTATGGCGAGACAGGTATCGATGCTTTCCAGCAGGAAGCACGCGTGCGCCAGATCTGCATCGCCACTTCGGTGAAAGTCAGCCGGTCCATGAACCGGGGCAACTACGAGACCGTGATTCGCTCACTGCAGCAGAAGGCCAATGCCAAAGTGGTGATCCTGTTCACCCGCAGCGAGGACGCCAGAGAGCTTCTGGTTGCAGCAGCACGCATGAACGTTACCTTTATCTGGGTGGCAAGTGATGGCTGGGGGGCACAGGAGAGTGTGGTGCAAGGCAGTGAGAAAGCGGCGAACGGCGCCTTCACCATCGAGCTCTCCTCCTACTCCATCCGCGAGTTTGAGGACTACTTTACCAAACTCACGCCAGATCTCAACACACGCAACCCCTGGTTCAGGGAATTCTGGGAGCACAAGTTTGGGTGTCGGCTGCATGAACCAGGCTGCGCCAGACACAGCCTGAGGGATGGTTCATTCCAGCAGGAGTCGAAGATCATGTTCGTCGTGAACGCCGTCTACGCCATGGCACACGCACTGCATAACATGCGGCAGGCTGTCTGCCCCAACACCACACGAGTGTGCGATGCCATGAAGCCTGGCAACGGCAAAAGGTTCTACCGTGAGTTCATCCTCAAGACCAAGTTTGATGGTGAGTTACACGACTGATAATGACAATGTTTACAGAAGAATACTTGAAAATGAAAAGTGGTTGCTGAAAGCTAGGGGGGGGGGGGGGGCAATTAGCATGATTGGCTTTGCATAATGCTAATTGCCACCTACTGTCTTTCATTTATTATCGACAGTGTTTACCGGTGAAGTATTCCCTTTATACACAGAGGAGCGCTACTTCAATGAATGTTCAGGCATCACTCAGATGAACGGTCTGTGTTGAATGGTGTTTTTATTGCTGATGAAAAGGATGTTACTGAACTATATAATTAAAAGCGGCAATGATTAGGTTACCGCAGTTCTAGTCAGCCGAGCTGCACAGAGAGAAACGAGGATTAAAAAAGAGACAGGACTTCAAATCTGTGTAGAGCTTAAAAGAAGAAAATGTTCTTTCAGCCACAGTTAGTGTTTCAATATTTCATCATTTTTAATCACTAAAAGCCACACTTGAGGAACACAAGGCAAAATATCAGAGGCAGTCTACTCTGCGTCGGCACTAAAGCATATGGGGAGCGGTGGCAAGCAATAAAGTCCAACTACTTGCCTGTTTCTATACTTACTGTAAGTATTTGTTACTTTAGGCGGCAGAGTGACTTACTGGTTAGCACTGTCGCCTTGCACCTCCAGGGTCCGGGGTTGATTCCCGCCTTGGGGCTGTATGCATGGAGTTTGCATGTTCTCCCTGTGCTTGGTGGGTTTCCTCCTGGTACTCCGGTTTCCTCCCACAGTCCAAAGACATGCTGATTAGGCTCATTGGCTCATTGGTGTGACTGTGCATGTGAATATTGACTGGAGGTCCTACCACAGTCAGAAAATGGGAATAAATACAATGGTCACCATTGGCCTCCCTATGCTGGACTACATATGTTCCTAGATGAATGGATGGAGGGATCTGTACTTCTCACGATAGCACAAAAGTGCATTGATTTTCTAATCTAAACATAATCGTTCATGCTGATACTCACACCAAATCATGGCTGATCCACACCCCTGGCGAACGACAAAACAAAATTACACCAGTCCAAGTTTAGAGAATATGATTGGCAGGTCATTATGCAATGCAGGTTTGTTAGCACATGAAAGTGATTGAGGGTAATCTAGTCAACGTATCCTGTCCACACTATCTCTGGGCTGTGCATTCTTTACACGGGCACACTTGTTAAGGTAAGATTAGAAGCGGTCTAACATACTAAGGGTTGTGAACTTTTGCACGCTTTTTTTTCACACCAATAATGTTGTTGTTTTTTTAAAACAAGCCTATAATTACAATGTTTTGCACATCCTTTAACCGTATTCTATTCTGTATGCCCATGTTTAATTGTATAGACTACTTGCAGTATACAGAAAAGCAATGGTAGCAGCTAAGCAGCTAATGGTAGACTAGCTAGCTAAGCTATGGAGGAAATGAAAGAGACTAACAATGCTATCCACCGTTCGTTTAATTGATGTAAAATCTTGTCGTTATTAATCGCTACTAGACTTCGATTCAGCATATTGAATTTGTTCATTCTGCCACCTTAGCATTTTTCAAATCTTTGCTAAAGACCATTTTGTGGTTAGTAAATATACTAATGAATGATATGGTCTCCAAGTCACTGTTTTGTTTTTAATTCTATCTTTTCACAAAACTTCACCCATATTTATTTTGTTTCCTCTCTACTATTTCCAACTAGCTCCGTTTAGACCCGCTGACACAGAGAATGTGGTGCGCTTCACCTCATTGGGCGACAGCTTGGGCCGCTACAACATTTTCCATTATCAACAAGAAAACGGAAGGTATGCCTACAGGAAGGTGGGGTACTGGGCCCAAAGTTTGGTACTTAACACCAGTATTTTACACTGGACTGGAGGAGCGGTCCCCACTTCCCAGTGCAGTGACCCGTGCCACCCGAACGAGGCCAAGAGCATGCAGCCTGGCGACGTTTGCTGCTGGATCTGCATCCCCTGCCAAGCCCACCAGTATCTTCTAGACGAGTTCACCTGTGAGGACTGCGGCTTCGGGGAGTGGCCTTTGGCCAACCTGACTGGCTGCTACGAGCTTCCAGAAGAATACATCCACTGGTCAGATGCCTGGGCTGTAGGACCCGTGACCATCGCCTGTCTGGGGATGATGTGTACCCTGGCTGTGGCTGGAGTTTTTCTACGAAACAACGACACTCCAGTGGTGAAGGCTAGCGGCCGTGAGCTGTCCTACATCCTGCTGTTGGGGGTTCTCTTGTGCTACGCCATGACCTTCATCTACATCGCCAAGCCGTCTGCAGTTGTCTGTGCCCTGCGACGTCTCGGCCTCGGCACCTCATTCGCCGTTTGCTACTCTGCCCTGCTCACCAAGACCAATCGGATTGCGCGGATCTTTGGTGGAGTACGAGACGGCGCCCAGAGGCCTCGATTCATCAGCCCCACCTCACAAGTGGCCATCTGTGGGGTGCTGATCTCTGCCCAGCTCTTGGTGGCATTGGTGTGGCTCCTGGTGGAGGCACCGGGTGTCAGGAAGGAAGTGAGTCCCGAGAGGCGTGACATGGTGACTCTGAAGTGCAACAGTCTAGATTCCAGCATGCTGGTTTCACTGACCTACAACTGCATCCTCATCGTCCTGTGCACGTTTTATGCCTTCAAGACCAGGAAGTGCCCTGAGAACTTCAACGAGGCCAAGTTCATCGGGTTCACCATGTACACCACATGCATCATCTGGCTGGCCTTTCAGCCCATCTTCTATGTCACCGCAAGCGACTACAGGGTAAGTGAGAATTATGTCTTATCAATAAATAAAAAAATTTTTTTGACTGTTTTGCATTTTTTACTTTCTATCAAACTGATGTTCTTTCAAACTGATGTTCTCAAGGAGAGACAGAATATATTAGACAAGATATTTATCACTCCAGAACAATCATTTAATTTCAGAGACCTTTAGAGCTCTTGCTAATATTCTCAGTTTTACAGGTTTAACAGCGGAACCAGCGACAGCTTGGAGTCTCGCTGAGTGAGTCTTTGAGAAAGTTTTTCTTTTGAAAATAATGAAAATGAAAATAGCTTTAGGTAACGGTCGGACGCTTGTCAGCTTCATATTCATTCATCTTAGAGAATTTTACCCTAGTCAGAGTCACATTGAATGGGAGCTTGTAGTCCATCACGGAGCACCATGTACACACACATACACGGTCACACTCACACACTCAATTACACCGAGGAGCAAAATATTCATAAATCATAGCCAATTCACCAACTGCCATATTATTGTGAGGAAGCCAGAGAACTTGAGGAAAACTCACACAGTCACAGGGAAAACATACAGAGAGCAACCTGAGTTTCTAATCGAACCGAGGACCCTGGAGCTGTAAGGCAGTGGTAACACTGGACCCTGTAATAGTTCACAAATCATTTTCTACACCATTAAATACATGGCCAGTAATTCATTGTTCTGTTAAAAGTTTTTCCTTATTTTTGCCGTTTACATTTTGTATGCATTAGCCAGTAGCCATTTATAATATTGTGTTTATTATACAGTATAAACTGCTCAGAAATGCCACAGTGAACAGGGCATTAAGTGACATATTCATTATCAACCAACACAAATACACGTCTCTTAGAGACGTGAGCACATAACATTCGGGTGTATTACGATACCCTCCGGAACGAAGGTGTTAGATACTGAGAAAGATTGCAAGGTAAATGGAATGTCTTAATAAATTGTTAATGTACAAAAAAACGTGCAAACAAATAAACAATTAATCATGAGTCAAATTTTCCTAAAAGCTTCATAGCAAAAAATAATGACTGATGTCATGTTTTCTGAAAAATAACAGCTAATCGAACTAAGTGGGCAAACATCCATCTTGTTCTTGCAAACAATTTTATTTCATCACTTAACCATGTTAACTCGCTATACACAACCAACCTCACCCCTAGGCACTTCCTTCTGTATATGTGACCCATGCCTAGACGCACAGGTTAGTTTTGCACTATGGCCAATAGTAGGTGAAATGCATCAAAGTTTCAATTTCTGCTTAAATTCATTCATAAATACATATCCTTCTGACCCTTTAATAGAATTGAGAATGTTTAATATATATATATTATATATATATATATATATATATATAAATATATAAATGTAATTAATAGCTGGGTGTATAGGTTTGGCAGCACGGTGGTATAGTGGTTAGCACTGTGGACTTGTTCCAGGATGCGAAAACAAAATTAAAAGTTACAGAAAACTATTTCTAGACCAGAAAAGAAAGAATCACATTATATAAGTGACCACTTTGTTTTAGAAAGAAACGAAAAGAAAGCTGCTGGGTTTTCAATGCCGAAAAGAAACAGGTGCGACAGTCAGAGTCCCCAGAAGAACTGCATGTGGTTTTACAGGGAGCTCAGTAAGGCCTTGTTCACACAGGCGTTACATTACTGGAAAAGCAAACGCGGTCTGAACGATGTTTATGTTGTGTTTTGTACCGGTGCTCGATTGACTTCTACACTGGCGTTCGTTTGTCTCTGTCTAATGCCAGCCTGCAGCCCAAATTGTAGTTTGTGTGTTAACCAGTGGGGGGCAGTGTGTCGGGAAGTGGATATGAAAGCCCTTGTCGTTTTATTTGAGGTGCCTCCTTTTAATATGGACCATTTTGCTATATTGGACAATAATCTTATTGTTTTCAAAATTCTCGTAATACGGCGGCGTAGGGATAGAAAAAATCGCCGCCGCTACTGGGATCATCCTCTGACTGCACAACGTCGGATCAAAGGAGGTTTTTGTGGTTTATGAAGAAATGGGAAAATTTCCGCGCAAGTTTTTCAATTACTGTCGGATGTCAGTTTCCACTGTTGATTGTCTGCTGCAGCTGGTGCAATGCCATCATTTTATTTAGCTTTTTTCCCGCATTTTCCTATGTATAGCATGTAGGATCATGGGATATATCCGGTCCTCCGAAACGTAAAATGAACGCTAAATAAATGCACTAGAAGTTTTCCTTGTGTCAGTTGGGATTTGAATGGCAAGAAAGAGCTGCATGCAACGTTCTTTTTACGCCATATAAACACGCATCCGGACAAACGCACGTCACCAAAGCCCGTGTGAACAATCTCATTGACTCCTATGTGTAGAAAACCCTCGGCGCTTGATCCGCGCTCACGGACGCTACGAACGCCAGAAAAACGCTCGATTTTAACGCCCGTGTGAACAAGGCCTAAAACCCTTCATACCAGATTTGACGTGACGGATGATATATGCTACCTAGCCGAATTCCATCATTTCAGAATAAAAGTCCCACAAAAGAAGCATTTCAAAAATATTGGCTCCAGCACAAGTATTGGTTGTTTTGAACTGTTTGTTAGGACAGGAAGCAGCTGGCTATCTTGGAAAAGTTACGTTGCTTGCCAATCTGCAGAAAGTTTCCAAAATTAGTTTTTCAATCTAGCTAACCTACAACCCTGCTAGCATTCTGTTTAAGCTACACTACACGTGACGACGAGAAGTTAGAATAAAAGCAAGTAAATACGGTGGTACCTTGGCATATGAATTTCCATCTAAGGAACTGATATTTTGCTAGAAAACGAGCGAACTGAACCCGAACCGAACACCAGCTAAGTTGTGCGTACATATTTTTTTGTGTGTTTTGTGCAAGATTTTGTGAAGACATAGCACCATGCGTCCCAGGATGTTATTAAGGACGGTAGCAAGAAAAAAAGGGAGCCACTCTTAGTTTGGTTTTTATGGGAGCCGGTGTAAAGGGGAATCATTAATTAAGGTTAAGTGAGGTTTAGTGTTTATTTATTTCATATAAAAGCAAGCCGTGATGTGAAAACAATCCTGCAAAAACCTTATGTTAAGCATCAACTTTAATTTTTTTCCAACGTGAAGGGGCTTTACATTAGCATCCTGCGTTACACAGGTTATCATGCAGCGCTAATAATTCTAGCTAATCAGTAAACGTTTTCAGGGTTCACTTGGCATCCCGCAAGCAGCCTGCTCTCTGTTTGTTCCTAGACGTGAATATTAGTAGAAAACATTGCTTTTGCCTTTTGTACTGACTGTGACTTTTAACTTAATAGGTCTTAAACAACAACAACAACAACAATCAATCCACTAATGCAAAGTTTTAAACTTTGATGGTGGCCGTGCCAGGTTCTAGACCCAATCTGTGGTATCAAAACGACGTAGTTGTTTACAACAGTCTAAAAATGTATTCATAAAAGCCTTTGGCCATGTTTAAAATGTAGAATCATAACTAATGAGGAGCTTCGTCTCAGTATGAAAACAGTTTAGAGAAGAATTAGTTTTAATGTATTCTGGCATAAAAGAGAGGCTCGGGGCGATGGGATTCAGCACGGAACCCTCGGCCTCGCAGACGGGAGCAAAGTGCGCCGATTGTCAGCGCAACAAAGAGATTCGTATTTTCCTCACTCTCGCTTCTCCGTCCCACGGCGGCGTGGCTCTTTGTCCAGCTTTTTCCGACTTACCGCGGAGTAGTGCAATGTGGGAGCAAGGGGAGGGGGGGGATCCCGAACGAGCTCCCCACTGTCGCACGCTGGTGTCAGTGGAGGCTGCGGTCACAACGAAAGTTTTCAGACAAAGATTTAAAAAAATAAAAATGAAAAAAACACACAAATAAAATTCTGAGCTGGTGCTCCGGGACACGTTTTAAATCGATGAGAATTTAACCTGAAAGTGTTACTGCAGGACTGGCAACCCCAATGCTTTTTCCCAAACATTTGCTGCGATAATACACGTACATCTTTACACGTACATCTGTAAAAAACGCACATCATAAAATAATTCTTCACTTGTGAGTTAAGGCTAATGGAATTAAAGGCTTAGCCACAAATACTCTGGCGGTGATGCTGAAACATTTACAGGATTTCCCAGACGTTAGCATCGGAGCAGTTGAGTTTCCTGTAGTCACACTGCACGTCCATCTTCAAAGGATCTTACTGTATAATTATCACTGTACAATCTGACGCGGCGGAGATGTTAGACGATGCCACGAAAGCACAGCAGCGGAGGAAATGTAAATTTGACGTCTGAGTGATATGCTACGCTTTTGGAGAACATTAGGGCTTCCTTCAAGGTTCTATCGGCTTACAGAGAGAGCGTGCTTGCTAAAAGGTTCACCCGGAGGCACAATCGTTTGAGCTAAGAAGCTCTGATTTCAGGAGAGACTAGAGACCTGGTGGTGAGATGGAACAGGAAAAATTCCACTCCTGGTGTGTTTACTCTTATCGCTGCAAGGAGTCATTGAACAAACTTTCATTATGGAGCTAATAAGGTGTTTAAACACACCATGTGGGAGTTCAAAAGGGTGATTTAAAAAATGAGAGGCGTCATCTAAACATCTGGAGGCAGATATTTATTCTACAGTACAACGAGGCACAAAGATGCAAATGAACAATTATTTGCATTTTCTAATGTTAATTAGGTTTTTAATGTTTTTTCTTTTTTTTTTTTTAAATAATGGAATCTAAAATAAAGAGTTTCAGGCAAAGGTGGATAAGAAGCGAGCATTTCGTGAACTGATCAGGAAGCTTAACGCGAATGCTGCACAACCTCGAGGCTGGTGCAGAGACATGGGCATCGTTGTGCAGCTGATAATTATGTGAAATGCGCTGGTAAAATATGAATTAAAAAGTGATCCAAATATTTTAAAAAAGTGATGATGAGAGGCATTTAGCCTGAACAGAAATAAATAATTCTTTTGAATTATAGCACGGTGCTAGAAGACTAAATGTTGAATGTTTTTCTCTCTGCAGGTTCAGACCACCACCATGTGCATCTCGGTGAGCCTGAGCGGCTCGGTGGTCCTCGGCTGCCTCTTCGCCCCCAAGATACACATCATACTGTTTCAGCCGCAGAAGAACGTGACAACGCTGAGGGCCAAGGACAACCGGTTCGCCGTGGCCGCTACGGCGCCCAGCTCCACCTACTCACACGGTAGTCAAACACCTGCTTCGTGCTCAACAGGGTTAAAGGAATACTCTGGCACGTTTTAACCATATACTCTACAAATATCTTGCCATCGATGAGGTTTAAAGATGCTGGTGTATTCCTTTACGGTTAGAAAAAAAAAAACAGGCCACATCATAGAACTGCATGCTTAAGAATAACCGCACAGATACTACAGTACATTCCCCCTGTGCTGTATAGTAAGTCAAATGTCTTTCTGCGGATCATGTCCGAGTGGGATTCAGGCTTTTGGAAAAATAAATAAATAAACGTGCCAAAGACCTTTACATGCTTGAGCGATCAACACGGTTACACCGAGATTGCATCATGTTTCTGTGCGCGAAAGGTTAAAAGTTGAAATGTGTCTCACTAGAACTGACCATGAAACATTCGACGTTTCGTCCACAGCCTCGGCCGCGACGGTAGTTCCCACCGTGTGCAACGGACGAGAGGTAGTCGACTCTACGACGTCGTCGTTGTGAAGGAACGGACGAAGCTCGCGGACGCACGACTATACCATCTCCAGTGATGTCATGAATAAATCTTTTACCGATGCCTCTTCCACCAAGGGTGCTTCAGTCATCCATTTCAAGCACTGACATTCTATTACACCAATACTTGACTACACGAGAGTTCAATAATTCTAATACGAATCCTGTAAATGTGACTATGTGACTGGAAACGACGTGCCAATATGAACTAGTGAGTAGTTTTGTTGCCAGATGATATATTTATATTTGTAAGGTACAAAGCTTCAGTGGCAACTAACCTGTGAACGTTTGAAGCTGGGAATCGATTTAGTATGGAACTGTAGTATGAACTGTAAAAATATAAATGATAAAGTTCGGAAGTGTGTCGACATGCCCTCACCGGTCAGTAGCGGCGAAATTAGCCCAATTTCTTATGTGCATATTTTTTTTAAAACATCTCCGCTGGTATTTAAATAAGCATTTTTTTTCATTTAGTTGTTTAATTACGGCGCTGATTAATATACTTCAGCTGCAAAAACTCTAACTGATGAAGTGTTCCTCATTTCTTAACCGTCCATGTCCCGTGTCCCGTGATACAGACCTACACCAAGCAAAGAAAACAACTAAGCTGAAATGATCGGAGCTGAGTTAAACACTGTCCAATATTATTTTTAAACTCAAGAAAGAAATGTGATCAGAATTTTTAAAAAAAGTCATGAATGAGCGCGACCAGACGCTTGGTGTAGTAACACTTTATAGGAAAACGCCCAGTAGAAATCAGAGCAATATTTAATGGTGAAAGTAAAAGCGTTTCCATGCACACACAATGTGATGAGAACTCATAGGATTGGGACTAAGCCTTTAGCAGACCCCCTTATCCAGAGAAACGGACATTTTTATCTCATTATACATCTGAGCAGTTGAGGGTTAAGGGCTTTGCTCAAAAGCAGCAATTTGGTGGTGCTGGGGTTTTGAACCTGGGACCTTCCAATCAGTAGCCCAATGTCTTAACCACTCCGCTACCCCTAGCCCATGAGTATTGATGTTGTTTGGAGCGATGGAAAAAGGTCATGTGACCTGATGAGTCCAGATTGAGCCTATTCCAGAGTGATGGGTGTCAGGGTAAGAAGGGAAGCGCATGAAGCGATCATGCATAGTGTCCACTGTACGAGCCTCTGGAGACAGTGTTATGATCTGGGGTTGATCAGGTGATCAGGTCGAGCCTCAGCAATGTTATGTGGCAATAAAATGAAGTCAGCTGACGACCTGAACGAACAGGTTATATAACATCATCTGATGGCACTTAGGTTGGGGAAAATGTACAGAATGGTTCGACTCTCACGTCATCGGTACGAGATTTGGGCGAAATATAAACTCAACTCTTCATGTAAATAAATGTTGTGATTTTGCATCGGGTTGTTACTGTAATTGCAACATTTTGGGAGTCAAAGCAATAGTTCCAACTTCTGTCATGTACATATTTAATATCTGCCTAAGCACAGGTACAATTTCTTTTCATTTCTAAAGATATTGATATTAAGGTTCATGATATCCGATCACTTTAACCTCTAAATACATATGAACCTTCAGTCCTCCAGAAAGGTCATTCAACAAGTTTTACTTAAGATAACGATACGTTTGAACCGGTGAGGGGACGTCAACAAGGACAAGGTGTTAAGAATTGCATTTAAAAATTAAAGTTGTATGAAGTGTGTTAGAGAAATGAATGCTTTATTGTGCACTTTGGAGTTTATGGAACGTTAACAGTAGATATTTGACTTTACCTATTTATAAAATCTGAACTTCACTGAACGAAGGTTATCAGGTATTAACAGTATTATTTGTCAGCGATAGCAACAAGACACGCGTTCCAGCGTACTGCTGTAGGTACAACCCTGAAAAGTTGTTCTTAGAATTGTATAATGTTCTTAGATCTACAGAACTTAGCCAAATTATTGCAAAACTATATAGACCTATAAACATATATATTATATATAATTATATTTAATTATATATATATATATATATATATATATATATATATATATATAATTAGTCTCAGTGTTTGCTGTTAGATTAGTTCAGTGTATTTCATCGACAGCACTGAGGTTCACGTGTTGTACTGTATGTGCAACGACAAGGTAAATAAACAACTTTTCAGGGGGTGTATTTACTTTTTCACCCCACCGTCCGTGGTTTAAACATGCAGGTAGGTGTTAGATCTCTTTTCCAGAAAACGACTGCATTTGTGAACCTGACTTGAAGCCGAGCTTTGGGGCGGACGAGCGCCAGAGTTTCCGTCGTGTTTTCCTTCAGTAGCTCTTAGACTTTGCGTTGTTCTTTTCACGTGCCGTTAATGAAACGTCCCATGTTTTCCTTCCATGCACTAGCGTAGTGGCGATGCAAGAACAAATCCCTAGAGTCAGTATTTCATTTTTGAACTTGACTAAATCTTTAGTGTATGAGATTTGAATAAAAGTATTTGAAAGTAGCTATAACGATACAACAAAAAAAAAAAAATGTGTTTAAATGTGAACTTTGGTGAACCTGTTGTTGCAATTCTTGTAAAATATGTAAATAAACTTTTTTTTGTAATGACAAAGTTGTCCGTTTTTGCCGCAGCTTTAAGGAATCGAGAGCACACCACTGTGTTCTAATCCATGTTACATCTTAGTGTTGGGTTACGTCCTGACTGGGGTTGGGGGCTCGGCCGGACCGGACTGCTGAATCCTTGGACCATCTACTAAGGATCTCCTATGATCTATGAGGCTGCGATCATAATTTGTGAAATGTGAGAAAAACTAATGTGTAAACCTCAGGGGATTGTGTCGAGGGCACTTTTCTATAGGAATTAAGCTGTCAAGTCTGTAGAAAGTCTAAGTATTTCAGTTAGAAACAAGTTCTTATGTGAAACGCGGTCGTATTATATAAATGGCGTTAACAAAAAACTAAAAGTAAATATGAAAAACAAGGTAAATTCTGCATTATATCATAGTAAACTAATTTCCTTCACAAGCCACTTAATTGATGCTTTCTTGAACACAAGCTAAACATTTTTGCAAAATATTAAAAAGCAGAACAGTTGATAAAACCCATTTAGTTGCATTTAACCATGAGAATGATAGATTTGTGCTGCTTAATATCTCATATTTAAGACTTTCTTGCTGATTTTACTTTTAGAATTAACGTTAAAAGACTGAGTTTATTTTAGCACATTAGCATCCATGCTAATGTCATGAAGACTTTAAGGATATTCAATGTAATTGCTTAAAATAAGTATCTTTTTAAATGATCTACTTTACGATGGCTAGTTTGAGTAACACCGCTGTAGGTGAGTCACTCAATGTTAATTGTATAACAATAAGGAAAGAAGAATGTACTTTTCTTCTTAGTAATAATCTGAACCATGCAGTTCTCATATTGATTAACACACGACTTGTGGACGATTCCAAATGTTCTCAGGACACAGAGTTAAATGAATATGAACAAAAACGTATTTCTTATGGGAAGTTAAATGGCTTCATACATCAATGCAAATAATTATGATACAAAACAATCTGACGTTTTTAATGATTGATGCTGAACTGTAGGTGAAATAAATCAGGACGGGTCAGAGAGTCAAACCCCTGGAGCTGCTGTGTGAGCGCTGAGGTCAAGCCGGACTTCATCAACTCTCTCCTGAAGGTAAACAAGACAAAACGCTGCTCGTCACAAACTCCTCAGTCTTACAGACTTACCTGAGCTGGACAACTTGAAATAAACTATTTCTCTGATCAGTTTCCCTAGAACTCACGGAATGAGCAGTTGCTATAGCAACCATAATATACTGGACCGAGTACATCGATACAAACCTATATAACCTTTATACATGCACAGATATATCAGATACACGATCACCATCTCCTGACCAATCACCATCCAGAATTCAACAGGTCCATAACAACCAGTCAAACTTAAACGGAAATTTATTTCAAGGTTACTGTGAAATATAACATGATGGAGAACAAAAAATTAACCCAGAACAAAACTCTAGTCCAGTCCTCAGTGTGTGTGAGTGTGTGTGTGAGAGATCATGTTATTGCTCAATCGTCGTCTCTTTGTTCTGTCTTTTGAGGGGAATGATGTAAAGTCCGTTCTTAGCCTCCTTTATCCTCCACCATCGGCCCAGCCTAAAAAACACACACACACACACACACACAAGCTGGTGAAAACACCTTCACGGCTCTGAGACACTAAATGTCACCACAATAACTGGGTAAGTTTTGTAATAAATGGACGCTTGTATTAAGCTCAAGATATTCTTGATGTCTGTGTGATTATTAGAAATATAAATAAATAAATAAAATAGTCGATTATATCAGTCTGTATAGTAGAAATAAATCAAACAACTTGTCCTGTATTTAGCAAGAACTCAAAAAAAAAAAAAAAAAATGCTTAAAACCCTCGAATGATCGCTCACAGAAAACCAGGGCTCTTATATTTCGAATATCCGAGTGGGAATTACGAGTTGGCGTTCTGTTAGAATTCATTTACTTTAAAGCTCTTTCCAGTTCCCACTTCTTCACAAACAGAGCAACCTTTAAATAAATTTCACATATATATATATATATATATATATATATATATATATATATATATATATATATATATATATATATATATATATATATATAAAAAAATAAATGTTTTTTTTTTTCTTTCAAAATCAGATATTCGTTCAGTTTAGCCGTCACTCGGTGCTCAGTTCATCTGCACAGAGCAACAGCGCCACCATGTGTTCGCATCATGCAGGTACACCAAGTATCTCATGTGGAAGGTGTACCTGTGCTCCTGTCCCACGCCGGCCACCAGGAACTTGCCCGAGTTGGAGAACTTCAAACTGTTCACGAAACCATTCTGGAAGAAAACGAAAGAAAAAAAAAATGAGTCTTTATGAGTCCCTCCTCGTACGAAGGCGTCTCCTCGGGATTAAAGGTTCGGATGCGAAACGTCGTTTCTCACCACCGGGACGGAGAAGAGCGGCTCCAGGCCTCGAAACCCCTGCGCGCACTTCCACAACTGCACAGAGGCATTATGGGAACCTGAGGAAGAGCAGAGCGGAGTGTTAATGAGCGAGCGAGTCCGTCTCCTTCTCTCCATCTGTTCTTGAATCTCTCCATCTATTTCACGCCTACACCTTTCTCAGTCTCACTCTCCTGCTGTCCTTCTCCCCCCCATCTTTACTCTTTCCTTCCACCTCTGTGTCTCACTCTTCTACAGTTCCTTCTGTCTCTCACCATCAGTCTCTCCCTGTCCCTGTGCCGCTTTTCTGTTTTCTATCTCTCTGTTCTTGAACATGAAGTTACGGGAATCGAGAGCGCCACCAGCTGGAACGCAGAGTGGTGATGTTTATGGTGGTATCAAGGTGACAGTGAGTTTGCGTGCGTGCGTGCGTGTGTGTGTGGGAGGGAGTGTGAAAGAAAAGCGAAGACAGGAAGATTAGAGATTATAGTGTGTAGATGTGTTATCGCTTGTGTACTTGAGAGTCTACGAGTGTGTGTGTGTGTGTGTGTGTGTGTGTGTGCGGAGAAACCGTGCGATCGAGGTCGTATTAAAGCACTTGTGACTTTCAGCCTGGATTAAAATGTTAATAAAAAGAAAACAATCGGGATAATAAAATAAATCTCTGAAATGAAATACAGTTACAAAATAAAATAAAATAAATAAATACAGCTAACAGGAAGAAGCTCGTCATTAAAAATAATACACAGGGGCTTGAGTGCCTGCATGTGTGTGTGTGTGTGTGTGTGTGTGTGCACCTGAGGCACCTGAAGCTATAGTGTCGGAGTTGTGCAACGCTGCAACTGATGATATCCAGCACGGCCCCTCCAGTCCGGCGTTGCCATGGAGACCATGAGCCTGCTTCACCGTGGTCATTGGTTTCTTCCTGCTCACAGACCAGATAGACAAACAACTGGACACACACACACACACACACACACACACACACATACCACTAATTAATAACAATCAAAGCTTATAAAATTTAGTTTTTTTTAATTAAATAATATTTAAGGACAACAAACCGAACTACATCACGCTCTACTACCTGGATTATTTAAAGTTTATTAAAATAATAATAATAATTCAGCTGTAATATATGATTGACACACCCGTCATCCCCGCCTGAAACCATGTGCTCCTCATTGATGAGCTGAACGCAGTCGATGGAGCTCCTTCAGAGAGACACACAGAGATGAAGTGTGTGTTACAGATGCAGGGGAAAAAACTGTGTCAGTGTGTGTTGTGTCGTGTGTGTGTGTGTGTGTTGTGTCGTGTGTGTTTCGTGCTCAGACTGACTCGTGGCCGTAGAAGACGAGCTGCGTCTCCTCTGCGATCTTCCACACTCGAATCGTTCGGTCGCGTCCCCCCGCCGTCACACACCGCTCCCGTCCAAGGCAGTCCAAAGCCGTGATGGAGTCCTGATGCCCGAACCTGACGAGGACAGGACACGTGTTTAAAAAAAGATAATGATTTAAAAAAAAAGATAAATAAATATATAATAAAAAGTCTAGTTTATGTCACAGACAGGAGTGATTTACTATAACACACACGGAGCAGGAACACATCCTGCAGTGTGCGCGTGTGTGTGTGTGTGTGTGTGTGTGTGTGTGTGTGTGTGTGTGCACTTACAGAGTTTCTACATAAGCATTCTCATCCACGTTCCAGACTTTGATTGATCGATCGTGAGACGCGCTGTACAGGTCATGTGTTCCTCTCCTGAACGCCAAACCCTGATACAGAGAGTAATCAATACAGAATATATTACACACACACACAACATTCGAATCAAAGCAAGACTTTTTTCAGTATAACACAACTCAGTTATGAGTGAAAATGGGAAGGGGGAAAAAAAAAAATGATTTTTTTCACTTATTGCGATTCTTTTGTCAACACACTGACTCCTAAATCAATTGTTAAAGGGGACATACGGTGCTACATGCACTTTTTCAAGCTGCACAGCGATTTTCTTTTAGTTTATTAAAATAAGATGCCCCTTCTGAAATTAGGCCGCTCCCACTATAGTTGATGGGGCGGGTCTTTGCTAAAACACCAGTGTCAGAGTTAGAAGAAAGCTGTCGGTACGCTTTTCTGGCGCCAGGAGAGACTCAGTCAAACACACACACACACACACGTTGTCGGTCAGAAAGGTCTCTGTTTATTAACAGCAAAAGATGGGTTTATATATGTTTGACTAAACGCCTGTGCTATAGACATATGTTACTACAAATGAACCATTGTAAATGTCCTGGAGAGATCCCGAAAAAACAATGCTTCGCGTGTATAAGGTCGCGGGTTGAATAGCCGGCATTTCCATGAGGTAGCCATTAATCCCTCGCGGTCTAGTGGTTAGGATACGGCGCTCTCAGTGCAGCGGCCCGAGTTCGATTCCCGGTCTGGGAAGGCAAAAAAGTTTTACAACCAGATTCACATGTAAAATTATATATTTATATTTCCCCTATATTTTGTAATATTTTTATTATGCCCTTATTTGTACAGTTTATTGTACTAGTTAAATTTATTTTCTTTAGTATTTCTTTTTATTGATATTTATTCCTTACGTATAAGCTTTTATTTTCTTTTTAAGGTCACTGGCTGTCATATAAGCATTTCACTGCATATCATACTGTGTATGACTGTGTATGTGACAAATAAAATTTGAATTTGAATCAAAGGAGAGGAGGAGAGAGGGGGAGAGAGAGGGGGAGAGAGGGGGAAAGAGACAGAGTATGGGAAGGTGAGCATGAATGAACAGATGTAAGAGGAGACAGGAAGATAGCAGCAGGGAAGATTTAACACGTTAATATCAGATCTATGAGGAAGAGAGCAAGAGAGTAGAAATAACTCCTTTATATATAAAATAATTCTAACATCATGTAAAATTATTTTTAACTGTTTTTTAAATATTTTTAACTGTTGTCAAAGCTATACCCCACTTGTATTGTGAAGACACGCCCCACAAAACTGGGGGGCGGGTTCAGTAGAGGTCATTAACATTTAAAGGAGCATGTACTGAAACAGGTTGCTGAGAACAGAGCTACTTTTTACCAGGTAAAAGTCATGTTTTTTTAACACAACAATTGAGAATTTTTAATTAAAGTATATTACAAACTTTTCATTAGGACCCTAAAGAATCATATTAACTTATGCAAAAATTGAGACTATGTCCCCTTTAAAAATATTTTTTCATTTATATGTTTGCATTTTGAGGCGGTAGCATGTTGATGTTCCTCTATGATCCTGCAGGTGGCGCACTCTAAAGTACAATGGAACCTTGGATTACAAGCATAATTCGTTCCGGAAGCGGCTCGTATTGGTTTACACTCGTAAACCACATCTACTTTTCCCATAATAAATAATGGAAATTCAATTTAATCGTTCTACAGCCGAAAAAATTAACACAGAATATTAAGTAAAAATAAAACAAATTAACCTGCACTTTACCTTAAAAAAACTTAAAAATAAATCCAGACAGATAAGTGTTTCCGTTTATGCGGCAAGGCGCTGTGTGTGTGTGTGTGTGTGCGCGCGCACGCGGAATTTGACGCCATTTCACAAACATACACTAAAGGTGAGAGTGTGTGAGAGAACCGGCACGGCGTCAAATTACACGATCGCACGCACACACAAACATAACGGCAGGCTGAGTGAGAAAATGCATGCACGAATGTTTATTATACCAGAAAGAGACGAAAAAATCATTGGTTCAGTTGTGATCACGTGACGCTCGGCATCAAAACAAGAAGAGCATGCGTGATACATGATATTCGATGCTCGTAAACCAAGACAATGCTCGTTTTTCAAGTCAAAATGTATTACAAATCTTTGCTTGTCTTGCGGAACACTCGTAAACTGCGTTACTCGCAGGTTTCACTGTATTCACATACTGGCAGGCAGCACTGTGTCCTGTGTGGTACTCTAAAATCTAAAAAATAATAAATCTAATGGTCACCTGGGTATCATGACATCATCGTTTCGGGCGCTCCCTGGTGATTCCCATCTCCAGTTCTGAGAATCAAACCTCCCTTTATTTCTTTATATAAACTCCTGCTACACTAATATACCGTCTTTTACTAATGCTTGGACACCATCTAGATAAAAAGTTCTCAGTACTCAATTACACTGCCTGTCTGATTCATGTCTGAAACGCCGGCCTCCCAGGAACTCCTTCAATCTCCCAAACATGTGGAAATGCCACTTGCACCGTCCACATGTTTTTCTGCGTCTAAGAGTCTCATCAGCGTACTGTGCTTGAAGTCTTCTGTAAATGTCGATCACTTCTACACCTTCAATCACCTGATTTATCATAAGTCCCGGTTTGACCCGAACGCCCCTCATACACACGTATGAGAACTGTACTATAGAAGAAGAAGAAAAAAAGAAAGGAAAAGGGAAAATATTTGTGTGCATGAGGTATGAGCGTGAGCATCTCCTCACCGATACGGCGCCTCTGTGTCCCGTGAAGGTGTACAGGTGTTTACACGTAGCAGCGTCCCAGATCATGATGAGCTTGTTCATGTCTCCGGTGGCCTGGGACAGAAGAGACAGGTTCAACGTTTCACTAACATTTTAAGGATACAAAGTTCACGAGCCGATTATCTGGATTCGGATTATATAAAAACGCACAGTATAACATCAAACGGAGTGTTTATAATTCTGAAAATCTCTGGTTTTGAGCTGCGAGTGCTCCTTTAAAACCCTGTGCTTTTTATTAGGGTTATTATAAATATAATTTTCACACAGAAACACACACACCATCATAATCTGAATTAATCTGAGGTCTATTTCTCTCTCCTCACCAGGTATTTGCCGTCAGATGAAATGGCCATGCAAAGGACGTGTCCCGTGTGTCCGACGTGCCGCTCCTCTGTCCCCTTCCTCCCTCCTGCGATCTTCTGAACCTTCCTCCCGCTCTCCACCTCCCCTACACACACACACACACACACTATTAGAGCTACTGAATTCCTTACACAAACTTACATTTTTACCCAGACGTCCCTCGAAAGAAAGTGAATGAGCGGTGCAACTTTTTCAGTGAACATCCACACTCCCTGTAAATCTAAAGATTTTTTTATGAATATTAAGCCATGACGACTCCCTGGAACACTAGAAACCGTTCTGAAGTCTGCGTGTGATAGTTACATTTGATGATGGAACAATCTTTAGACGAGGAGAAGATGTGTTTCTCGTCCGGGGTGATGACCAGACACGTGACGGCGAGCTTGTGTCCCCTCAACAGGCGGATTTCTGTAGGATCCGGCGCTAAGAGCTGGACACCAGGACGAGACGGAGACACGATCAGAACGACATCTTTTTTTTAACATAATCATCACCATGGTTACGCAGACCATAAGATAAAACGGGATGTCTCGGCTCACCTCTTCTGCGATGAGTCTCTGCAGTTTACCCCTCTGTTCCAGCTGTTGAGAGAAGAACAATGTAGAATTTCAATAAAAGCTTCAGTAGTTTTACTGATTAATCCAGATGAGGAAGAAGACGGCGTACCACGTCCTCACGCAAGCGTCCAGCTATCAGGTCCGACTCGAACTCCTCGTCCTCTGCCTTCTTCTCCTCTGCACACCAAAAACATACAATTATAATCTATACAAACTGATGGAGCTTCAGGAGGGTTTCAGTTGTGTGAGGCTTTCTGTCCAGATGTGAACGATATCTGACAAGTTTTCTAAATCATAATTGGGTGAAACCTTTATATATATCAAAAAATTAGTCTAATGAAAGTCTAAAGTTTATCAGTACATTACAGAAAATAATGAACTTTATCACAATATGCAAATTTTTTGAGAAGGACCTGTACTTCATACAGTATGTCTGTTATTTCAGAGTGAAATGATGAACTTAAACAAATCGTAATATTAAAGAAATTTAGGATTTAGTTCAGAAGTTTTGGAAGTGAAGCACCAGATATCAGATTTAATATAGGAAACTTGGCCCATTCTGAATGTGAGACGATATCCGATCAGCGTTCAAGCCTGAAGATGATAACGAAGCCAAAAATGTAACCTTTAGATATTTTCCCTGCTTATATAGACTCACTAAAACTCATTGACCGAGATCACACACGGACAACAGCAGCGCATGACGGCTCCTGGTGGCTGATCACAGCTTCACCCACCTTCCTCTCTCAGCTGCTCGAGGTAGAGCTTAGCCAGACGCAGCTTCTTCTCCTGCGGCGTCTCCTCGATCTCCTCATCCTCCTCCGCCTCCTTCTTCTTTCGACCCCGTATTTCATCGCTGTAACAAACAGAGAGACGGGTTACTGTACAGACTGTAGACGATCTACATTATTACAGAAGGTGTGTGGTTTGTGTGTGTTTGGTGCTTTTTCACTAAGGTGGCTCACTTTTCGTTTTCTGAGTCGCTGGAGATTTCCTCATTCAGGCGCTTGTTGAGTTTTTTTGGATGGCCTTTCCCACCCTGATCAGCCTAAAGACAGAAAAATAAACACACAGTCAGTGCAGAGAATATACACAATACTGTACACACATTACAGCCAGCACAAACAGCTTACAGGCAACTTAATCTGCACTTATTTATATACTAACTAAATGTTTTATATGTTTAAACACACGCGTGCAGGTTACTGTAAGCCACAAGCGAATTCTGATCCTGTGCTATACTATTATTCTATACTATACTATTATTCTATACTATACCATACTCAGATCCTATACTATAGCCTATATACAGATCATACAGTAAATACTATACACAATACTGTACAAAAACACAACACTGCAGCACTAAAAGCTTACCATGTAATTTAATATGCACTATTTATACACTAACTGTGGAGATACACAATTTTACAGTTTTATCTTTTTAAAGGCTTGTAAGCAGGTTACTTTAAGCTAATACTATATCCTAAAAGCTACATGCAGTTTAATCTGCACTTATGTAAACACTATCTGAGGTGAATTATAATAATGTTTCCTGTTTAATAATAATTGGTCTGTTACTGTTAGCCACATGCTAGCTCAGATCTTACTTTTCGCTTCGCTCCAGCAGACTTTTCACTTTTCCCAGCGGCCACCGAGGCGGATTTTTTCTTTATAAAAAAAGACATGATTAATAAACTACAAACTATACGATTTTACTCTGACTTTAGTAAACTACACCGGATTAATTCATCTAATCTTCACTGTTAGCTCACGTATTAAAGTCCCACATGGGTCACTTCCACATGTTCATATCGTCTTCCGGTTTTTCCTCGGTAGACGAGTGTGTGCGTGAGTGAGCGCGTGTTTGCTCGCTATCGCCCCCCATCGGACCGGAGGTGCACAGGGACGAACGATTCACTAAACAAAACGATTCACTGTTGAAGTTAAACAAATCTTTAATGTAGATCGACCACGAATCGTCTAAATAACACTAAATGAGTCATCGAGTCACTATGTAAGCAAATAATTTAAATGAATAATTAATCCATTATTAACAATTATGATTCACTTAAAATAGATACCGAGATTCACTTTAGTGAACCGAGTCACTTAATTGGATCGTTTGCTTTTCAAAGAGAAAAAAAACACACCTGCACCAATAGATATTAATTAGGAAAGCTAAACTGAATATTTTTTACTGGGATTAATTAATATTTTCACAGCTGAAATAACATCGCAGAAGTGAACTTTAACGCTTTTCTAAATATTTGTTTATTAATTTTTTTCTAGCATCTTTTTGGAGGTTTTAACATGCTGAAAAATCTCATATACACTTGCACGTGTACGTGTGAAATCTGGTACACATTTACCTCTTTTTAAGCTGAACAACTTTCGCTATGCATCTCACGCGCTCTACTCAACGGAAAGTCTGTTATTTTGGGTTGTTCGCAAAACGCACCTAATGGAATTTGATACGTCGCTCCTAGGGGATTTATGCGATCGGCACCAAACAAGGCCAATATGAGGATGAAAAAATAGCAACAAATGGATGTTTGATATCTTAAACAGTTCTGCTTGTGGCGATACCTTCCACTTGTTTATTTTTTCCAGATTTTCTCCCTAATTTAGTCGTTTCCAATTCCTCCCCGTCACTAGGGGGCGCCCACATTAAGACTACTACTACCACTCAGTCGGGAGGGCCAGACTCGGAGGACAGCGCTATCCGCTCCTTCCGCTTGCGTGAGCGCACAGACGCCCCTGATTGGCTGTAGAGCTGTGATTAATGTCAGAGCACGAAGTACCTCTCATCCCTCCCCTCTGAGAGAGCTCGGCCAATGAGCTCTCTCTAGACCTCGAGAGGTTACAGCATCACCCGGGAATCGAACTCGCGATCTCCGGATGCTAGGGCGAGCACGTTACCACTGCGCCACTCGGAGGGCCGATACCTTCCACTTATGCCAAAAAGAGGCTGATAACTTCCTGAGTGATAGCATATTAAGCGACATCACATTGAATGACCCTCAGGAACCCCCACACAAGATTTTGCTGTATAGCGCATACACACTTGCACATATGCACATGAAACCCGGTATACATTTAGAGCTTACTGAGCCAAACAACTTTCGGACTGCATGTCCTGGGCTCCACTCAAAAGGAAGTCAGTTATTTTGGGTCGTTCTGAAAAAACGCACCTGATGGATTCTGATGTACGCCTCCTAGGGGATTTATGTGATCGCCAGCAAACTGGGCCGTGATCTAAAGACAAGGATGAAAAATTAAAGAGGGATCTTCTTTGATATATATATCCATAATATCAGATATAGTGTGTGACATGTGCAAGTTGCTTGCAACTATAATAATTCATTCATTCATTCATTTTCTATACCGCTTAATCATGTGTTCAGGGTCGCGGGGGACCTGGAGCCTATCCCAGGAGACTTCGGGCACTAGGCGGGGTACACCCTGGACAGGGTGCCAATCCATCGCAGGGCACACACACATACACACACTCACACACCCAATCACACACTACGGGCAATTTGGGAACGCCAATTAGCCTAACCTGCATATCTTTTGGACTGTGGGAGGAAACCGGAGTACCCGGAGGAAACCCACCAAGCACGGGGAGAACATGCAAACTCCATGCACACAGAGACGGGAATCGAGTCTGGCCGGGGAATCGAACCCAGACCCTGGAGGTGCAAGGCGACAGTGCTAACCACTACACCACCGCGCCGCCCAACTATAATAATGATATTGGTATTTCTCCTATAAATGCAGACTAATAAGTAAAATGTGTTTTATTGTTCAAGGTCTCAGGTGGACAGACTGTTTTGGAGTTTTTTCGTGTCACAGGAAGCTAGTGTAAGCGAGGAGAGAGTAAATAAAATCCTCGGCTCTAAAAGTTTTATTGTAGAGTTTAATTCTCACTGAGACTCTACACACTCTGCTGTTCTCTCGCTCACGACTCGAGTAATGAACAGTGTTTAATATGTTACTATTCTGTGTTTGTTCTTGTGTGTGATAATGTGCTCCTTAAAATCGTACAAACAGGAAGGGAGCTGTTGAAAAGCTGTTGAAAATAAGCTCTCACATTACATAAGTCCCACATTATAGGTGGCGGTGCGCCTCCCCTTGACTTCCTCGATTCCAATTTCCTGTCCATGTGGTGAACCGAGAAAAACTCACGTGGTCCGTCACTGCTGGGTTCAGCCATGTCTCAGTCAAGCTCTCGGAGATTGCAGTCCCGAATGTCTCTCTGGAGATTAATCCTGGCCCTGAGGTCATTGATCTTGTTTGACAGTGACTGCACCCTGCCCAAGCCCAAGCACCCTGTGCCATCGCCACCCCGGGCGCACCGCACAACTTGCCCATATCACACACTATATAGGGGAGGATGTGTGTGAGAGATGTCAGTTTGGGCCCTAAATATTCTGGATAAATTCTGGATACATTTAAACTACCTTCTTTTTTTCTTTAGATTACAGTCATTGTTGGCATTCTAATATATAGCAAAAAGACACTTTTATAATACAACAAAGGTTGGATGTCTTTGGAAAGAGACACACTGTTTGGTTATCAGTGTGGTAGTATAAAGTATTGAACTTAATGGCAGACAGTCCCCTTTAATGCAGTGTCTGGACTGTACCGTGGGTACAGAATAGAATCCCATTTACAATGATCACATTTTGAAATAAAGACAGACACAGTTTGTGTTTTTGTGTTTTATCCAGCTGTATTTACACAGTGCCACTTGTAACATTAAAGTGAAAGATTTAACATCAACATGTCAGGAGGAAAAAAAATAATAAAACAGAATCATTGGGTTGGAAAAGGATCACCCTCTTGTCCCAGTATTTTGTTGCACCACGCTTTGCTTTAATGCTTTAATTACAACCTTTAGTCTGTTGGGATATTTCTCTACTAATGTTGCACATCCAGACTTTCCATATGCCAGGAAAAATAGAATTTATATATAATTCCTACATAATCGCTATAAAAATATCTATCTTATAAAAATGTTACCATGCAAAACTGGCTGGACAGAATGTAATGAAACTTTTGCAGTATATAGATCTCTGTCTGAAGTTTAACCTGCACCATAAGTTGAGTAAAAGTGATGTTATAAACAGTTATGTGGTGGATTTAATAATCTACTGTATAATAATCTACTAATGCGCTACTGTCTCAATGTAAACAAACACCTGCACCAATAGATATTAATTAGAAAAGATAAAGTGAATATTTTGACTGGGATTAGTTGATATTTTCACTTTGTCTGAAATAACAGCGCTGAAGTGGTATAAGTGAATTTTAACACGCTGGAGTCGTTTTAAGACAAAACTTCATCTTTATCTGATCGACTTTTTCCATTTCTCATCTGTGATTCTCTCTCCGATTACCGAACAGGGAGTGTATTTGTCTGAGCACCAAAGAAGGACAACTTACAGAATGTCATTTCTGTCTATTAATAAGTTAGACAGAGAGTTCTGCTGTACAGAAAGACACACAGACGTGGACGTGGGGCTTCAACCTCAAATAATCATAATAATAATAATAATAATAATAATAATAATAATAATAATAATAATATCATTGATTACATTAACGATCAGCAGATTATCATTAGCTTTAACCTTTTATACTATTTCTACAAACTCTTTAACTGTAAACTCCAGCCAGTCATTTAAAAATGTTTTGGTTCATTCAGAAATTGACACATCAAGTTATTTTCATAGACTCACTCAGTCCGAGTCAGACCTTTCCCCTGTTCTGGTGGGTCCAGAGCCTGTCCCAGGAACACGGGGGCGTGAGGCGGAAATATACGAGATGGTGTCATAAAGATTCGAGACTAGTTTTGTAACAGTCCAGCAGGTGGCAGCACTAGACTGCACACACACACACACACACACACACACACACAGTCACAGCTCATCATCATTTCCAACCTTTGTGGCATTGAACATCGAGAATTCGTCTCCAGGGGCCAGAACGTTAATAGCGACTTCTACTGCCAGGTGCGACGGCATCTGATGGAGGACATACGGTGAAAAGACGGAGCTGATCTCGAAACCTCGGAACCTGAGATCTTTTTGATCCCACCTTGTACCCTGAACCCACAGACAACAACATGCTCAATAACAATTAAAATCACTGCAGATTGAAACATTAATACTTTGTGTACAACTTTTTGACATCACATGCCTACACACACACACACACACACACACACACACACACACACACACACACACACACACAAGATAGCAATGAAAATAATAACTCGAAGCACTACAGGTCGGTTAAACAAGAGCCGGTCTGAAAAGACAACTCAAAATGGACAATATGTGCCTGTTACTGCCATATACTGTGTGTGTGTGTGTGTGTGTGTGTGTGTGTGTGTGTGTGTGTGTGTGTGTGTGTGTGTGTGTGGGAGACAGTAATAAAGAGGAGGAGGTCTAGAGGCCATCTTCTCTTTTCTTGTTCTCACTTTCACATGAATATGTGATTAACTGTTGCTACTGGTTACACCCCCAGCCCACCACACTCACACACACACGCACACACACACACACTGGCCAGCTGTTTTGTCTCCCCATGTGTGTATGTGTGTGTCACTCTGTCTTAGAGCATCAGTGGCGTTGTTCACCTGCTGCCTCAAACCCACCTGGTGTTTACTGCTAAGCAATAAACACTGCTTGTGTGTGTGTGTGTGTGTGTGTGTGTGTGTGTGTGTGTGTGAGAGAGAGAGAGAGAGAGAGAGAGAGAGAGGGAGGACAGAGAGAGTGGACTTACTCTAGCGACGCGCACATCCCTCCAGTTCCACTTAAATGCCTCCCGCTCTACATAACGGTGTTGCTTCTGCTGAATCTCCTGTTCCTTATTGTAACCTCTGGATAAATGCGCACATCTGGCTGTAAGCTCGTCTTTCGAAGGGATTTCATAGACCTTCAGTGAGCACAAGGTGAGATTTATGAACTTAATTTTTATATTCTTCATGATCTGGTCACTTGAATCCATGGTGACGTTCACAAGATCAAATTAGTTTTATAGACTAATGGTCTTGGTTTCAGTGTCATTACTTTAACAATTTAGCGACAACCACAATCAGGTCAATTGACTCTAGGATAAGTTAAAACTCTAGGATAAGTTCATGACTTAGACAAGATAGAGTCATGAGTACACAACAGATATGTCACCGCAAAAAGTGTGTGTGTGTGTGTGTGCATATGTGTGTGTGTGTGTGTGTGTGTGTGCACGTGAGACCTGCCGGCACACCTGGTCTTGTGTAAGGCTAATGGATGTTAATGAAGGCAGCCCGCGTGTCCAGCGCACTCCTTAATGAGGATGAAGAGTAAACAGCACTTCCTCGGCCCAGGCGGCCGCCTCTCGCCGCTCTTAATCATTCAGCACAGATCAGTTTTCTGGAAAGTGATTACGTTCACAGAATAGGGATCGAATCTTGGGGTACGGATTAAACCAGCTCTCGGTTCTAGTGCCAGGGACTCAACACAACTACATTTAATATGGTAGCAGAATAACTGTAACATCTTCAGAATCAGAATCAGAATCAGAAAGAGTTTTATTGCCAAGTACGCTTGCACGTACAAGGAATTTGTTTTAGTGACGGAGCTTCCAGAACAAAAAATACAAATGACAAGACAAAAACAGCATGACGCAAAAAAAAAAAAAAAAAAATTTTAAATGGTTTACATCAAATGGAGTACGATGTGAGATACTTTTAAATAAGTTACATAAGTTACATGATAATAATAATGATAATAATGTATAAACCTCATGCAGTTTGGCCCAGAAGTCCTGATCCACAGGCAAAACATGTACTTACAATTAGTAAAATTAGAGCAACTGCTCATACGGATGGCTTCTGACTTCTTCTTGGCACTTGTGTGTACACGCCGAATACAAGAACACTGTACGTTTCTTAATGTTTCAGAACTGACGTTTTTCCACGCAGAGATGAAATCCTCCTTAAGTGTTATTGAAATACTCCTTCAGGTTATTCCAGGTCAAATCTGATAGACTCCTGATTTCACATGATCCCAGAGAAAAAAGTTGAGTGGTGTAAGGTCTGGTTCTGTTGTAATGTAAGATTCAAAGCCATCTTGGGTGTAAAATAAAACGGAGAAGGAGACCCAAAAAAAATCTGAGGATTATAAAGAAGAATTTCGGATAACAACGATGGCATAATACGAGAAATTTAAGCAAGTGGTGGTATAATATTACTAGTCTAATCTAATGAAAATATTATTTAATGGCAGTATAATAATATATACCTAACCATATTATAATGCTAAGAGTTTAATATAATGATGGTATACTGTAATACCAGTAATCTCACATATTGGGTGTATATTATCAATAATCCCACCTAATGGAAGTCTAATCTAATGGAAGATTCATCTAATAGTGGTAAAATACCTGTAGTCTAATCTAATCAAAGGTCAATTTAATAAAAGTTTATATATAGGTGATATCGTGTTTAATCTAATTGTTGTATAATACTAGTAATCTAACTAAATATCGTACATTAATACACGTATCGTAAATTAATAGTCTAATTTAATGTTAGTATAATCATTTAAGGATCTAATGGAAATCTAATCTAATGGAAGGTTAATCTAATAAAATATCAATCTAATCTAAAGGTGATTAAACTACTTGTGGTAGAATACCAGTAATCTAATCAAATGTAGTATAAAATTAATAGTCTAATCTAATGGTGGTATAATCATTCATTATAATGTAATAGGAGTATAATATCAGTAATCCAATCTAATGGAAGTCTAATCTAATGGAAGGTTAATCTAATAGTGGTATAATATCTGAAGTCGAATCTAATCTAAACAATGATTAATCTAATAAAATATGAATCTAATCTAATGGTGTTTAATCTAATGATGGTGTAATAACAGTCGTCTATTCAAATGTAGTATAAACTTAATAGTCTAATCTAATGTTAGTATAATAATTTAAGTAGTATGTAATGGGAGTATTATGTCACCAGTGTAATAGAAGTCTAATCTAATGGAAGATTGTTGTACTAGTGGTATAATAACCATAGTCTAATCTATTCACAGATTATTCAAATAAAAGGTTCATATTATCTAATCTTGGTATAATATCAGTAATCTAATCTAATTTGTCTATAATAATTTAAATACAATCTAATGTAATAAAGAATGAATAGTCTAATCTAATAGTGGTATAACAATTTAAGTATAATGTAATGATAGTATAATAGCAGTGATCCAATCTAATGGAGGATTAATGTAATAGTGGTACAATAGTCTGATCTGATGGAAGGTCAGTCGAACAAAAGGTTAATCTAACGGTGGTACAATATGAGTTGTCTAATGTAATAGATGTATAATTGAATGTTATTCCAATAACAAAAAAAAAAAAAAAACAGTAGAACCCACACGTGTCCAACAAATGAGGTCAGCTGACAACCTGAATATAAATTGAATGACCAGGTTTTTCCATCACTGGGTTTTTTTTTTCTAGGCACTAGACAGAAGTGGTCAGACATGGATCAGATAAGGATTAAACAATGTGTTGAAGAAAATAAGTAAAAATGAGATCTCTTTAGTTTTTATCTGTGTAACATGCTTCAAAAAACTCAGCCTCATGTATATGATTTTCATTAGCTGTATGATGTCTGATGCATGACTTATGTCGGCCCACGCTCAGCACAACATAAGAGGAGAAGCTCAGCACAGCAATAAGAGGAGAAGCTCAGCACAACATAAGAGGAGAAGCTCAGCACAACATAAGAGGAGAAGCTCAGCACAGCAATAAGAGGAGAAGCTCAGCACAGCATAAGAGGAGAAGCTCAGCACAACATAAGAGGAGAAGCTCAGCACAACATAAGAGGAGAAGCTCAGCACAACATAAGAGGAGAAGCTCAGCACAACATAAGAGGAGAAGCTCAGCACAACATAAGAGGAGAAGCTCAGCACAGCAATAAGAGCAGGTTGCTTAGTATCTTTCGACTGTACATAATAATGTAGTAGAATGAGCACATGGACATAATCCTGTGATATATTTATCAGTGTGGTTAAATCTGATTAGTCTGACTGGTAACACCTAGAATTTAATGGATGGATGGCTTTTGTATATGAATAGAATATCTTTTAAGGAAAGATGCGCTCCACTTCAGCGCTGTTATTTCAGAACTAATCCCAGTAAAAAATATTCAGTTTATCTTTTCTAATTAATATCAATTGGTGCAGGTGTTTTTATTACACTGATCAAGTAGTGCATTGGTAGCTTGTTTTATAGTAGATTATTAAATGTTATGAGCATCGCTTTAAATTTTTATCTGGCACATAACAGCTCATACAGTAACTTCAGTTCTACTCAACACCGTCATCGAATTTTAGGCAAATATCTAAGGACTGGTTTGTTTACATTTTGTCAGGCTGGACAGACAGACAGACAGACAGACAGACATCTATTTGTTTCTTAATCTTTTTTTATATAGATGAAAGAAATTAAGGCTTTGTGGATTTTTTGGTTCATACCCAGTAGATCAATAATCTCAGCCTCAGAGCTGATCAATTATCAGATTGGATCTGAAATCCCGTCTGGTTCATTCCCGAACAACACTCCTCGCTATACGCACCAAACGCAGCTTGGTTAGTTATTAGCGTTAGTCCTCCTCTCACCATTGGCTAAAAGACTATGATGGTGATGATCAGTTCTTAAACACTTAAGTCCAGCGATTAGCGCGGCACTGTTTAGAAAAAGAAAAATCAGAATCGTCTTATATAACCGTCCTAATCTGAAACAGCTCCGTGTCCTGACCTCACGTACCTCGTTAATACGCACCGTGCACCAAACTCGGTCCATTAGAACAGATTAGTGAGGATAAAATCAGAAACCTGCCACATGGCCTGAACTAATGAGACTGGAGCAGTGAAGCATTCTGGGAGGATTCTAAGAAGAGCACAGAACACACGTGATGCTCATGTGATGCTCATGTGATGCTCATGTGTGTGTGTGTGTGTAGGTGAGAGAGTTAAACACGAGGTAATATTTTATGTTTTGTACTCGCCGTCGTTATCAGCGTTTCTCGGCAGACGTGTGTGTGAGGAGTGTGTACAGAGATAAAGCTCTTCTGGCTTCCTCGTCCGACACGAGCGAGCGAGCGTAGGAGCCGAGTGTGTAATCCACATCGTTCCTATCCATCACATCCATCCAGATCCACACGGTGATGAAGCTGACAGACACCATGCAGCCGTGATGATGTAATATACTCTACACAAACACACATTTATGACACCCATTAGTGCTTATAAAGTGCATTCACTTCACAACTGTGGCTCAAAAACAACCCTGAGATGATGAACGGACGAACGCGTCCACCATCGAGAGCTTTAGAAGGATTTCAGGTTCGATTCGGAATCTTAGTTGTAATGTGAATAATCACGACACCTTCCACTGAACTGGAAAACGACGCTTTTAATCGAGCAGTGCTTGAGATGTCGATTTTGTGTGTTTGTGTGTATGTATGTGTGTGTGTGTGTGTGTGTGTGTGTGTGTGTGTCCTGGATGAGCTGTATTACGAGAGCATTTTGTATGAGTGTGTGGGAGGATGTTTCTGTGTGCGTGGGGGTTTTGTACGCGTGTGTGTTTTAGAGAGAGAGAGAGAGAACAGTAGAGAGAAAGAAAGGGGATGTGTGTGTATGTGTGTGTGTGTGTGTGTGTGTGTGTGTGTGTGTGGTGAGGTGCAGGTGACAGTGACCTCACTCTAATGGTAATGCCGCTTAGAGCAGAAAAGCCTCCCGCAGCTGCAACCCAACTAAATGCCTCATTATACTCTCCATCAAAAGGTGAGCAGAAGAGAGAGAGACGGAGAGAGAGAGAATGACAGAGAGAGAGAGAGAGAGAGAGACAGAGAGAGAGAGAGAGAGAGAGAGAGAGAGAGACAGAGAGAGAGAGAGAGACAGAGAGAGACAGAGAGAGAGAGAGAGACAAATGAGTCAAACTGAGAGGTGAAAGAGGGAGACAGAAAGGGAGACAAAGAGAGAGAGAGAGAGAGACAGAGAGAGAGAGAGAGAGAGAGACAGAGAGAGAGAGAGAGACAGAGAGAGACAGAGAGAGAGAGAGAGACAAATGAGTCAAACTGAGAGGTGAAAGAGTGAGACAGAAAGGGAGACAGAGAGAGAGAGAGAGAGAGAGAGAGAGAGGTGGAAGCTGGTTTGGGAGGTTAAAGGATAGAAGATAGCCTTGGTCAGCATATGGGTGACGGTTTAAGAGAGAGAGAGAGAGAGCGAGAGTATAAAAAAAGAGATGTACAGTGTGTGTCATGAATAAATCACAGTGATCAAACTCCCACTCTCTCAATTCTGTAACGACTCATCCATGCCATATAAACACTGAACCAAAGGATTATGAGTCTAGAATTAAGCAGAACACAATATGACACACTTACAGCACGAGTATCAAAATAAAAAATTGTGCTCGCTGATGAACCCTGAGGCTTTTACATCGGTGTCATTCCGACAAAAACTCCCACGATTTCAAGAATAAAGTAATAAGAAGATGTCAGGAGTCATGGATGAGATGGATGTTTGTGTGGAATTCTCTCTTTTTTTTGTGATTTTTTCCTGATTTTCTCCCTAATTTAGTCGCGTCCAATTCCTCCCGGTCACTAGGGGGCTCCCACATTAAGGCTACTACTACCCCTCAGTCGGGAGGGCCGAAGACTATCACGTGTTTCCTTCGAACCATGTGACGTCAGCCGACTGCATCTTTTCGAACTGCTCATTCACGCACCGTGGGTTGTAGCACACTCGGAGGAAAGCGCTATCCGCTCCTTCCGCTTGCGTGAGCTCACAGACGCGAAACCCACCAAGCATGGGGAGAACATGCAAACTCCATGCACACAGTCCAGGCAGGAATCGAACCAGGAACCTGAAGGTGCGACGCGCCAGTGCTAACCACTAAGCCACAGAGCCACCTCCTCTTTAGTCCTAATCGTGATTTATAAACACACACACTGAGAAACTACATTGAGAAACTATCTATGAAGTTAGGACTAGGCTATGTAAGATGTACAGATGATCGGGGCATGTGACATGCAATTTCCCGCTGGGAAGTATACCTACATCCATCTATCTATCTATCTATCTATCTATCTATCTATCTATCTATCTATCTATCTGTTTGTCTGTCTATCTAAATGATACTTGAATTGAAGAGTCTTGAATTTGTAGATTTTGTGCTAAGTATATTTTGAAATATTTCAAGCTATATAATTGGAATCAGTCATGTGAAAAAACATCCAGCAACCAACTAACCTGTTATTTCATCAACAGGTCTGTGTTGGACCATGGAGGAATCTGTGACTGTGACCTGCACTGTGTAGAACTATTGTCCAAAGATGGCAGCATCTGGATTCCCTCAGACCCCAAACCTCAACGGAACTCAAGCCAACCACTCACTGGAATATGGGGCGTCCGTGCTCCCTACTCCCAGCATGCAGCTGGGTACGATGTCCAACCCACAGACCCGTCTCCGTGACGCTATGGGTCTGGCGGCCATGGTGACACTAAACGCAGTGGCTCTGTTGGCAAACCTGGCCGTGCTGATCGTGGTGCTCAAGGCGTCACACTTGAGGAAGTACAGCTTTGTGTGGCACCTTTGCGGCGTGGATGTGCTTTGTGCGTCCCTCCTCATGCCCCTTGCCATTGTGTGTGGCTCGCCAATCTTCGCCGGGGTCAACTTTACGCCACTTGAGTGTCGCCTGTATGTCTTCCTCAATGCTTTTCTGATCTCTGCCTCCATCTTCACGGTGACAGCGATCAGCATTGAGCGCTACTACTACATCGTGCACCCGATGCGCTACGAGGCCAAAATGACACCCCGTATTGCTGCCGCGGTCATGGCGATAGTCTGGTTGGCGTCTGCTGTACTTGGTTTGGCCACTGTGTTTGGTTGGCCCAGTTATCGTCACCATAGCGCCATTGCTGCCGCCCATTGCTCACTCCACTGGAGTCACAGTGGGCACCGGCGTGTTTTCTCTATCATCTTCTGCGTGCTTTGCTTTTGTGTCCCCGCCGCCATCATCCTGGCGGTATACGCTAATGTCTACAAGGTGGCTCACACGGCCGCCCGCCACAGGGGACCTCTACCTAGCTGGGTTCCTGCAACACCTCGCCCGAAACACCGCTCTGACTCCGTTAACAGCCAAACCACCATCATTACCAGCAACTCAAGTGCCAGGAGAGGGACCGGGACTCATGCCCCTCGCAGGCCACGCCGGACAGTGGTAGGGGGTAAAGCAGCACTCACGCTGGCTGTCATAGTGGGACAGTTTGTCCTCTGTTGGTTGCCATACTTTGCCTTTCATCTGCATTTGTCCCTGGATGTCGCCCACAGCTCAGCTGATGAGGCAGAAGGCCCTGTCACATGGTTGGCATACTCTTCTTTCGCCGCAAACCCATTTTTCTACGGCCTGCTGAACCGCCAGATTCGAGAAGAGGTGTGCAAGACAATGTGCTGCTGCTGCCGCTCGCCCAGCCGACCCGCAAGGCCCCCGGCATCCGGGCACGATGCCTCGGCACACGAAGACTTCCTGCATTTTCTGAAGCGCAGCAGCTCGATGGAAGCCACGCGCAGCAGTTACAACACTGCGACTCCCAGGAATACACTGGACCAAACTGGGTTCAGGATACCAGGACAGATCCCTGAGGAACTCACCTAGGCTGCTGCTAGATGGCATCCAATTCTGGTACTTTCAATTTGGATTAAAATCTGGAGCATTTAATTCAGATCAAAATCTGAAACGTTCAAATCAGCTCCAAACCTGGAACACTCAAATGGGATCCAAAATCTAAGACATTCAATATGGATCAAAATCTGGAATGTTTAAAATCTGGTCCAAATCTGAAACTTTCAAATGATTGATATGATCCAAAGTTGGAACATTTAAATCATATCTAAATCTAGAACTTTCAAATTGGCATTTAAATTGGATTAAAATCTGCTTTTTAAAATGCTAAAAATGGATCTGAACCTGGAAAGAAAGCAAGATCAAAGAACGTCTGAAATCAGATTCAAATCAATCAACTGAATTTATAACGGTCAAAACAAATCCAAAGCGAAAAACTGCAGAAAAATGGAAAATTCCCCTCCGAATTTTTGCTATTTTAAATAACAGATGTACAGATGTACAAAATCTCTTTTGGGTCCACTTGGTCATGCGAATAGCATGTGATAACGAGTGATACACACAAAACACACACTTTACTGGCGGGTTGTTTATGTCCACTGACTTCACTTCTAATGATGGACCTCACCGATCACTGATGACTATTTGTAAAAGCTTTTATTAGATATTACCAAATTTCTGATCCAGAAGTGAAAAAAAAAAACGATGCAGTGACTCGAATTAGATTGAATCAGATACGTGAAAATAAAATCTGATACACACTGACTGTGTGACGTCAACCTCAGATACTCAGGGTTGTTCTTTTTACAGAGAATTCAAAAAGCGTTCTTAAACATGTGTCACAATAATGGAATAGAATTATCTCGTCTTCAACTGTGGTTTATTCGAAATGAGAACTTTCGGCACGGCCCGTAACAACACGTCTTTATTCATTTGCCTTAAAGTGCGACACAGCTAAAACTCACACAACCTCTTCTTTAAACGCGTCTATTTTGCTATCGGTTTAACACATAGGCTTGTATTTTGGTTCCAGTGTTTGTTGAGTCGTTCGCTGATTTTCTGCACAAAACTAAAGACTCTGTATTAGTGTACACAGTATATTAGGTGGTGTTGATTAATACTGTATTGTTTGAGGTCATATTTTAACGTTCGGTTATATGTGATGTGAGTAGTTTCACGTCGGGTTTACGATATGATGTGAAATGATATTTATTTGGAACTGTATTTATTCAATTTCAAAAGCTGTCTTTTTGTTTTGATTTCTGTTCATTTTTATTTCTTCACTCGGCTCTAAGATCTCCTGTCTCCATGCTGAATAAAATACCCTTCACTCTGTCACGGGGAGTGCGTTACACAACGTGTCTTTGTTTCAGGGGGAAAAAGAAATGATTTAACAGCCTTGGCTGGCGAGCTCCACTGCTGGATAATGTGTCTGTCAAAGTCCAGGAGATACAGAAAGGCCTACTTATCACACTATAGTGCAAAAAGCATAAGTAATGGCCTTATAAATGTCTGCTGCATTTCATCCTCCATAACAACCGAGTAACTAAAATGGCCCATTATGTATCGGTGCCATTTTTTTTGTGCGAACAGTGCTATAACGTGATAATAACATGCTATAAAGTCTGAATTTCATGATGATCTATTCATCCCTTCTTCCTCTCACCTTTACAGCTGTGTCCTTTTAGAAAACTCTTAACGCTAAAAAACACTTCCCTTGGGACAGATCGAGCTTGTTTAATTACAGATCATTAAAAACAAATTTAAAACATGGCGATAGCTTGTATTGTTTAACCCCGCCAGCATTTGAAATGAATAAAGTTAATCAGACATGACATTCAGAATTCAGCTTCATCTTCAATGCAAGTGAACAGATCACATATACATATCATAAGTTATATATTGATGCATCTCTGTGAACAATCTATAAACAAACGTGTGATCAATGCCATTAAAAAATGTATGATGGCATAAAAAATGAACGACAAGCTATTAATGTTCTTGGTTAGCTGAATACTATTTATACATTGAATAGATCTATAACAACAGTACATCACGTAATGCTGTATACCTCCCCATACAATATTATCACAATACCTCTGTGCCGATTCGATTAATATTGCAATTCTATAATTATCACCATTCAATATTTTCTTATCATTTTAAACCTTTAAAAAGTTTGATAATAAAATGTTACCCGTTCCTAATGAGATTTAAGTGAGAGTTTTCTCACTTAAAAACTGAGCACTGCTAACCCTAACCCTAACCCTAACCCATGCAAACTAATTTCAAATACAACAGTTTAACACTTAACTGAGCAGCACGTATCTCTGTCATTCTCCATAATTATTATTAAAAAAAAACCTTTGAAAATAATTCACTCCACATAAAAATGTGTAAATAGTTCAGAGAGCGCCACCTGTAGGATTATAAAGAAACTGCAATATCTTACCTCCTGAAACGCCTCCAAAGTCTCAAAACTCAACTTGATAGTGAGCGTGCAGGCAGGAAGGCCTCAAATGCGAATCGTGACCCTGATGCTGATGTGTACAGTTATATAAAAGAAAACCTGGAAAAGCTGCAATAGCAGCAGGACCACATGCTACTTGATTAAACATGAAACACACACATACACACTTAAACTTGTAGTAAACTGCATGACCTAAAAAGAAATCTAGCAAAGTGAGATTAAAATGCATTACCGAATGATTTTAGATAAAAAATCTGAACGTATTTGCTGTTAAGTCGGATAATGCATACGGATCGACATGGGTCGTTATGTTATCAATGCAACCGATCATTAGCTAGCCCCATTTTAACATCTTTAGTACAAGAGCAACATCCAGCAGACCTCATCGTGGTCAACGCTTTTATTGTTAATGTGCTCTGATTGAGTGAGCGTTTCAGTAAAAACAAAAATAAGTGTAGGCTGTGGTGGTCTATAGTCCAATATTATAGGAATTAGAGCTTCAAGTTGTACAAGCAGTTGTCAGATCTCACCAGTTCAGATTCCCGACAGTTTGGGGGCTTTTAAACAATAGCCGCATTCAAAGAGTCATCGTTGTGTCTCTGCGTTGTGTATGGAAGGAACTCAGGAATCAGGGTCATTGTTACTGTCCAGGAGCAGAGACAGTGATGGGGCGAGCCAAGATCTGTGTACAATGGGAGAACTTCCATCAGGGAAGAGTGGACTGAAGTTTTGAAACGTGTAATATGCACGACATGCTGACGAGAGATTTAAACATTAGTAAACTTAGAGTAGATCAGACCACAGATATCTTATGAAAGTAGATCAGTAGATCAGACCACTAATACAAAATATAGAGTAGATTAGACCAGCTAAATATTATATAAAGTAGATCAGACCACTAATACAGTATATAGAGTAGATTAGACCACCTAAATATATAAAGTAGATCAGACCACTAATACAGTATATAGAGTAGATTAGACCACCTAAATATATAAAGTAGATCAGACCACTAATACAGTATGTAGAGTTGATTAGACCACCTAAATATTATATAAAGTAGATCAGACCACTAATACAGTATATAGAGTAGATTAGACAACCTAAATATTATATAAAGTAGATCAGACCACTAATACAGTATATAGAGTAGATTAGACCACCTAAATATTATATAAAGTAGATCAGACCACTAATAGAGTATATAGAGTAGATTAGACCACCTAAATATTATATAAAGTAGATCAGACCACTAATACAGTATATAGAGTAGATTAGACCACCTAAATATTATATAAAGTAGATCAGACCACTAATACAGTGTATAGAGTAGATTAGACGACTTAAATATTATATAAAGTAGATCAGACCTCTAATACCGTATATAGAGTAGATTAGACCACCTAAATATTATATAAAGTAGATCAGACTGCTAATACAGTATATAGAGTAGATTAGACCACTTACATATTATATAAAGTAGATCAGACCACTAATACAGTATATAGAGTAGATTAGACCACCTAAATATTATATAAAGTACATCAGACCACTAATACCGTATATAGAGTAGATTAGACCACCTAAATATTATATAAAGTAGATCAGACCACTAATACCGTATATAGAGTAGATTAGACCACCTAAATATTATATAAAGTAGATCAGACCACTAATACAGTATATAGAGTAGATTAGACCACCTAAATATTATATAAAGTCGATTAGACCACCTAAATATTATATAAAGTAGATCAGACCACTAATACCGTATATAGAGTAGATTAGACCACCTAAATATTATATAAAGTAGATCAGACCACTAATACAGTATATAGAGTAGATTAGACCACTTAAATATGATATAAAGTAGATTAGACCACCTAAATATTATATAAAGTAGATCAGACCACTAATACAGTATATAGAGTAGATTAGACCACCTAAATATTATATAAAGTAGATCAGACCACTAATACAGTATATAGAGTAGATTAGACCACCTAAATATTATATAAAGTAGATCAGACCACTAATACAGTATATAGAGTAGATTAGACCACCTAAATATTATATAAAGTAGATCAGACCACTAATACAGTATAGAGAGTAGATTAGACCACCTAAATATTATATAAAGTAGATCAGACCACTAATACAGTATATAGAGTAGATTAGACCACCTAAATTTTATATAAAGTAGATCTGACCACTAATACCGTATATAGAGTAGATTAGACCACCTAAATATTATATAAAGTAGATCAGACCACTAACACCGTATATAGAGTAGATTAGACCACCTAAATATTATATAATGTAGAACAGACCATTAATACCGTATATAGAGTAGATTAGACCACCTAAATATTATATAAAGTAGATCAGACCGCTAATACAGTATATAGAGTAGATTAGACCACCTAAATATTATATAAAGTAGATCAGACCACTAATACAGTATATAGAGTAGATTAGACCACCTAAATATTATATAAAGTAGATTAGACAACCTAAATATTATATAAAGTAGATCAGACCACTAATACAGTATATAGAGTAGATTAGACCACCTAAATATTTTATAAAGTAGATTAGACCACCTAAATATTATATAAAGTAGATCAGACCACTAATACAGTATATAGAGTAGATTAGACCACCGAAATATTATATAAAGTAGATCAGACCACTAATACAGTATATAGAGTAGATTAGACCACGTAAATATTATATAAAGTAGATCAGACCACTAATACTGTATATAGAGTAGATTAGACCACCTAAATATTATATAAAGTAGATCAGACCACTAATACAGTATATAGAGTAGATTAGACCACCTAAATATTATATAAAGTCGATTAGACCACCTAAATATTATATAAAGTAGATCAGACCACTAATACCGTATATAGAGTAGATTAGACCACCTAAATATTATATAAAGTAGATCAGACCACTAATACAGTATATAGAGTAGATTAGACCACTTAAATATGATATAAAGTAGATTAGACCACCTAAATATTATATAAAGTAGATCAGACCACTAATACAGTATATAGAGTAGATTAGACCACCTAAATATTATATAAAGTAGATCAGACCACTAATACAGTATATAGAGTAGATTAGACCACCTAAATATTATATAAAGTAGATCAGACCACTAATACAGTATATAGAGTAGATTAGACCACCTAAATATTATATAAAGTAGATCAGACCACTAATAAAGTATATACAGTAGATTAGACCACCTAAATATTATATAAAGTAGATCAGACCACTAATACAGTATATAGAGTAGATTAGACCACCTAAATATTATATAAAGTAGATCAGACCACTAATACAGTATATAGAGTAGATTAGACCACCTAAATTTTATATAAAGTAGATCTGACCACTAATACCGTATATAGAGTAGATTAGACCACCTAAATATTATATAAAGTAGATCAGACCACTAATACAGTATATAGAGTAGATTAGACCACCTAAATATTATATAAAGTAGATCAGACCACTAATACAGTATATAGAGTAGATTAAACCACCTAAATTTTATATAAAGTAGATCTGACCACTAATACCGTATATAGAGTAGATTAGACCACCTAAATATTATATAAAGTAGATCAGACCACTAACACCATATATAGAGTAGATTAGACCACCTAAATATTATATACAGTAGATCAGATCACTAATACAGTATATAGAGTAGTTTAGACCACCTAAATATTATATAAAGTAGATTAGACAACATAAATATTATATAAAGTAGATCAGACCACTAATACAGTATATAGAGTAGATTAGACCACCTAAATATTTTATAAAGTAGATTAGACCACCTAAATATTATATAAAGTAGATCAGACCACTAATACAGTATATAGAGTAGTTTAGACCACCTAAATATTATATAAAGTAGATTAGACAACATAAATATTATATAAAGTAGATCAGACCACTAATACAGTATATAGAGTAGATTAGACCACCTAAATATTTTATAAAGTAGATTAGACCACCTAAATATTATATACAGTAGATCAGATCACTAATACAGTATATAGAGTAGTTTAGACCACCTAAATATTATATAAAGTAGATTAGACAACATAAATATTATATAAAGTAGATCAGACCACTAATACAGTATATAGAGTAGTTTAGACCACCTAAATATTTTATAAAGTAGATTAGACCACCTAAATATTATATAAAGTAGATCAGACCACTAATACAGTATATAGAGTAGATTAGACCACCTAAATGTTATATAAAGTAGATCAGACCACTAATATAGTATATAGAGTAGATTAGACCACCTAAATATTATATAAAGTAGATCAGACCACTAATACTGTATATAGAGTAGATTAGACCACCTAAATATTATATAAAGTAGATCAGACCACTAATACAGTATATAGAGTAGATTAGACCACCTAAATATTATATAAAGTAGATCAGACCACTAATACAGTATATAGAGTAGATTAGACCACCTAAATATTATATAAAGTCGATTAGACCACCTAAATATTATATAAAGTAGATCAGACCACTAATACCGTATATAGAGTAGATTAGACCACCTAAATATTATATAAAGTAGATCAGACCACTAATACAGTATATAGAGTAGATTAGACAACTTAAATATGATATAAAGTAGATTAGACCACCTAAATATTATATAAAGTAGATCAGACCACTAATACAGTATATAGAGTAGATTAGACCACCTAAATATTATATAAAGTAGATCAGACCACTAATACAGTATATAGAGTAGATTAGACCACCTAAATATTATATAAAGTAGATCAGACCACTAATACAGTATATAGAGTAGATTAGACCACCTAAATATTATATAAAGTAGATCAGACCACTAATACAGTATATACAGTAGATTAGACCACCTAAATATTATATAAAGTAGATCAGACCACTAATACAGTATATAGAGTAGAATAGACCACCTGAATATTATATAAAGTAGATCAGACCACTAATACAGTATACAGAGTAGATTAGACCACCTAAATTTTATATAAAGTAGATCTGACCACTAATACCATATATAGAGTAGATTAGACCACCTAAATATTATATAAAGTAGATCAGACCAATAACACCGTATATAGAGTAGATGAGACCACCTAAATATTATATAAAGTAGATCAGACCATTAATACCGTATATAGAGTAGATTAGACCACCTAAATATTATATAAAGTAGATCAGTAGATTAGACCACCTAAATATTATATAAAGTTGATCAGACCACTAATACAGTATATAGAGTAGATTAGACCACCTAAATATTATATAAAGTAGATTAGACAACCTAAATATTATATAAAGTAGATCAGACCACTAATACAGTATATAGAGTAGATTAGACCACCTAAATATTTTATAAAGTAGATTAGACCACCTAAATATTATATAAAGTAGATCAGACCACTAATACAGTATATAGAGTAGATTAGACCACCTAAATATTATATAAAGTAGATCAGACCACTAATACAGTATATAGAGTAGATTAGACCACCTAAATATTATATAAAGTAGATCAGACCACTAATACCGTATATAGAGTAGATTAGACCACCTAAATATTATATAAAGTAGATCAGACCACTAATACAGTATATAGAGTAGATTAGACCACTTAAATATGATATAAAGTAGATTAGACCACCTAAATATTATATAAAGTAGATCAGACCACTAATACAGTATATAGAGTAGATTAGACCACCTAAATATTATATAAAGTAGATCAGACCACTAATACAGTATATAGAGTAGATTAGACCACCTAAATATTATATAAAGTAGATCAGACCACTAATACAGTATATAGAGTAGATTAGACCACCTAAATATTATATAAAGTAGATCAGACCACTAATACAGTATATATTGAGTAGATTAGACCACCTAAACATTATATAAAGTAGATCAGACCACTAATACAGTATATAGAGTAGATTAGACCACGTAAATTTTATATAAAGTAGATCTGACCACTAATACCGTATATAGAGTAGATTAGACCACCTAAATATTATATGAAGTCGATCAGACCACTAATACAGTATATAGAGTAGATTAGACCACCTAAATTTTATATAAAGTAGATCTGACCACTAATACAGTATATAGAGTAGACTAGACCACCTAAATATTATATAAAGTAGATCAGACCACTAATACTGTATATAGAGTAGATTAGACCACCTAAATATTATATAAAGTAGATCAGACCACAAATACTGTATATAGAGTAGATTAGACCACCTAAATATTATATAAAGTAGATCAGACCACTAATACTGTATATAGAGTAGATTAGACCACCTAAATATTATATAAAGTAGATCAGACAACTAATACTGTATATAGAGTAGATTAGACCACCTAAATAATATATAAAGTAGATCAGACCAATTATACAGTATATAGAGTAGATTAGACCACCTAAATATTATATAAAGTAGATCAGACCACTAATACAGTATATAGAGTAGATTAGACCACCTAAATTTTATATAAAGTAGATCAGACCACTAATACCGTATATAGAGTAGATTAGACCACCTAAATATTATATAAAGTAGATCAGACCTCTAATACAGTATATAGAGTAGATTAGACCACCTAAATATTATATAAAGTAGATCAGACCATTAATACAGTATATCGAGTAGATTAGACAACTTAAATATTATATAAAATAGATTAGACAACCTAAATATTATATAAAGTAGATCAGACCACTAATACAGTATATAGAGTAGATTAGACCACCTAAATATTTTATAAAGTAGATTAGACCACCTAAATATTATATAAAGTAGATCAGACCACTAATACTGTATATAGAGTAGATTAGACCACCTAAATATTATATAAAGTAGATCAGACCACTAATACTGTATATAGAGTAGATTAGACCACCTAAATATTATATAAAGTAGATCAGACCACTAATACAGTATATAGAGTAGATTAGACCACCTAAATATTATATAAAGTAGATCAGACCACTAATACAGTATATAGAGTAGATTAGACCACCTAAATATTATATAAAATAGATCAGACAACTAATACTGTATATAGAGTAGATTAGACCACCTAAATATTATATAAAGTAGATCAGACCACTAATACTGTATATAGAGTAGATTAGACCACCTAAATATTATATAAAGTAGATCAGACCACTAATACAGTATATAGAGTAGATTAGACCACCTAAATATTATATAAAGTAGATCAGACCACTAATACAGTATATAGAGTAGATTAGACCACCTAAATATTATATAAAGTAGATCAGACCACTAATACAGTATAGAGAGTAGATTAGACCACCTAAATATTATATAAAGTAGATCAGACCACTAATACAGTATATAGAGTAGATTAGACCACCTAAATTTTATATAAAGTAGATCTGACCACTAATACCGTATATAGAGTAGATTAGACCACCTAAATATTATATAAAGTAGATCAGACCACTAACACCGTATATAGAGTAGATTAGACCACCTAAATATTATATAATGTAGAACAGACCATTAATACCGTATATAGAGTAGATTAGACCACCTAAATATTATATAAAGTAGATCAGACCGCTAATACAGTATATAGAGTAGATTAGACCACCTAAATATTATATAAAGTAGATCAGACCACTAATACAGTATATAGAGTAGATTAGACCACCTAAATATTATATAAAGTAGATTAGACAACCTAAATATTATATAAAGTAGATCAGACCACTAATACAGTATATAGAGTAGATTAGACCACCTAAATATTTTATAAAGTAGATTAGACCACCTAAATATTATATAAAGTAGATCAGACCACTAATACAGTATATAGAGTAGATTAGACCACCGAAATATTATATAAAGTAGATCAGACCACTAATACAGTATATAGAGTAGATTAGACCACGTAAATATTATATAAAGTAGATCAGACCACTAATACTGTATATAGAGTAGATTAGACCACCTAAATATTATATAAAGTAGATCAGACCACTAATACAGTATATAGAGTAGATTAGACCACCTAAATATTATATAAAGTCGATTAGACCACCTAAATATTATATAAAGTAGATCAGACCACTAATACCGTATATAGAGTAGATTAGACCACCTAAATATTATATAAAGTAGATCAGACCACTAATACAGTATATAGAGTAGATTAGACCACTTAAATATGATATAAAGTAGATTAGACCACCTAAATATTATATAAAGTAGATCAGACCACTAATACAGTATATAGAGTAGATTAGACCACCTAAATATTATATAAAGTAGATCAGACCACTAATACAGTATATAGAGTAGATTAGACCACCTAAATATTATATAAAGTAGATCAGACCACTAATACAGTATATAGAGTAGATTAGACCACCTAAATATTATATAAAGTAGATCAGACCACTAATAAAGTATATACAGTAGATTAGACCACCTAAATATTATATAAAGTAGATCAGACCACTAATACAGTATATAGAGTAGATTAGACCACCTAAATATTATATAAAGTAGATCAGACCACTAATACAGTATATAGAGTAGATTAGACCACCTAAATTTTATATAAAGTAGATCTGACCACTAATACCGTATATAGAGTAGATTAGACCACCTAAATATTATATAAAGTAGATCAGACCACTAATACAGTATATAGAGTAGATTAGACCACCTAAATATTATATAAAGTAGATCAGACCACTAATACAGTATATAGAGTAGATTAAACCACCTAAATTTTATATAAAGTAGATCTGACCACTAATACCGTATATAGAGTAGATTAGACCACCTAAATATTATATAAAGTAGATCAGACCACTAACACCATATATAGAGTAGATTAGACCACCTAAATATTATATACAGTAGATCAGATCACTAATACAGTATATAGAGTAGTTTAGACCACCTAAATATTATATAAAGTAGATTAGACAACATAAATATTATATAAAGTAGATCAGACCACTAATACAGTATATAGAGTAGATTAGACCACCTAAATATTTTATAAAGTAGATTAGACCACCTAAATATTATATAAAGTAGATCAGACCACTAATACAGTATATAGAGTAGTTTAGACCACCTAAATATTATATAAAGTAGATTAGACAACATAAATATTATATAAAGTAGATCAGACCACTAATACTGTATATAGAGTAGATTAGACCACCTAAATATTTTATAAAGTAGATTAGACCACCTAAATATTATATACAGTAGATCAGATCACTAATACAGTATATAGAGTAGTTTAGACCACCTAAATATTATATAAAGTAGATTAGACAACATAAATATTATATAAAGTAGATCAGACCACTAATACAGTATATAGAGTAGATTAGACCACCTAAATATTTTATAAAGTAGATTAGACCACCTAAATATTATATAAAGTAGATCAGACCACTAATACAGTATATAGAGTAGATTAGACCACCTAAATGTTATATAAAGTAGATCAGACCACTAATATAGTATATAGAGTAGATTAGACCACCTAAATATTATATAAAGTAGATCAGACCACTAATACTGTATATAGAGTAGATTAGACCACCTAAATATTATATAAAGTAGATCAGACCACTAATACAGTATATAGTGTAGATTAGACCACCTAAATATTATATAAAGTAGATCAGACCACTAATACAGTATATAGAGTAGATTAGACCACCTAAATATTATATAAAGTCGATTAGACCACCTAAATATTATATAAAGTAGATTAGACCACCTAAATATTATATAAAGTAGATCAGACCACTAATACCGTATATAGAGTAGATTAGACCACCTAAATATTATATAAAGTAGATCAGACCACTAATACAGTATATAGAGTAGATTAGACAACTTAAATATGATATAAAGTAGATTAGACCACCTAAATATTATATAAAGTAGATCAGACCACTAATACAGTATATAGAGTAGATTAGACCACCTAAATATTATATAAAGTAGATCAGACCACTAATACAGTATATAGAGTAGATTAGACCACCTAAATATTATATAAAGTAGATCAGACCACTAATACAGTATATAGAGTAGATTAGACCACCTAAATATTATATAAAGTAGATCAGACCACTAATACAGTATATACAGTAGATTAGACCACCTAAATATTATATAAAGTAGATCAGACCACTAATACAGTATATAGAGTAGAATAGACCACCTGAATATTATATAAAGTAGATCAGACCACTAATACAGTATACAGAGTAGATTAGACCACCTAAATTTTATATAAAGTAGATCTGACCACTAATACCATATATAGAGTAGATTAGACCACCTAAATATTATATAAAGTAGATCAGACCAATAACACCGTATATAGAGTAGATGAGACCACCTAAATATTATATAAAGTAGATCAGACCATTAATACCGTATATAGAGTAGATTAGACGACCTAAATATTATATAAAGTAGATCAGTAGATTAGACCACCTAAATATTATATAAAGTTGATCAGACCACTAATACAGTATATAGAGTAGATTAGACCACCTAAATATTATATAAAGTAGATTAGACAACCTAAATATTATATAAAGTAGATCAGACCACTAATACAGTATATAGAGTAGATTAGACCACCTAAATATTTTATAAAGTAGATTAGACCACCTAAATATTATATAAAGTAGATCAGACCACTAATACAGTATATAGAGTAGATTAGACCACCTAAATATTATATAAAGTAGATCAGACCACTAATACAGTATATAGAGTAGATTAGACCACCTAAATATTATATAAAGTAGATCAGACCACTAATACCGTATATAGAGTAGATTAGACCACCTAAATATTATATAAAGTAGATCAGACCACTAATACAGTATATAGAGTAGATTAGACCACTTAAATATGATATAAAGTAGATTAGACCACCTAAATATTATATAAAGTAGATCAGACCACTAATACAGTATATAGAGTAGATTAGACCACCTAAATATTATATAAAGTAGATCAGACCACTAATACAGTATATAGAGTAGATTAGACCACCTAAATATTATATAAAGTAGATCAGACCACTAATACAGTATATAGAGTAGATTAGACCACCTAAATATTATATAAAGTAGATCAGACCACTAATACAGTATATATTGAGTAGATTAGACCACCTAAACATTATATAAAGTAGATCAGACCACTAATACAGTATATAGAGTAGATTAGACCACGTAAATTTTATATAAAGTAGATCTGACCACTAATACCGTATATAGAGTAGATTAGACCACCTAAATATTATATGAAGTCGATCAGACCACTAATACAGTATATAGAGTAGATTAGACCACCTAAATTTTATATAAAGTAGATCTGACCACTAATACAGTATATAGAGTAGACTAGACCACCTAAATATTATATAAAGTAGATCAGACCACTAATACTGTATATAGAGTAGATTAGACCACCTAAATATTATATAAAGTAGATCAGACCACAAATACTGTATATAGAGTAGATTAGACCACCTAAATATTATATAAAGTAGATCAGACCACTAATACTGTATATAGAGTAGATTAGACCACCTAAATATTATATAAAGTAGATCAGACAACTAATACTGTATATAGAGTAGATTAGACCACCTAAATAATATATAAAGTAGATCAGACCAATTATACAGTATATAGAGTAGATTAGACCACCTAAATATTATATAAAGTAGATCAGACCACTAATACAGTATATAGAGTAGATTAGACCACCTAAATTTTATATAAAGTAGATCAGACCACTAATACCGTATATAGAGTAGATTAGACCACCTAAATATTATATAAAGTAGATCAGACCTCTAATACAGTATATAGAGTAGATTAGACCACCTAAATATTATATAAAGTAGATCAGACCGTTAATACAGTATATAGAGTAGATTAGACAACTTAAATATTATATAAAATAGATTAGACAACCTAAATATTATATAAAGTAGATCAGACCACTAATACAGTATATAGAGTAGATTAGACCACCTAAATATTTTATAAAGTAGATTAGACCACCTAAATATTATATAAAGTAGATCAGACCACTAATACTGTATATAGAGTAGATTAGACCACCTAAATATTATATAAAGTAGATCAGACCACTAATACTGTATATAGAGTAGATTAGACCACCTAAATATTATATAAAGTAGATCAGACCACTAATACAGTATATAGAGTAGATTAGACCACCTAAATATTATATAAAGTAGATCAGACCACTAATACAGTATATAGAGTAGATTAGACCACCTAAATATTATATAAAATAGATCAGACAACTAATACTGTATATAGAGTAGATTAGACCACCTAAATATTATATAAAGTAGATCAGACCACTAATACTGTATATAGAGTAGATTAGACCACCTAAATATTATATAAAGTAGATCAGACCACTAATACAGTATATAGAGTAGATTAGACCACCTAAATATTATATAAAGTAGATCAGACCACTAATACAGTATATAGAGTAGATTAGACCACATAAATATTATATAAAGTAGATCAGACCACTAATACAGTATATAGAGTAGATTAGACTACCTAAATATTATATAAAGTAGATCAGACAACTAATACAGTATATAGAGTAGATTAGACCACCTAAATATTATATAAAGTCGATCAGACCACTAATACAGTATATAGAGTAGATTAGACCACCTAAATATTATATAAAGTCGATCAGACCACTAATACAGTATATAGAGTAGATTAGACCACTTAAATATTATATAAAGTAGATGAGACAACCTAAATATTATATGAAGTAGATCATTTACATATTTAGCAGATGCTCTTATCCAGAGCGACTTACATTTTAATCTCATTATACATCTGAGCAGTTGAGGGTTAAGGACCTTGCTCAAGGGCCCAACAGTGGCAACTTGGTGGTTGTGGGGTTTGAACCTGGGACCTTCCAAACTGTAGTCCAATGCCTTAACCACTGAGCTACCCCTGGCCCAGATCAGACCACTAATACAGTATATAGAGTAGATTCGACCACCTAAATATTATATAAAGTAGATTAGACCACCTAAATATTATATAAAGTAGATCAGACCACTAATACAGTATATAGAGTAGATTAGACCACCTAAATATTATATAAAGTAGATTACACAACCTAAATATTATATAAAGTAGATCAGACCACTAATACAGTATATAGAGTAGATTAGACCACCTAAATATTTTATAAAGTAGATTAGACCACTTTATAAAATATTTAGGTGGTCTAATCTACTCTATATACTGTAATCTACTTTATAAAGTAGATTAGACCACCCCCTCCTTGAACCATCACCTTATCGTGGTGGAGGGGTTTGCGTGTCCCAATGATCCTGGGAGCTATGTTGTCGGGGGCTTCATGCCCCTGGTAGGGTCACCCAGGGCAATCTGGTCCTAGGTGAGGGAACAGACAAAGAGTGGTTCAAAAGACCTCTATGAAGAATACAAACTTTGGTAAACGTTTTCCCTCGCCCGGACGTGGGTCACCGGGGCCTCCCTCTGGAGCCAGGCCTGGAGGTGGGGCCCGATGGCGAGCGCCTGGTGGTCGGGCCTGCACCCATGGGGCCCGGCCGGGCACAGCCCGAAGAGGCAACGTGGGTCCCCCTTCCCATGGGCTCACCACCTGTAGGAGGGGCCAAAGAGGTCGGGTGCAGTGTGAGTTGGGCGGTGGCCGAAGACAGGGGCCTTGGCGGTCTGATCCTCGGCTGCAGAAGCTGGCTCTAGGGACGTGGAATGTCACCTCTCTGGCGGGGAAGGAGCCTGAGCTAGTGCGTGAGGTTGAGAAGTTCCGGCTAGATATAGTTGGACTCACCTCTACGCACAGCTTGAACTCTGGAACCAGTCTCCTTGAGAGGGGATGGACTCTCTTCTACTCTGGAGTTGCCCCCGGTGAGAGGCGCCGAGCAGGTGTGGGCATACTTATTGCCCCCCGGCTCGGGGCCTGTACATTGGGGTTCACCGCAGTGGACGAGAGGGTGGCCTCCCTCCGCGTTCGGGTGGGGGGACGAATCCTTACTGTTGTTTGCGCTTATGCGCCAAACAGCAGTTTGGAGTACCCGCCCTTTTTGGGGTCTCTAGAGGGGGCGCTAGAGGGCGTCCCTCCTGGGGACTCCATCGTTCTGTTGGGGGACTTCAATGCTCACGTGGGCAATGACAGTGAGATCTGGAAGGGCGTGATTGGGATGAACGGCCCCCCCGATCTGAACCAGAGCGGTGTTTTGTTATTGGACTTCTGTGCTCGTCACGGATTGTCCATAACGAACACCATGTTCAGGCATAAGGGTGTCCATATGTGCACCTGGCACCAGGACACCCTAGGCCGCAGTTCGATGATCGACTTTGTGGTCGTGTCGTCGGACTTGCGGCCACATGTCTTGGACACTCGGGTGAAGAGAGGGGCGGAGTTGTCAACTGATCACCACCTGGTGGTGAGTTGGCTCCGTTGGCAGGGTAGGATGCCGGTCAGGCCTGGTAGACCCAAACGTATTGTGAGGGTCTGCTGGGAACGTCTGGCAGAGTCCCCTGTCAGGACGAGCTTCAACTCCCACCTCCGGCAAAGCTTCAACCACGTCCTGGGGGAGGTGGGGGACATTGAGTCCGAATGGACTATGTTCCGCGCCTCCATTGTTGAGGCAGCCGACCGGAGCTGTGGCCGTAAGGTGGTCGGTGCCTGTCGCGGTGGCAACCCAAGAACCCGTTGGTGGACACCGGCGGTAAGGGATGCCATCAAGCTGAAGAAGGAGTCTTACCGGGCCTTTTTGGCTGGTGGCACTCCGGAGGCAGCTGATAGGTACCGGCAGGCCAAGCGGAACGCGGCTTCGGTGGTTGCTGAGGCAAAAACCCGGGCGTGGGAGGAGTTTGGGGAGGCCATGGAGAATGACTTCCAGACGGCTTCGAAGAGATTCTGGTCCACCATCCGGCGTCTCAGGAGGGGAAAGCAGTGCATGGTCAACACAGTGTATAGTGGGGATGGTGCGCTGCTGACCTCGACTCGGGACGTTGTGGGTCGGTGGGGAGAGTACTTCGAAGACCTCCTTAATTCCACCAACATGCCTTCCGATGAGGAAGCAGAGTCTGGGGACGTAGAGGTGGACTCTTTCATCTCTGGGGCCGAGGTCGCCGAGGTGGTCAAAAAGCTCCGTGGTGGCGGCGCCCCGGGGGTGGATGAGATCCGCCCTGAGTTCCTCAAGGCTCTGGATGTTGTAGGGCTGTCATGGTTGACACGTCTCTGCAACATTGCATGGACATCGGGGACAGTGCCTCTGGACTGGCAAACCGGGGTGGTGGTCCCCCTCTTCAAGAAGGGGGACCGGAGAGTGTGTTCCAACTACAGAGGGATCACACTTCTCAGCCTCCCCGGGAAAGTCTATTCAGGGGTCCTGGAAAGGAGGGTCCGTCGGATAGTCGAACCTCGGATTCAGGAGGAGCAGTGTGGTTTTCGTCCGGGTCGCGGAACAGTGGACCAGCTCTTCACCCTTAGCAGGGTCCTGGAGGGGGCATGGGAGTTCGCCCAACCAGTCTACATGTGCTTTGTGGACTTGGAGAAGGCATTCGACCGTGTCCCTCGGGGAGTCCTGTGGGGGGTACTCCGGGAGTATGGGATATCGGATTCCCTGTTAAGGGCTGTCCGGTCCCTGTACAACCGGTGTCGGAGCTTGGTCCGCATTGCCGGTAGTAAGTCTGACCTGTTTCCGGTGAGAGTAGGACTCCGACAGGGCTGCCCTTTGTCACCGATCCTGTTCATAATTTTTATGGACAGGATTTCTAGGCGCAGCCAGGGCGTTGAGGGGGTACAGTTTGGTGGGCTCAGGATTGGGTCACTGCTTTTTGCAGATGACGTTGTTCTGTTGGCCTCATCACCCTGTGACCTACAGCTCTCACTGGATAGGTTCGCAGCCGAGTGTGAAGCGGCTGGGATGAGAATCAGCACCTCCAAATCTGAGGCCATGGTCCTCAGCCGGAAAAGGGTGGAGTGCCCTCTCAGGGTTGGGAGTGAGATCCTGCCCCAAGTGGAGGAGTTTAAGTATCTCGGGATCTTGTTCACGAGTGAGGGTAAAATGGAGCGGGAGATTGACAGGCGGATCGGGTCAGCGTCTGCAGTGATGCGGGCTCTGTATCGGTCCGTCGTGGTGAAGAAGGAGCTGAGTCAAAAGGCAAAGCTCTCAATTTACCGGTCGATCTACGTTCCTACCCTCACCTATGGTCATGAGCTGTGGGTAGTGACCGAAAGAACAAGATCGCGAATACAAGCGGCCGAAATGGGTTTCCTCCGCAGGGTGTCTGGGCTCTCCCTTAGAGATAGGGTGAGAAGCTCGGTCATCCGGGAGGGGCTCAGAGTAGAGCCGCTGCTCCTCCGCATCGAGAGGAGCCAGATGAGGTGGCTTGGGCATCTATTTAGGATGCCCCCTGGACGCCTCCCTTGTGAGGTGTTCCGGACACGCCCCACCGGAAAGAGACCCCGGGGAAGACCCAGGACACGCTGGAGGGACTATGTCTCTCGGCTGGCCTGGGAACGCCTTGGGATCCCCCCGGAAGAGCTGGAAGAAGTGGCCGGGGAGAGGGAAGTCTGGGCATCCCTGCTGAAGCTGCTGCCCCCGCGACCCGACCTCGGATAAGCGGAAGAAGATGGATGGATGGATGGAGATTAGACCACCTAAATATTATATAAAGTAGATCAGACAACTAATACTGTATATAGAGTAGATTAGACCACCTAAATATTATATAAAGTAGATCAGACCACTAATACTGTATATAGAGTAGATTAGACCACCTAAATATTATATAAAGTAGATCAGACCACTAATACAGTATATAGAGTAGATTAGACCACCTAAATATTATATAAAGTAGATCAGACCACTAATACAGTATATAGAGTAGATTAGACCACATAAATATTATATAAAGTAGATCAGACCACTAATACAGTATATAGAGTAGATTAGACTACCTAAATATTATATAAAGTAGATCAGACCACTAATACTGTATATAGAGTAGATTAGACCAGCTAAATATTATATGAAGTAGATCAGACCACTAATACAGTATATAGAGTAGATTAGACCACCTAAATATTATATAAAGTCGATCAGACCACTAATACAGTATATAGAGTAGATTAGACCACATAAATATTATATAAAGTAGATCAGACCACTAATACAGTATATAGAGTAGATTAGACTACCTAAATATTATATAAAGTAGATCAGACCACTAATACTGTATATAGAGTAGATTAGACCAGCTAAATATTATATGAAGTAGATCAGACCACTAATACAGTATATAGAGTAGATTAGACCACCTAAATATTATATAAAGTCGATCAGACCACTAATACAGTATATAGAGTAGATTAGACCACCTAAATATTATATAAAGTCGATCAGACCGCTAATACAGTATATAGAGTAGATTAGACCACCTAAATTTTATATAAAGTAGATCTGACCACTAATACCGTATATAGAGTAGATTAGACCACCTAAATATTATATAAAGTAGATCAGACCACTAACACCGTATATAGAGTAGATTAGACCACCTAAATATTATATAAAGTAGATCAGACCATTAATACCGTATATAGAGTAGATTAGACCACCTAAATATTATATAAAGTAGATCAGACCACTAATACAGTATATAGAGTAGATTAGACCACCTAAATATTATATAAAGTAGATCAGACCACTAATACAGTATATAGAGTAGATTAGACCACCTAAATATTATATAAAGTAGATTAGACAACCTAAATATTATATAAAGTAGATCAGACCACTAATACAGTATATAGAGCAGATTAGACCACCTAAATATTATATAAAGTAGATCAGACCACTAATACTGTATATAGAGTAGATTAGACCACCTAAATATTATATAAAGTAGATCAGACCACTAATACAGTATATAGAGTAGATTAGACCACCTAAATATTATATAAAGTAGATCAGACCACTAATACTGTATATTGAGTAGATTAGACCACCTAAATATTATATAAAGTAGATCAGACCACTAATACAGTATATAGAGTAGATTAGACCACCTAAATATTATATAAAGTAGATCAGACCACTAATACAGTATATAGAGTAGATTAGACCACCTAAATATTATATAAAGTAGATCAGACCACTAATACCGTATATAGAGTAGATTAGACCACCTAAATATTATATAAAGTAGATCAGACCACTAATACCGTATATAGAGTAGATTAGACCACCTAAATATTATATAAAGTAGATCAGACCGCTAATACAGTATATAGTGTAGAATAGACCACTTAAATATTATATAAAGTACATCAGACAACCTAAATATTATATGAAGTAGGTCATTTAGAAGACACTCTTATCCAGAGCGACTTACATTTTAATCTCATTATACATCTGAGCAGTTGAGGGTTAAGGACCTTGCTCAAGGGCCCAACAGTGGCAACTTGGTCGTTGTGGGGTTTGACCCTGGGACCTTCCGAACCGTAGTCTAATGCCTCAACCAATGAGCTACTCCTGGCCCAGATCAGACCACTAATACAGTATATAGAGCAGATTAGACCACCTAAATATTATATAAAGTAGATTAGACCACTTAAATATTATATAAAGTAGATTAGACAACCTAAATATTATATAAAGTAGATCAGACCACTAATACAGTATATAGAGTAGATTAGACCACCTAAATATTATATTAAGTAGAACAGACCACTAATACAGTATATAGAGTAGATTAGACCACCTAAATTTTATATAAAGTAGATCAGACCACTAATACCGTACATGGAGTAGATTAGACCACGTAAATATTATATAAAGTAGATCAGGCCTCTAATACCATATATAGAGTAAATTAGACCACCTAAATATTATATAAAGTAGATCAGACCGCTAATACAGTATATAGAGTAGATTAGACCACTTAAATATTATATAAAGTAGATTAGACAACCTAAATATTATATAAAGTAGATCAGACCACTAATACAGTATATAGAGTACATTAGACCACCTAAATATTATATAAAGTAGATTAGACCACCTAAATATTATATAAAGTAGATCAGACCACTAATACCGTAGAGTAGATTAGACCACCTAAATATTATATAAAGTAGATCAGACCACTAATACCGTATATAGAGTAGATTAGACCACCTAAATATTATATAAAGTAGATCAGACCACTAATACTGTATATAGAGTAGATTAGACGAACTAAATATTATAAAAAGTAGATTAGACCACCTAAATATTATATAAAGTACATCAGACCACTAATACCGTAGAGTAGATTAGACCACCTAAATATTATATAAAGTAGATCAGACCACTAATACCGTATATAGAGTAGATTAGACGACTTAAATATTATATAAAGTAGATCAGACCACTAATACAGTATATAAAGTAGATTAGACCACTTAAATATTATATAAAGTAGATTAGACCACCTAAATATTATATAAAGTAGATCAGACCACTAATCCTGTATATAGAGTAGATTAGACCACCTAAATATTATATAAAGTAGATCAGACCACTAATACCGTATATAGAGTAGATTAGACCACCTAAATATTATATAAAGTAGATCAGACCACTAATACCGTATATAGAGTAGATTAGACCAACTAAATATTATATAAAGTAGATTAGACCACCTAAATATTATATAAAGTAGATCAGACCATTAATACCGTAGAGTAGATTAGACCACCTAAATATTATATAAAGTAGATCAGACCACTAATACCGTATATAGAGTAGATTAGACCACCTAAATATTATATAAAGTAGATCAGACCACTGATACAGTATATAGAGTAGATTAGACCACTTAAATATTATATAAAGTAGATCAGACCACTAATACCGTATATAGAGTAGATTAGACCACCTAAATATTATATAAAGTAGATCAGACCACTAATACAGTATATAGAGTAGATTAGACCACTTAAATATGATATAAAGTAGATTAGACCACCTAAATATTATATAAAGTAGATCAGACCACTAATACAGTATATAGAGTAGATTAGACCACCTAAATATTATATAAAGTAGATCAGACCACTAATACAGTATATAGAGTAGATTAGACCACCTAAATATTATATAAAGTAGATCAGACCACTAATACAGTATATAGAGTAGATTAGACCACCTAAATATTATATAAAGTAGATCAGACCACTAATAAAGTATATACAGTAGATTAGACCACCTAAATATTATATAAAGTAGATCAGACCACTAATAGAGTATATAGAGTAGATTAGACCACCTAAATATTATATAAAGTAGATCAGACCACTAATACAGTATATAGAGTAGATTAGACCACCTAAATTTTATATAAAGTAGATCTGACCACTAATACCGTATATAGAGTAGATTAGACCACCTAAATATTATATAAAGTAGATCAGACCACTAATACAGTATATAGAGTAGATTAGACCACCTAAATATTATATAAAGTAGATCAGACCACTAATACAGTATATAGAGTAGATTAAACCACCTAAATTTTATATAAAGTAGATCAGACCACTAATACCGTATATAGAGTAGATTAGACCACCTAAATATTATATAAAGTAGATCAGACCACTAACACCATATATAGAGTAGATTAGACCACCTAAATATTATATACAGTAGATCAGATCACTAATACAGTATATAGAGTAGTTTAGACCACCTAAATATTATATAAAGTAGATTAGACAACATAAATATTATATAAAGTAGATCAGACCACTAATACAGTATATAGAGTAGATTAGACCACCTAAATATTTTATAAAGTAGATTAGACCACCTAAATATTATATAAAGTAGATCAGACCACTAATACAGTATATAGAGTAGTTTAGACCACCTAAATATTATATAAAGTAGATTAGACAACATAAATATTATATAAAGTAGATCAGACCACTAATACTGTATATAGAGTAGATTAGACCACCTAAATATTTTATAAAGTAGATTAGACCACCTAAATATTATATACAGTAGATCAGATCACTAATACAGTATATAGAGTAGTTTAGACCACCTAAATATTATATAAAGTAGATTAGACAACATAAATATTATATAAAGTAGATCAGACCACTAATACAGTATATAGAGTAGATTAGACCACCTAAATATTTTATAAAGTAGATTAGACCACCTAAATATTATATAAAGTAGATCAGACCACTAATACAGTATATAGAGTAGATTAGACCACCTAAATGTTATATAAAGTAGATCAGACCACTAATATAGTATATAGAGTAGATTAGACCACCTAAATATTATATAAAGTAGATCAGACCACTAATACTGTATATAGAGTAGATTAGACCACCTAAATATTATATAAAGTAGATCAGACCACTAATACAGTATATAGTGTAGATTAGACCACCTAAATATTATATAAAGTAGATCAGACCACTAATACAGTATATAGAGTAGATTAGACCACCTAAATATTATATAAAGTCGATTAGACCACCTAAATATTATATAAAGTAGATTAGACCACCTAAATATTATATAAAGTAGATCAGACCACTAATACCGTATATAGAGTAGATTAGACCACCTAAATATTATATAAAGTAGATCAGACCACTAATACAGTATATAGAGTAGATTAGACAACTTAAATATGATATAAAGTAGATTAGACCACCTAAATATTATATAAAGTAGATCAGACCACTAATACAGTATATAGAGTAGATTAGACCACCTAAATATTATATAAAGTAGATCAGACCACTAATACAGTATATAGAGTAGATTAGACCACCTAAATATTATATAAAGTAGATCAGACCACTAATACAGTATATAGAGTAGATTAGACCACCTAAATATTATATAAAGTAGATCAGACCACTAATACAGTATATACAGTAGATTAGACCACCTAAATATTATATAAAGTAGATCAGACCACTAATACAGTATATAGAGTAGAATAGACCACCTGAATATTATATAAAGTAGATCAGACCACTAATACAGTATACAGAGTAGATTAGACCACCTAAATTTTATATAAAGTAGATCTGACCACTAATACCATATATAGAGTAGATTAGACCACCTAAATATTATATAAAGTAGATCAGACCAATAACACCGTATATAGAGTAGATGAGACCACCTAAATATTATATAAAGTAGATCAGACCATTAATACCGTATATAGAGTAGATTAGACGACCTAAATATTATATAAAGTAGATCAGTAGATTAGACCACCTAAATATTATATAAAGTTGATCAGACCACTAATACAGTATATAGAGTAGATTAGACCACCTAAATATTATATAAAGTAGATTAGACAACCTAAATATTATATAAAGTAGATCAGACCACTAATACAGTATATAGAGTAGATTAGACCACCTAAATATTTTATAAAGTAGATTAGACCACCTAAATATTATATAAAGTAGATCAGACCACTAATACAGTATATAGAGTAGATTAGACCACCTAAATATTATATAAAGTAGATCAGACCACTAATACAGTATATAGAGTAGATTAGACCACCTAAATATTATATAAAGTAGATCAGACCACTAATACCGTATATAGAGTAGATTAGACCACCTAAATATTATATAAAGTAGATCAGACCACTAATACAGTATATAGAGTAGATTAGACCACTTAAATATGATATAAAGTAGATTAGACCACCTAAATATTATATAAAGTAGATCAGACCACTAATACAGTATATAGAGTAGATTAGACCACCTAAATATTATATAAAGTAGATCAGACCACTAATACAGTATATAGAGTAGATTAGACCACCTAAATATTATATAAAGTAGATCAGACCACTAATACAGTATATAGAGTAGATTAGACCACCTAAATATTATATAAAGTAGATCAGACCACTAATACAGTATATATTGAGTAGATTAGACCACCTAAACATTATATAAAGTAGATCAGACCACTAATACAGTATATAGAGTAGATTAGACCACGTAAATTTTATATAAAGTAGATCTGACCACTAATACCGTATATAGAGTAGATTAGACCACCTAAATATTATATGAAGTCGATCAGACCACTAATACAGTATATAGAGTAGATTAGACCACCTAAATTTTATATAAAGTAGATCTGACCACTAATACAGTATATAGAGTAGACTAGACCACCTAAATATTATATAAAGTAGATCAGACCACTAATACTGTATATAGAGTAGATTAGACCACCTAAATATTATATAAAGTAGATCAGACCACAAATACTGTATATAGAGTAGATTAGACCACCTAAATATTATATAAAGTAGATCAGACCACTAATACTGTATATAGAGTAGATTAGACCACCTAAATATTATATAAAGTAGATCAGACAACTAATACTGTATATAGAGTAGATTAGACCACCTAAATAATATATAAAGTAGATCAGACCAATTATACAGTATATAGAGTAGATTAGACCACCTAAATATTATATAAAGTAGATCAGACCACTAATACAGTATATAGAGTAGATTAGACCACCTAAATTTTATATAAAGTAGATCAGACCACTAATACCGTATATAGAGTAGATTAGACCACCTAAATATTATATAAAGTAGATCAGACCTCTAATACAGTATATAGAGTAGATTAGACCACCTAAATATTATATAAAGTAGATCAGACCGTTAATACAGTATATAGAGTAGATTAGACAACTTAAATATTATATAAAATAGATTAGACAACCTAAATATTATATAAAGTAGATCAGACCACTAATACAGTATATAGAGTAGATTAGACCACCTAAATATTTTATAAAGTAGATTAGACCACCTAAATATTATATAAAGTAGATCAGACCACTAATACTGTATATAGAGTAGATTAGACCACCTAAATATTATATAAAGTAGATCAGACCACTAATACTGTATATAGAGTAGATTAGACCACCTAAATATTATATAAAGTAGATCAGACCACTAATACAGTATATAGAGTAGATTAGACCACCTAAATATTATATAAAGTAGATCAGACCACTAATACAGTATATAGAGTAGATTAGACCACCTAAATATTATATAAAATAGATCAGACAACTAATACTGTATATAGAGTAGATTAGACCACCTAAATATTATATAAAGTAGATCAGACCACTAATACTGTATATAGAGTAGATTAGACCACCTAAATATTATATAAAGTAGATCAGACCACTAATACAGTATATAGAGTAGATTAGACCACCTAAATATTATATAAAGTAGATCAGACCACTAATACAGTATATAGAGTAGATTAGACCACATAAATATTATATAAAGTAGATCAGACCACTAATACAGTATATAGAGTAGATTAGACTACCTAAATATTATATAAAGTAGATCAGACAACTAATACAGTATATAGAGTAGATTAGACCACCTAAATATTATATAAAGTCGATCAGACCACTAATACAGTATATAGAGTAGATTAGACCACCTAAATATTATATAAAGTCGATCAGACCACTAATACAGTATATAGAGTAGATTAGACCACCTAAATATTATATAAAGTCGATCAGACCACTAATACAGTATATAGAGTAGATTAGACCACTTAAATATTATATAAAGTAGATGAGACAACCTAAATATTATATGAAGTAGATCATTTACATATTTAGCAGATGCTCTTATCCAGAGCGACTTACATTTTAATCTCATTATACATCTGAGCAGTTGAGGGTTAAGGACCTTGCTCAAGGGCCCAACAGTGGCAACTTGGTGGTTGTGGGGTTTGAACCTGGGACCTTCCAAACTGTAGTCCAATGCCTTAACCACTGAGCTACCCCTGGCCCAGATCAGACCACTAATACAGTATATAGAGTAGATTCGACCACCTAAATATTATATAAAGTAGATTAGACCACCTAAATATTATATAAAGTAGATCAGACCACTAATACAGTATATAGAGTAGATTAGACCACCTAAATATTATATAAAGTAGATTACACAACCTAAATATTATATAAAGTAGATCAGACCACTAATACAGTATATAGAGTAGATTAGACCACCTAAATATTTTATAAAGTAGATTAGACCACCTAAATATTATATAAAGTAGATCAGACAACTAATACTGTATATAGAGTAGATTAGACCACCTAAATATTATATAAAGTAGATCAGACCACTAATACTGTATATAGAGTAGATTAGACCACCTAAATATTATATAAAGTAGATCAGACCACTAATACAGTATATAGAGTAGATTAGACCACCTAAATATTATATAAAGTAGATCAGACCACTAATACAGTATATAGAGTAGATTAGACCACATAAATATTATATAAAGTAGATCAGACCACTAATACAGTATATAGAGTAGATTAGACTACCTAAATATTATATAAAGTAGATCAGACCACTAATACTGTATATAGAGTAGATTAGACCAGCTAAATATTATATGAAGTAGATCAGACCACTAATACAGTATATAGAGTAGATTAGACCACCTAAATATTATATAAAGTCGATCAGACCACTAATACAGTATATAGAGTAGATTAGACCACATAAATATTATATAAAGTAGATCAGACCACTAATACAGTATATAGAGTAGATTAGACTACCTAAATATTATATAAAGTAGATCAGACCACTAATACTGTATATAGAGTAGATTAGACCAGCTAAATATTATATGAAGTAGATCAGACCACTAATACAGTATATAGAGTAGATTAGACCACCTAAATATTATATAAAGTCGATCAGACCACTAATACAGTATATAGAGTAGATTAGACCACCTAAATATTATATAAAGTCGATCAGACCGCTAATACAGTATATAGAGTAGATTAGACCACCTAAATTTTATATAAAGTAGATCTGACCACTAATACCGTATATAGAGTAGATTAGACCACCTAAATATTATATAAAGTAGATCAGACCACTAACACCGTATATAGAGTAGATTAGACCACCTAAATATTATATAAAGTAGATCAGACCATTAATACCGTATATAGAGTAGATTAGACCACCTAAATATTATATAAAGTAGATCAGACCACTAATACAGTATATAGAGTAGATTAGACCACCTAAATATTATATAAAGTAGATCAGACCACTAATACAGTATATAGAGTAGATTAGACCACCTAAATATTATATAAAGTAGATTAGACAACCTAAATATTATATAAAGTAGATCAGACCACTAATACAGTATATAGAGCAGATTAGACCACCTAAATATTATATAAAGTAGATCAGACCACTAATACTGTATATAGAGTAGATTAGACCACCTAAATATTATATAAAGTAGATCAGACCACTAATACAGTATATAGAGTAGATTAGACCACCTAAATATTATATAAAGTAGATCAGACCACTAATACTGTATATTGAGTAGATTAGACCACCTAAATATTATATAAAGTAGATCAGACCACTAATACAGTATATAGAGTAGATTAGACCACCTAAATATTATATAAAGTAGATCAGACCACTAATACAGTATATAGAGTAGATTAGACCACCTAAATATTATATAAAGTAGATCAGACCACTAATACCGTATATAGAGTAGATTAGACCACCTAAATATTATATAAAGTAGATCAGACCACTAATACCGTATATAGAGTAGATTAGACCACCTAAATATTATATAAAGTAGATCAGACCGCTAATACAGTATATAGTGTAGAATAGACCACTTAAATATTATATAAAGTACATCAGACAACCTAAATATTATATGAAGTAGGTCATTTAGAAGACACTCTTATCCAGAGCGACTTACATTTTAATCTCATTATACATCTGAGCAGTTGAGGGTTAAGGACCTTGCTCAAGGGCCCAACAGTGGCAACTTGGTCGTTGTGGGGTTTGAACCTGGGACCTTCCGAACCGTAGTCTAATGCCTCAACCAATGAGCTACTCCTGGCCCAGATCAGACCACTAATACAGTATATAGAGCAGATTAGACCACCTAAATATTATATAAAGTAGATTAGACCACTTAAATATTATATAAAGTAGATTAGACAACCTAAATATTATATAAAGTAGATCAGACCACTAATACAGTATATAGAGTAGATTAGACCACCTAAATATTATATTAAGTAGAACAGACCACTAATACAGTATATAGAGTAGATTAGACCACCTAAATTTTATATAAAGTAGATCAGACCACTAATACCGTACATGGAGTAGATTAGACCACGTAAATATTATATAAAGTAGATCAGGCCTCTAATACCATATATAGAGTAAATTAGACCACCTAAATATTATATAAAGTAGATCAGACCGCTAATACAGTATATAGAGTAGATTAGACCACTTAAATATTATATAAAGTAGATTAGACAACCTAAATATTATATAAAGTAGATCAGACCACTAATACAGTATATAGAGTACATTAGACCACCTAAATATTATATAAAGTAGATTAGACCACCTAAATATTATATAAAGTAGATCAGACCACTAATACCGTAGAGTAGATTAGACCACCTAAATATTATATAAAGTAGATCAGACCACTAATACCGTATATAGAGTAGATTAGACCACCTAAATATTATATAAAGTAGATCAGACCACTAATACTGTATATAGAGTAGATTAGACGAACTAAATATTATAAAAAGTAGATTAGACCACCTAAATATTATATAAAGTACATCAGACCACTAATACCGTAGAGTAGATTAGACCACCTAAATATTATATAAAGTAGATCAGACCACTAATACCGTATATAGAGTAGATTAGACGACTTAAATATTATATAAAGTAGATCAGACCACTAATACAGTATATAAAGTAGATTAGACCACTTAAATATTATATAAAGTAGATTAGACCACCTAAATATTATATAAAGTAGATCAGACCACTAATCCTGTATATAGAGTAGATTAGACCACCTAAATATTATATAAAGTAGATCAGACCACTAATACCGTATATAGAGTAGATTAGACCACCTAAATATTATATAAAGTAGATCAGACCACTAATACCGTATATAGAGTAGATTAGACCAACTAAATATTATATAAAGTAGATTAGACCACCTAAATATTATATAAAGTAGATCAGACCATTAATACCGTAGAGTAGATTAGACCACCTAAATATTATATAAAGTAGATCAGACCACTAATACCGTATATAGAGTAGATTAGACCACCTAAATATTATATAAAGTAGATCAGACCACTGATACAGTATATAGAGTAGATTAGACCACTTAAATATTATATAAAGTAGATTAGACCACCTAAATATTATATAAAGTATATCAAACCACTAATACTGTATATAGGGTAGATTAGACCACCTAAATATTATATAAAGTAGATCAGACTGCTAATACAGTATATAGAGTAGATTAGACAACCTAAATATTATATAAAGTAGATCAGACCACTAATACAGTATATAGAGTAGATTAGACCACCTAAATATTATATAAAGTTGATTAGACCACCTAAATATTATATAAAGTAGATCAGACCACTAATACAGTATATAGAGTAGATTAGACCACCTAAATATTATATAAAGTAGATCAGACCACTAATACAGTATATAGAGTAGATTAGACCACTTAAATATTATATAAAGTAGATGAGACAACCTAAATATTATATAAAGTAGATCATTTACATATTTAGCAGATGCTCTTATCCAGAGCGACTTACATTTTAATCTCATTATACATCTGAGCAGTTGAGGGTTAAGGACCTTGCTCAAGGGCCCAACAGTGGCAACTTGGTGGTTGTGGGGTTTGAACCTTGAACCTTCCAAACTGTAGTCCAATGCCTTAACCACTGAGCTACCCCTGGCCCAGATCAGACCACTAATACAGTATATAGAGTAGATTAGACCAACTAAATATTATATAACGTAGATTAGACCACCTAAATATTATATAAAGTAGATCAGACCACTAATACCGTAGAGTAGATTAGACCACCTAAATATTATATAAAGTAGATCAGACCACTAATACCGTACATAGAGTAGATTAGACCACCTAAATATTATATAAAGTAGATCAGACCACTAATACAGTATATAGAGTAGATTAGACCACTTAAATATGATATAAAGTAGATTAGACCACCTAAATATTATATAAAGTAGATTAGACCACCTAAATATTATATAAAGTAGATCAGACCACTAATACCGTATATAGAGTAGATTAGACCACCTAAATATTATATAAAGTAGATCAGACCACTAATACCGTATATAGAGTAGATTAGACCACCTAAATATTATATAAAGTAGATCAGACCACTAATACAGTATATAGAGTAGAGTAGACCACCTAAATATTATATAAAGTAGATCAGACCACTAATACTGTATATAGAGTAGATTAGACCACCTAAATATTATATGAAGTAGATCAGACCACTAATACAGTATATAGAGTAGATTAGACCACCTAAATATTATATAAAGTCGATCAGACCACTAATACAGTATATAGAGTAGATTAGACCACCTAAATATTATATAAAGTCGATCAGACCGCTAATACTGTATATAGAGTAGATTAGACCACCTAAATATTATATAGAGTAGATTAGACCACTTAAATATTATATAAAGTAGATTAGACCACCTAAATATTATATAAAGTAGATCAGACCACTAATACAGTATATAGAGTAGATTAGACCAACTAAATATTATATAAAGTAGATTAGACCACCTAAATATTATATAAAGTAGATCAGACCACTAATACCATATATAGAGTAGATTAGACCACCTAAATATTATATAAAGTAGATCAGACCACTAATACCGTATATAGAGTAGATTAGACCACCTAAATATTATATAAACTAGATCAGACCACTAATACCGTATATAGAGTAGATTAGACCACATAAATATTATATAAAGTAGATCAGACCACTAATACAGTATATAGAGTAGATTAGACCACCTAAATATTATATAAAGTCAATCAGACCGCTAATACAGTATATAGAGTAGATTAGACCACCTAAATATTATATACAGTAGATCAGACCACTAATACAGTATATAGAGTAGTTTAGACCACCTAAATATTATATAAAGTAGATTAGACAACATAAATATTATATAAAGTAGATCAGACCACTAATACAGTATATAGAGTAGATTAGACCACCTAAATATTTTATAAAGTAGATTAGACCACCTAAATATTATATAAAGTAGATCAGACCACTAATACAGTATATAGAGTAGATTAGACCACCTAAATGTTATATAAAGTAGATCAGACCACTAATATAGTATATAGAGTAGATTAGACCACCTAAATATTATATAAACTAGATCAGACCACTAATACCGTATATAGAGTAGATTAGACCACATAAATATTATATAAAGTAGATCAGACCACTAATACCGTATATAGAGTAGATTAGACGACTTAAATATTATATGAAGTAGATCAGACCACTAATACAGTATATAAAGTAGATTAGACCACTTAAATATTATATAAAGTAGATTAGACCACCTAAATATTATATAAAGTAGATCAGACCACTAATCCTGTATATAGAGTAGATTAGACCACCTAAATATTATATAAAGTAGATCAGACCACTAATACCGTATATAGAGTAGATTAGACCACCTAAATATTATATAAAGTAGATCAGACCACTAATACCGTATATAGAGTAGATTAGACCAACTAAATATTATATAAAGTAGATTAGACCACCTAAATATTATATAAAGTAGATCAGACCACTAATACCGTAGAGTAGATTAGACCACCTAAATATTATATAAAGTAGATCAGACCACTAATACCGTATATAGAGTAGATTAGACCACCTAAATATTATATAAAGTAGATCAGACCACTGATACAGTATATAGAGTAGATTAGACCACTTAAATATTATATAAAGTAGATTAGACCACCTAAATATTATATAAAGTATATCAAACCACTAATACTGTATATAGAGTAGATTAGACCACCTAAATATTATATAAAGTAGATCAGACCGCTAATACAGTATATAGAGTAGATTAGACAACCTAAATATTATATAAAGTAGATCAGACCACTAATACAGTATATAGAGTAGATTAGACCACCTAAATATTATATAAAGTTGATTAGACCACCTAAATATTATATAAAGTAGATCAGACCACTAATACAGTATATAGAGTAGATTAGACCACCTAAATATTATATAAAGTAGATCAGACCACTAATACAGTATATAGAGCAGATTAGACCACTTAAATATTATATAAAGTAGATGAGACAACCTAAATATTATATAAAGTAGATCATTTACATATTTAGCAGATGCTCTTATCCAGAGCGACTTACATTTTAATCTCATTATACATCTGAGCAGTTGAGGGTTAAGGACCTTGCTCAAGGGCCCAACAGTGGCAACTTGGTGGTTGTGGGGTTTGAACCTTGAACCTTCCAAACTGTAGTCCAATGCCTTAACCACTGAGCTACCCCTGGCCCAGATCAGACCACTAATACAGTATATAGAGTAGATTAGACCAACTAAATATTATATAACGTAGATTAGACCACCTAAATATTATATAAAGTAGATCAGACCACTAATACCGTAGAGTAGATTAGACCACCTAAATATTATATAAAGTAGATCAGACCACTAATACCGTACATAGAGTAGATTAGACCACCTAAATATTATATAAAGTAGATCAGACCACTAATACAGTATATAGAGTAGATTAGACCACTTAAATATGATATAAAGTAGATTAGACCACCTAAATATTATATAAAGTAGATTAGACCACCTAAATATTATATAAAGTAGATCAGACCACTAATACCGTATATAGAGTAGATTAGACCACCTAAATATTATATAAAGTAGATCAGACCACTAATACCGTATATAGAGTAGATTAGACCACCTAAATATTATATAAAGTAGATCAGACCACTAATACAGTATATAGAGTAGATTAGACCACCTAAATATTATATGAAGTAGATCAGACCACTAATACAGTATATAGAGTAGATTAGACCACCTAAATATTATATAAAGTAGATCAGACCACTAATACCGTATATAGAGTAGATTAGACCACCTAAATATTATATGAAGTAGATCAGACCACTAATACAGTATATAGAGTAGATTAGACCACCTAAATATTATATAAAGTCGATCAGACCACTAATACAGTATATAGAGTAGATTAGACCACCTAAATATTATATAAAGTCGATCAGACCGCTAATACTGTATATAGAGTAGATTAGACCACCTAAATATTATATAGAGTAGATTAGACCACTTAAATATTATATAAAGTAGATTAGACCACCTAAATATTATATAAAGTAGATCAGACCACTAATACAGTATATAGAGTAGATTAGACCAACTAAATATTATATAAAGTAGATTAGACCACCTAAATATTATATAAAGTAGATCAGACCACTAATACCATATATAGAGTAGATTAGACCACCTAAATATTATATAAAGTAGATCAGACCACTAATACCGTATATAGAGTAGATTAGACCACCTAAATATTATATAAACTAGATCAGACCACTAATACCGTATATAGAGTAGATTAGACCACATAAATATTATATAAAGTAGATCAGACCACTAATACAGTATATAGAGTAGATTAGACCACCTAAATATTATATAAAGTCGATCAGACCGCTAATACAGTATATAGAGTAGATTAGACCACCTAAATATTATATACAGTAGATCAGACCACTAATACAGTATATAGAGTAGTTTAGACCACCTAAATATTATATAAAGTAGATTAGACAACATAAATATTATATAAAGTAGATCAGACCACTAATACAGTATATAGAGTAGATTAGACCACCTAAATATTTTATAAAGTAGATTAGACCACCTAAATATTATATAAAGTAGATCAGACCACTAATACAGTATATAGAGTAGATTAGACCACCTAAATGTTATATAAAGTAGATCAGACCACTAATATAGTATATAGAGTAGATTAGACCACCTAAATATTATATAAACTAGATCAGACCACTAATACCGTATATAGAGTAGATTAGACCACATAAATATTATATAAAGTAGATCAGACCACTAATACAGTATATAGAGTAGATTAGACCACCTAAATATTATATAAAGTAGATCAGACCACTAATACAGTATATAGAGTAGATTAGACCACCTAAATATTATATAAAGTAGATCAGACCACTAATACAGTATATAGAGTAGATTAGACCACCTAAATATTATATAAAGTCGATTAGACCACCTAAATATTATATAAAGTAGATCAGACCACTAATACCGTATATAGAGTAGATTAGACCACCTAAATATTATATAAAGTAGATCAGACCACTAATACAGTATATAGAGTAGATTAGACCACTTAAATATGATATAAAGTAGATTAGACCACCTAAATATTATATAAAGTAGATCAGACCACTAATACAGTATATAGAGTAGATTAGACCACTTAAATATGATATAAAGTAGATTAGACCACCTAAATATTATATAAAGTAGATCAGACCACTAATACAGTATATAGAGTAGATTAGACCACCTGAATATTATATAAAGTAGATCAGACCACTAATACAGTATATAGAGTAGATTAGACCACCTAAATTTTATATAAAGTAGATCTGACCACTAATACCGTATATAGAGTAGATTAGACCACCTAAATATTATATAAAGTAGATCAGACCAATAACACCGTATATAGAGTAGATTAGACCACCTAAATATTATATAAAGTAGATCAGACCATTAATACCGTATATAGAGTAGATTAGACCACCTAAATATTATATAAAGTAGATCAGACCCCTAATACAGTATATAGAGTAGATTAGACCACCTAAATATTATATAAAGTTGATCAGACCACTAATACAGTATATAGAGTAGATTAGACCACCTAAATATTATATAAAGTAGATTAGACAACCTAAATATTATATAAAGTAGATCAGACCACTAATACAGTATATAGAGTAGATTAGACCACCTAAATATTTTATAAAGTAGATTAGACCACCTAAATATTATATAAAGTAGATCAGACCACTAATACAGTATATAGAGTAGATTAGACCACCTAAATATTATATAAAGTAGATTAGACCACTAATACAGTATATAGAGTAGATTAGACCACCTAAATATTATATAAAGTAGATCAGACCACTAATACCGTATATAGAGTAGATTAGACCACCTAAATATTATATAAAGTAGATCAGACCACTAATACAGTATATAGAGTAGATTAGACCACTTAAATATGATATAAAGTAGATTAGACCACCTAAATATTATATAAAGTAGATCAGACCACTAATACAGTATATAGAGTAGATTAGACCACCTAAATATTATATAAAGTAGATCAGACCACTAATACAGTATATAGAGTAGATTAGACCACCTAAATATTATATAAAGTAGATCAGACCACTAATACAGTATATAGAGTAGATTAGACCACCTAAATATTATATAAAGTAGATCAGACCACTAATACAGTATATATTGAGTAGATTAGACCACCTAAACATTATATAAAGTAGATCAGACCACTAATACAGTATATAGAGTAGATTAGACCACCTAAATTTTATATAAAGTAGATCTGACCACTAATACCGTATATAGAGTAGATTAGACCACCTAAATATTATATGAAGTCGATCAGACCACTAATACAGTATATAGAGTAGATTAGACCACCTAAATTTTATATAAAGTAGATCTGACCACTAATACAGTATATAGAGTAGACTAGACCACCTAAATATTATATAAAGTAGATCAGACCACTAATACTGTATATAGAGTAGATTAGACCACCTAAATATTATATAAAGTAGATCAGACCACTAATACTGTATATAGAGTAGATTAGACCACCTAAATATTATATAAAGTAGATCAGACCACTAATACTGTATATAGAGTAGATTAGACCACCTAAATATTATATAAAGTAGATCAGACCTCTAATACAGTATATAGAGTAGATTAGACCACCTAAATATTATATAAAGTAGATCAGACCGTTAATACAGTATATAGAGTAGATTAGAAAACTTAAATATTATATAAAATAGATTATTCATTCATTCATTCATTTTCTATACCGCTTAAGCCTGTGTTCAGGGTCGCGGGGGACCTGGAGCCTATCCCAGGAGACTTCGGGCACTAGGCGGGGTACACCCTGGACAGGGTGCCAATCCATCGCAGGGATAAAATAGATTAGACAACCTAAATATTATATAAAGTAGATCAGACCACTAATACAGTATATAGAGTAGATTAGACCACCTAAATATTTTATAAAGTAGATTAGACCACCTAAATATTATATAAAGTAGATCAGACCACTAATACTGTATATAGAGTAGATTAGACCACCTAAATATTATATAAAGTAGATCAGACCACTAATACTGTATATAGAGTAGATTAGACCACCTAAATATTATATAAAGTAGATCAGACCACTAATACAGTATATAGAGTAGATTAGACCACCTAAATATTATATAAAGTAGATCAGACCACTAATACAGTATATAGAGTAGATTAGACCACCTAAATATTATATAAAATAGATCAGACCACTAATACAGTATATAGAGTAGATTAGACCACCTAAATTTTATATAAAGTAGATCAGACCACTAATACCGTATATAGAGTAGATTAGACCACCTAAATATTATATAAAGTAGATCAGACCACTAATACGGTATATAGAGTAGATTAGACCACCTAAATATTATATAAAGTAGATCAGACCACTAATACAGTATATAGAGTAGATTAGACCACTTAAATATTATATAAAGTAGATGAGACAACCTAAATATTATATAAAGTAGATCATTTACATATTTAGCAGATGCTCTTATCCAGAGCAACTTACATTTTAATCTCATTATACATCTGAGCAGTTGAGGGTTAAGGACCTTGCTCAAGGGCCCAACAGTGGCAACTTGGTGGTTGTGGGGTTTGAACCTGGGACCTTCCAAACTGTAGTCCAATGCCTTAACCACTGAGCTACCCCTGGCCCAGATCAGACCACTAATACAGTATATAGAGTAGATTCGACCACCTAAATATTATATAAAGTAGATTAGACCACCTAAATATTATATAAAGTAGATCAGACACTAATACAGTATATAGAGTAGATTAGACCACCTAAATATTATATAAAGTAGATTACACAACCTAAATATTATATAAAGTAGATCAGACCACTAATACAGTATATAGAGTAGATTAGACCACCTAAATATTTTATAAAGTAGATTAGACCACCTAAATATTATATAAAGTAGATCAGACAACTAATACTGTATATAGAGTAGATTAGACCACCTAAATATTATATAAAGTAGATCAGACGACTAATACTGTATATAGAGTAGATTAGACCACCTAAATATTATATAAAGTAGATCAGACCACTAATACAGTATATAGAGTAGATTAGACCACCTAAATATTATATAAAGTAGATCAGACCACTAATACAGTATATAGAGTAGATTAGACCACCTAAATATTATATAAAGTAGATCAGACCACTAATACCGTATATAGAGTAGATTAGACCACCTAAATATTATATAAAGTAGATCAGACCACTAATACCGTATATAGAGTAGATTAGACCACCTAAATATTATATAAAGTAGATCAGACCGCTAATACAGTATATAGTGTAGATTAGACCACTTAAATATTATATAAAGTACATCAGACAACCTAAATATTATATGAAGTAGATCATTTAGAAGACGCTCTTATTCAGAGCAACTTACATTTTAATCTCATTATACATCTGAGCAGTTGAGGGTTAAGGACCTTGCTCAAGGGCCCAACAGTGGCAACTTGGTCGTTGTGGGGTTTGAACCTGGGACCTTCAGAACCATAGTCTAATGCCTCAACCAATGAGCTACTCCTGGCCCAGATCAGACCACTAATACAGTATATAGAGCAGATTAGACCACCTAAATATTATATAAAGTAGATTAGACCACTTAAATATTATATAAAGTAGATTAGACCACTTAAATATTATATAAAGTAGATTAGACAACCTAAATATTATATAAAGTAGATCAGACCACTAATACAGTATATAGAGTAGATTAGACCACCTAAATATTATATTAAGTAGAACAGACCACTAATACAGTATATAGAGTAGATTAGACCACCTAAATTTTATATAAAGTAGATCAGACCACTAATACCGTATATGGAGTAGATTAGACCACGTAAATATTATATAAAGTAGATCAGGCCTCTAATACCATATATAGAGTAAATTAGACCACCTAAATATTATATAAAGTAGATCAGACCGCTAATACAGTATATAGAGTAGATTAGACCACTTAAATATTATATAAAGTAGATTAGACAACCTAAATATTATATAAAGTAGATCAGACCACTAATACAGTATATAGAGTACATTAGACCACCTAAATATTATATAAAGTAGATTAGACCACCTAAATATTATATAAAGTAGATCAGACCACTAATACCGTAGAGTAGATTAGACCACCTAAATATTATATAAAGTAGATCAGACCACTAATACCGTATATAGAGTAGATTAGACCACCTAAATATTATATAAAGTAGATCAGACCACTAATACCGTATATAGAGTAGATTAGACCAACTAAATATTATATAAAGTAGATTAGACCACCTAAATATTATATAAAGTAGATCAGACCACTAATACCGTATATAGAGTAGATTAGACCTCCTAAATATTATATAAAGTAGATCAGACCACTAATACCGTATATAGAGTAGATTAGACCACCTAAATATTATATAAAGTAGATCAGACGACTGCTAATACAGTATATAGTGTAGATTAGACCACTTAAATATTATATAAAGTACATCAGACAACCTAAATATTATATGAAGTAGATCATTTAGAAGATGCTCTTATCCAGAGCGACTTACATTTTAATCTCATTATACATCTGAGCAGTTGAGGGTTAAGGACCTTGCTCAAGGGCCCAACAGTGGCAACTTGGTCGTTGTGGGGTTTGAACCTGGGACCTTCAGAACCGTAGTCTAATGCCTCAACCAATGAGCTACTCCTGGCCCAGATCAGACCACTAATACAGTATATAGAGCAGATTAGACCACCTAAATATTATATAAAGTAGATTAGACCACTTAAATATTATATAAAGTAGATTAGACAACCTAAATATTATATTAAGTAGAACAGACCACTAATACAGTATATAGAGTAGATTAGACCACCTAAATTTTATATAAAGTAGATCAGACCACTAATACCGTATATGGAGTAGATTAGACCACGTAAATATTATATAAAGTAGATCAGGCCTCTAATACCATATATAGAGTAAATTAGACCACCTAAATATTATATAAAGTAGATCAGACCGCTAATACAGTATATAGAGTAGATTAGACCACTTAAATATTATATAAAGTAGATTAGACAACCTAAATATTATATAAAGTAGATCAGACCACTAATACAGTATATAGAGTACATTAGACCACCTAAATATTATATAAAGTAGATTAGACCACCTAAATATGATATAAAGTAGATCAGACCACTAATACCGTAGAGTAGATTAGACCACCTAAATATTATATAAAGTAGATCAGACCACTAATACCGTATATAGAGTAGATTAGACCACCTAAATATTATATAAAGTAGATCAGACCACTAATACCGTATATAGAGTAGATTAGACCAACTAAATATTATATAAAGTAGATTAGACCACCTAAATATTATATAAAGTAGATCAGACCACTAATACCGTAGAGTAGATTAGACCACCTAAATATTATATAAAGTAGATCAGACCACTAATACCGTATATAGAGTAGATTAGACCACCTAAATATTATATAAAGTAGATCAGACCACTAATACAGTATATAGAGTAGATTAGACCACTTAAATATTATATAAAGTAGATTAGACCACCTAAATATTATATAAAGTATATCAGACCACTAATACTGTATATAGAGTAGATTAGACCACCTAAATATTATATAAAGTAGATCAGACCACTAATACTGTATATAGAGTAGATTAGACCACCTAAATATTATATAAAGTAGATCAGACCACTAATACTGTATATAGAGTAGATTAGACCACCTAAATATTATATAAAGTAGATCAGACCGCTAATACAGTATATAGAGTAGATTAGACAACCTAAATATTATATAAAGTAGATCAGACCACTAATACAGTATATGGAGTAGATTAGACCACCTAAATATTATATAAAGTAGATCAGACCACTAATACAGTATATAGAGTAGATTAGACCACTTAAATATTATATAAAGTAGATGAGACAACCTAAATATTATATAAAGTAGATCATTTACATATTTAGCAGATGCTCTTATCCAGAGCGACTTACATTTTAATCTCATTATACATCTGAGCAGTTGAGGGTTAATGACCTTGCTCAAGGGCCCAACAGTGGCAACTTGGTGGTTGTGGGGTTTGAACCTGGAACCTTCCAAACTGTAGTCCAATGCCTTAACCACTGAGCTACCCCTGGCCCAGATCAGACCACTAATACAGTATATAGAGTAGATTAGACCAACTAAATATTATATAAAGTAGATTAGACCACCTAAATATTATATAAAGTAGATCAGACCACTAATACCGTAGAGTAGATTAGACCACCTAAATATTATATAAAGTAGATCAGACCACTAATACCGTACATAGAGTAGATTAGACCACCTAAATATTATATAAAGTAGATCAGACCACTAATACAGTATATAGAGTAGATTAGACCACTTAAATATTATATAAAGTAGATTAGACCACCTAAATATTATATAAAGTATATCAGACGACTAATACTGTATATAGAGTAGATTAGACCACCTAAATATTATATAAAGTAGATCAGACCACTAATACTGTATATAGAGTAGATTAGACCACCTAAATATTATATAAAGTAGATCAGACCACTAATACTGTATATAGAGTAGATTAGACCACCTAAATATTATATAAAGTAGATCAGACCGCTAATACAGTATATAGAGTAGATTAGACCACTTAAATATTATATAAAGTAGATTAGACAACCTAAATATTATATAAAGTAGATCAGACCACTAATACAGTATATAGAGTAGATTAGACCACCTAAATATTATATAGAGTAGATTAGACCAACTAAATATTATATAAAGTAGATTAGACCACCTAAATATTATATAAAGTAGATCAGACCACTAATACCGTAGAGTAGATTAGGCCACCTAAATATTATATAAAGTAGATCAGACCACTAATACCGTATATAGAGTAGATTAGACCACCTAAATATTATATAAAGTAGATCAGACCACTAATACAGTATATAGAGTAGATTAGACCACTTAAATATTATATAAAGTAGATTAGACCACCTAAATATTATATAAAGTATATCAGACCACTAATACTGTATATAGTGTAGATTAGACCACCTAAATATTATATAAGGTAGATCAGACCACTAATACTGTATATAGAGTAGATTAGACCACCTAAATATTATATAAAGTAGATCAGACCACTAATACTGTATATAGAGTAGATTAGACCACCTAAATATTATATAAAGTAGATCAGACCGCTAATACAGTATATAGAGTAGATTAGACCACTTAAATATTATATAAAGTAGATTAGACAACCTAAATATTATATAAAGTAGATCAGACCACTAATACAGTATATAGAGTAGATTAGACCACCTAAATATTATATAAAGTAGATCAGACCACTAATACTGTATATAGAGTAGATTAGACCACCTAAATATTATATAAAGTAGATCAGACCGCTAATACTGTATATAGAGTAGATTAGACCACCTAAATATTATATTAAGTAGATCGGACCACTAATACTGTATATAGAGTAGATTAGACCACCTAAATATTATATAAAGTAGATCAGACCACTAATACTGTATATAGAGTAGATTAGACCACCTAAATATTATATAAAGTAGATCAGACCACTAATACAGTATATAGAGTAGATTAGACCACCTAAATATTATATAAAGTAGATCAGACCACTAATACAGTATATAGAGTAGATTAGACCACCTAAATATTATATAAAGTAGATCAGACCACTAATACCGTATATAGAGTAGATTAGACCACCTAAATATTATATAAAGTAGATCAGACCACTAATACAGTATATAGAGTAGATTAGACCACCTAAATATTATATAAAGTAGATCAGACCACTAATACTGTATATAGAGTAGATTAGACCACCTAAATATTATATAAAGTAGATCAGACCACTAATACAGTATATAGAGTAGATTAGACCACCTAAATATTATATAGAGTAGATTAGACCACTTAAATATTATATAAAGTAGATTAGACCACCTAAATATTATACAAAGTAGATCAGACCACTAATACAGTATATAGAGTAGATTAGACCAACTAAATATTATATAAAGTAGATTAGACCACCTAAATATTATATAAAGTAGATCAGACCACTAATACCATATATAGAGTAGATTAGACCACCTAAATATTATATAAAGTAGATCAGACCACTAATACCGTATATAGAGTAGATTAGACCACCTAAATATTATATAAAGTAGATCAGACCACTAATACCGTATATAGAGTAGATTAGACCACCTAAATATTATATAAAGTAGATCAGACCACTAATACAGTATATAGAGTAGATTAGACTACCTAAATATTATATAAAGTAGATCAGACCACTAATACTGTATATAGAGTAGATTAGACCAGCTAAATATTATATGAAGTAGATCAGACCACTAATACAGTATATAGAGTAGATTAGACCACCTAAATATTATATAAAGTCGATCAGACCGCTAATACAGTATATAGAGTAGATTAGACCACCTAAATATTATATAAAGTCGATCAGACCGCTAATACTGTATATAGAGTAGATTAGACCACCTAAATATTATATAAAGTAGATCAGACCACTATACCGTATATAGAGTAGATTAGACCACCTAAATATTATATAAAGTAGATCAGACCACTAATACAGTATATAGAGTAGATTAGACCACCTAAATATTATATAAAGTAGATCAGACCACTAATACCGTATATAGAGTAGATTAGACCACCTAAATATTATATAAAGTAGATCAGACCACTAATACAGTATATAGAGTAGATTAGACCACCTAAATATTATATAAAGTAGATCAGACCACTAATACTGTATATAGAGTAGATTTGACCACCTAAATATTACATAAAGTAGATCAGACCACTAATACAGTATATAGAGTAGATTAGACCACCTAAATATTATATAAAGTAGATCAGACCACTAATACAGTATATAGAGTAGATTAGACCACCTATATATTATATAAAGTAGATCAGACCACTAATACCGTAGAGTAGATTAGACCACCTAAATATTATATAAAGTAGATCAGACCACTAATACCGTATATAGAGTAGATTAGACCACCTAAATATTATATAAAGTAGATTAGACCACCTATATATTATATAAAGTAGATCAGACCACTAATACTGTATATAGAGTAGATTAGACCACCTAAATATTATATAAAGTAGATCAGACCACTAATACAGTATATAGAGTAGATTAGACCACCTAAATATTATATAAAGTAGATTAGACCACCTAAATATTATATAAAGTAGATCAGACCACTAATACCGTAGAGTAGATTAGACCACCTAAATATTATATAAAGTAGATCAGACCACTAATACCGTATATAGAGTAGATTAGACCACCTAAATATTATATAAAGTAGATTAGACCACCTATATATTATATAAAGTAGATCAGACCACTAATACTGTATATAGAGTAGATTAGACCACCTAAATATTATATAAAGTAGATCAGACCACTAATACAGTATATAGAGTAGATTAGACCACCTAAATATTATATAAAGTAGATCAGACCACTAATACAGTATATAGAGTAGATTAGACCACTTAAATATTATATAAAGTAGATCAGACCACTAATACAGTATATAGAGTAGATCAGACCACTAATACAGTATATAGAGTAGATTAGACCACCTATATATTATATAAAGTAGATCAGTCCACTAATACAGTATATAGAGTAGATTAGACCACCTAAATATTATATAAAGTAGATCAGACCACTAATACAGTATGTAGAGTAGATTAGACCACCTAAATATTTTATAAAGTAGATCAGACCACTAATACTGTATATAGACTAGATTAGACCACTTAAATATTATATAAAGTAGATCAGACCACTAATACAGTATATAGAGTAGATTAGACCACCTAAATATTATATAAAGTAGATCAGACCACTAATACAGTATATAGAGTAGATTAGACCACCTATATATTATATAAAGTAGATCAGACCACTAATACTGTATATAGAGTAGATTAGACCACTTAAATATTATATAAAGTAGATCAGACCACTAATACAGTATATAGAGTAGATTAGACCCCCTAAATATTATATAAAGTAGATCAGACCACTAATACAGTATATAGAGTAGATTAAACCACTTAAATATTATATAAAGTAGATCAGACCACTAATACAGTATATAGAGTAGATTAGACCACTTAAATATTATATAAAGTAGATCAGACCACTAATACAGTATATAGAGTAGATTAGACCACTTAAATATTATATAAAGTAGATCAGACCACTAATACTGTATATAGACTAGATTAGACCACTTAAATATTATATAAAGTAGATCAGACCACTAATACAGTATATAGAGTAGATTAGACCACCTAAATATTATATAAAGTAGATCAGACCACTAATACTGTATATAGAGTAGATTAGACCACCTATATATTATATAAAGTAGATCAGACCACTAATACTTTATATAGAGTAGATTAGACCACTTAAATATTATATAAAGTAGATCAGACAACTAATACAGTATATAGAGTAGATTAGACCACTTAAATATTATATAAAGTAGATCAGACCACTAATACCGTATATAGAGTAGATTAAACCACTTAAATATTATATAAAGTAGATCAGACCACTAATACTGTGTATAGAGTAGATTAGACCACTTACATATTATATAAAGTAGATCAGACCGCTAATACAGTATATAGAGTAGATTAGACCACTTACATATTATATAAAGTAGATCAGACCGCTAATACAGTATATAGAGTAGATTAGACCACTTACATATTATATAAAGTAGATCAGACCGCTAATACAGTATATAGAGTAGATTAGACCACTTACATATTATATAAAGTAGATCAGACCGCTAATACAGTATATAGAGTAGATTAGACCACTTACATATTATATAAAGTAGATCAGACCACTGATGTCTTAGAAAATAGATATAAATAAAGAAAATTTGTTTTATTTTCTGTCAATTATGTTTTTGTTTTATTCTTAAAGTTTCTTTTCCTTTTTAATCCAAAGAGTAGTACATCACACATTCAGCAGCCTGTCATACGCACACACACACACACACACACACAGCCATCTGCCACAGAGACTTAGAGTCCATTAGTGTCTACATATACTACATAAAGTAAATGAAACACATACTAAAGCACTAAGCTGTGTGTGTGTGTATGTGTGTGTGTGTGTGTGTGTGTGTGTGACAATAAAGAGCGAAACCTACAAAAAAAGGTAGAGGAGAAAGAAGAACTATAAATCTACTTCTAAGTCGACATTTTACACACACACACGCGCGCGCACACACACACACACACACACACACACACACACACATACACACGTAAATTACAGTTTACAAGTTTAAATAAAAACACTCTGTGTTCTAAATGCTCAGTTCCAAACTGTTCAGTTTATTTAAACTTGTGATTATTCACTTGACTTGATTTCTGTGTGAAATATAAATATAAATATAAATCAGAAGACATTTCATGTCATAATCACAAAAAAACAATCTGAATGTTTCTGTATTTGAACTTGGTTTACTGACCCCAGCAGTGTGTCCACTTAAGTGTGATGTGTGGACGGAGCAGATCGTTCTAAAAGCTCAATAAGGGTTTTTTCACATTATCCCTTTGCTGCATGACGTAATGGCCTCTGTTTCTGTCGCGGGTTCAAATGGCGCTGTGTTTCTCTGAAAGACGTCATGTCTGACTACATTAGTGCCGATCACAAACACACAGACGAACACACAGTTATGACTAACGCATTCTGTCAAGTGAACGCTTCACCCGATAGACTGCGCTTGTGTTGAGCAAAGTGGCTTAAATCACCGTCTCAGTGTCGGCATGTCAACATCTCTAAACAACAATCAGGCCAAAGAAAGTCAGAGGCTTCGCTCCAAGAATTCTGGATTCTGGTCGGTCGAACGGTGTTGGTTATATAATAAAAACACTTGTGTGTGATAAGCCACATTCATGGGTTCATGAACAAGCTCGTACTAGAACCTTTTAATACTATGAGCACAAAAATGTAATGTCGTCTGAACAGGTGAAATATTCCTAAATCTAGATCTTAATCTAATTCTTAAACCTATCATAAATTCACCAGCTCATTTGTCTCGTTAGTCTCAGCTACAAGAAAAAAAAAGAGAGAGAGACTGGTGGAGGAATGGCTGGTTATAGCTGATATAATGTAACGTGAGAACCAGAACTTGTTTCACGGATGTACAGTAATTAGAAAAAATAAGTTGTTCTTTAATTATGACAGTGTTATCATTCTACACACCTGCTGTGGTATAAAAGGAATAAATCTCTCTTGTATTCCTAATTTCCAGCTTTAGTGTTTGCTGTGCATTAAGTGAATCTGTCTGTAACGTTCAGGACGGCGACTCTGAGTTTGTTTTTTTTAAAGACTATTATAAAGCACTGACAGGTCACTAACAATTTTAAATGCATCCATCAGCTCGGTGTGTGCGTAATGGATTCCAGCGGCGTACAGAGTCACGGCGTCAGCGCTGGTCGCGTTAATGCTGAAGGCACAATGCGGCTTTAATAATGAGCTGTTAAACATTTGAGCTGTGTTTCAACGTGTACATCGTTTCTCAGGCTTGTCTTTTATTTCTTCTGTGAAATATTTGATCTTTTTGAACGACTCTTCTAAATGAATCTGGTGTATCTGTTCGCAATCAGTGATAAACTGGACACTTTTTAGTTTTGGCATAAATGGGTTTACATGCTGAATTCTAAAATAGTCAACATACAATACGTGGTGTAAGCGTGTACTTATTTCCCTCATGGGATCAATAAAGTCTGTCCATCTATATATTTATCTAACCACCACCGCGCCGCCCCAGTATTACACTGTGAAGTGAAAATTTGAACGGCAGCTTTATTACTTGACTATGTTAAAAGATTTAGACCGGGTGTAGACCTGCTTGTTTTCCAGCTCTTCCAGCTTCTGATTAACAGAACACGACCCGATCCATTATTAATCAGCAGTAAGTACGGCAGTGATGTGACTCTCGACGACCAGGATCGGATGGCTACAATACATGTCTATGTTGAATTGGACTCTAAGAAGTCTAAATCATTGCTACAAAGTATTTATAACATTACTATATGGGCTGCTCTATTTTCTTGTCGTGTCCAATTCCTCCCCGTCACTAGGGGGCTCCCACATTAAGCTACTACTACCACTCAGTGGGGAGAGCCAAAGACATGTTTCCTCCGAACCACGTGACGCCAGCCGACCGAATCTTTTCTAACTGCTTGCTCACGCACCGTTGGGGGCGGAGTAACACACTCGGAGGACAGCGCTATCCACTCCCTCCGCATGCACGAGCTCACAGACGCCCCTGGTTGACTGTAGAGCCGTGTGATTAATGTGAGAGCACTAAGTACAAACCGGATTCCAAAAAAGTTGGGACACTAAACAAATTGTGAATAAAAACTGAATGCAATGATGTGGAGATGGCAAACGTCAATATTTTATTCAGAATAGAACATAAATCACGGAACAAAAGTTTAAACTGAGAAAATGTATCATTTTAAGGGGAAAATATGGTGAATCAAAATGTCATGGTGTCAACAAATCCCAAAAAAGTTGGGACAAGGCCATTTTCACCACTGTGTGGCATCTCCCCTTCTTCTTACAACACTCAACAGACGTCTGGGGACCGAGGAGACCAGTTTCTCAAGTTTAGAAATAGGAATGCTCTCCCATTCTTGTCTAATACAGGCCTCTAACTGTTCCATCGTCTTGGGCCTTCTTTGTCGCACCTTCCTCTTTATGATGCGCCAAATGTTCTCTATAGGGGAAAGATCTGGACTGCAGACTGGCCATTTCAGTACCCGGATCCTTCTCCTACGCAGCCATGATGTTGTGATTGATGCAGAATGTGGTCTGGCATTATCTTGTTGAAAAATGCAGGGTCTTCCCTGAAAGAGATGACGTCTGGATGATAGCATATGTTGTTCTAGAACCTGAATATATTGTTCTGCATTGATGGTGCCTTTCCAGACATGCAAGCTGCCCATGCCACACGCACTCATGCAACCCCATATCATCAGAGATGCAGGCTTCTGAACTGAGCGTTGATAACAACTTGGGTTGTCCTTGTCCTCTTTGGTCCGGATGACATGGCGTCCCACATTTCCAACAAGAACTTCGAATTGTGACTCGTCTGACCACAGAACAGTCTTCCATTTTGCCACACTCCATTTTAAATGATCCCTGGCCCAATGAAAACGCCTGTGCTTGTGGATCTTGCTTAGAAATGGCTTCTTCTTTGCACTGTAGAGTTTCAGCTGGCGACGGCGGATGGCACGGTGGATTGTGTTCACTGACGATGGTTTCTGGAAGTATTCCTGAGGCCATTCTGTGATTTCCTTTACAGTAGCATTCCTGTTTGTGGTGCAGTGTCGTTTAAGGGCCCGGAGATCACGGGCATCCAGTATGGTTTTACGCCCTTGACCCTTACGCACAGAGATTGTTCCAGATTCTCTGAATCTTCGGATGATATTATGCACAGTTGATGATGATAACTGCAAAGTCTTTGCAATTTTTCGCTGGGTAACACCTTTCTGATATTGCTCCACTATCTTTCTGCACAACATTGTGGGAATTGGTGATCCTCTACCCATCTTGGCTTCTGAGAGACACTGCCACTCTGAGAAGCTCTTTTTATACCCAATCATGTTGCCGATTAACCTAATTACTGTTAATTTGTCTTCCAGCTCTTCGTTATGCTCAAATTTACTTTTTCCAGCCTCTTATTGCTACTTGTCCCAACTTTTTTGGGATTTGTTGACACCGTGAAATTTGGAATCAACATATTTTTCTTTAAAATGATACATTTTCTCGGATTAAACTTTTGATCTGTCATCTATGTTCTATTCTGAATAAAATATTGACATTTGTCATCTCCACATCATTGCATTCAGTTTTTATTCACAATTTGTTTAGTGTCCCAACTTTTTTGGAATCTGGTTTGTACCTCTCACCCCTCCCCTCTGAAAGAGCTCAGCCAATCAGCTCTCTCTAGGCCTCCGGCTGCGGGAGGTTACAGCGTCACCCGGGAATCGAACTCGCGATCTCCGAATGTTTGGGGGAGCACTTTACCACTGCGCCACTCAGAGGCAAGTTTTCTTTAACAATTGCAAGTATACTGGCAGACATTCTTGTTAAAACTCAGTGCCTTTAATACTCCTTACTATAATCTACATGATGGTCCAGTAACGTTAATAACAGCATGTCCTAATATTGTCTTGCTTCTTGACAGCTGCAAAAATTTTTTACATTAAGATATATATTTTTATATTTATTTAATATTCACAGTAATATGCTTTGAGATGGGCTTTTAGACAACTCTAGTCACTTTTATTATCAGTCTAATGTTCGGCCATTACACATTTTGTAATGCGTTAAAAACTATTTGGTAAGTTTTATGGTTAAAATTTACTTTTGAAGAAAATGTTAATGTTATGAATTTGGTTTAACATGTAATCCTACGTGTGCTGTTTCATAATATCATTAATATTCTTCTAGTGTAGTATAGTATAGTATTGGATGTGAATCTCTACATGGTCACGCATCAAACCCACTGCACTCCTATACCGAAATTCTTATACCGAGAGTAAACGAGGACATAAAACTTAAAACTTGATATAAAGTATAAAATACTATGTTTTAAAATGTCCTGGTTCTTAAAGCAGAAGTGTATAAAGTAAAAAATATATATATAAGATTTAAAGTATTTTTACTCAGAGAATCACATTCTTCACTTCAGATTTCTAGTTATGTTTTTCTGGCCCAGAAACTAGCCCCGCCCCTTCTAAAAAAAAGAAGAAGAGTTAAGCCCTGCCCCTTTTCTCTTAAACAGCAGGTCATGTGCTATACCATACTAACAGAAGTGGAGGGTCATCTGGGGAAAAAGTAAGGGAAAGTCAAGAGTGGGCTCGAAATATCACATACTGCCCCTTTAAGCATTTATGTATGTACAGTATACACTATATGTCTCTATCTATCAAATCATGTTAAAACAGATCTGACCCTCCATGTGCTTCTCTAGTTACTCACAAGAGGAGTGTTCAAAAAGTGAAATACGGCCCATCCTGCAGTATTTATAGCTCAACTAGAAGGGGGTACAGATCTCCCCATGGGGAATTCTTGTACGAGCGCGGTCAGTTTCCTAATATATCCGTCCCTCAACCCTGGCACCGCGGCAAACACACCACAGTCTACACACTGCTCCGAGTTCGGCCGACCGTGACCGGCACCATGATGTGGAGCGCGGCCCCTGCGGATATAGAGATCGACCTCGGGGACGACGGGGACAGCGAGGACAGCACGGGACAGCAGCCGTGGAAGACGCAGCTGGAGACGGTCATGGAGGAAGAGGAGGAGGACGAAGAGGAGGACATGATCTCGACGCAGAGCGACACAAGGCCTCTGATCAACGAGAGAGATCCACGAGAGCTGAACGAATGTCTCAAGGTAACTTGTAAAAAACGTCTGCATCCCAGTTGAGTCATGGACAAGACGTCCTGCAAGAACAGAGCAAAGTATCTGATTTCAACTCTATAGAAATCATAGTTTGCACTCTATCAGGGTGGAACTTCATTAAAAACTCAAGTTGAAAATGTTGTGAGCTCGCAGTACAGTGTAGAGCACTATAGCATTGAGAAGGTGCTTCTCCGGTCCACTTCACCAAACAGACCTTTCTCTCGAGAGGTCCGCACTTCCTCTTTGCTCATCTGATGAAGTGTAAATAAAGTTCACTTGTCTTGAAGTGAATGCTAACAGCTGCGGCTCCGAGGCAGATGGAGGATAAAAGCAGCACGAGTGTTCATGTTCATATCATGAGCACAATTATAGTAGCACGCTGATGGAGATTTATCTCATGAACTTTGGGAAATTTGGGAAATCCCATGAATCAAGAAAGGATTTTACAGTAGTCTGTGGTTAAACATCACGGCTTGTTCGACAGAATTTAATAAACGTTTGGTAGTACTTAGGTATTGGCCTGAAGTTATTATGAAAATAAATAAATGAAATCAAATTGTTACATAGAAGTGAAGTTATGAGTAGTTACAGTATGTGCCAGATTACATCACAGCATCTAGTGCTTTGTTTTGGACGAATAGAGCACTTTTTCCTAGAGGTGGGCGTGGCTATAGAATACGTATCACTCGACAGAGCCAATCAACGTGATAGTTTTCCATGTATACTTAGAGTATGGGGAAGACGCAGAAATGACCAAATCCTCAAGAAACAGAAACGAAGGCGAGAGACAGCATGGTTTACTACAATAAAAAGGAAAGTAGACTATGAAAGCCGAACCTTCAAAGATGAATGGACAGATCAAAGAATGTTTATTCCTTCAGCAGGAAGTTTAAAACCATACTTGCCTGAAGTTTAACCGGTGCCATAAACGTAATCAAATCGTTTAGTACAAGTAAAATTATGATCAGTTTTGTGCGAGATTACAAACCAGAAGTTCAACCTCAAATAATAATAATAATAATAATAATAACATCACTGATTACATTAAAGATCATCAGATTATTTTTAGATTTAACATTTTAACTAAGTCTTTTATTCGCAACAACGCGCACCTATTCTGGTGTTTAATAAATTTCAATGTTTTAGTGTTGGTTAACGTCTAGCGAGAAGGAGAAATAGAATAAAACATTTGGGATGTGCTGCTTTTAGAAAATAATCTTAATAACTTTGGACTGGTCTCATTATTAACTCGGCTTCATCGCACCACCCCAAAAGAAACACATATTGGCAGGTTTTTATCATCCTGTCCTGTTTTGTTCGGTTTAACCAGCTGAAATATTCTCCACATCACTAGACACTGAAGTATTCTCCAAAACCTCCTAATTAGTGCTCAGTGTAAGTGATGTGATCTCGAGTGTTGTTCGTACACTGATACTCCACTACTGAGCTGAGCTGAAGGACTTTCTAGTGTGGGTTTAAGAGTGCAGGCTGATAACAATCTCACTCACTCAGTCTTTATGGGCATTCGGCGGGGGTACACCCTGGATGGAGTGCCGGTCCATGGCACAAGTACACCCGCGTCTTCACTACAGGCAGTTTGTAAATGCCAATGTGGACATTTACAAAACCCACCAAGCACGGGGAGAAATGCAAACTGCATGCACACAGGCCCGAGGCGGGAATCGAATCCTCGACCATAGGGATATATTCATTACTTGTTCATTTGCACTAACTATTTATCCTTGCTGCTATTTACGGAATGTTTACAGTTTACTGTTTCGCCTCCCACTACTTCAACTCGTCGCAGTATCACTTTGTCGCTCTTGTTAACACATTTGCACGTGCGCGTTATGTCGTCTCTTTTGTATGAAAACGTAGATAGTTACCTGCTAACTTAAAATGTCAATCTGTCTCGTCCCAGCTAGTCGGCTATTAGGTCTCTATGTTATCTAGTTAGTTAATTTATGTTGTTATTTAAAAAAAAAAAAAAAAAAGCTATCTGAACCTGGCTGGCCCTATGTGAAAAAGTATTTGCCCCCATGCTAATCTGAATGAACTGTGACCAATCACATTTTTTGGAAAGCTAAGTTAAATTTCACTTGCCACATCCAGGCCTGATTACCGCCAGACCTGTTGAATCAAGAAATCATCTAAATATACACATTTTTTCTAAAGAAATTCAAGAACAGATGCGACACGACACAAGTAATTGACATTCCACAACATGTATGTTCAAAAAGTCTAAGCAAAAATCTTCATTAATGTGCTGTAGTATAAGAGAAATAAAACACTTCAGGATGTAAATCTGCTTCATCCCTGAGTATTGTTTGCCTCTAGAGTGACACGCTGTTTTATTTTACTGAAAGTTCTCTGAAAGTTCTGATGTGTAAGCCGTGTGTGATCAGACTGGTTGGTGTGTTCAGGTGAGTTTCGAGGACGTGATCGCCGAGCCGCTCTCGGTGCGCAGCGGAGACCGGGTGTGGTTCTGGAGCAACGCGCTCTTCGAGGTGTCCCGTGTTTGGATCTATCGCATCGTCACGGCGGTGCTCGCGGTTCCGTTCTCCGTCATCGCTGGATGTCTCTTCGCGCTTCTCACCTGCCTTCACATCTGGTACGAGCAGTTTTCAATTGAATTGAATTGATCCACCTTGAAAATTTAGGCCTCATTAAAAATCGCTATTCGAGTTTATAGCTTTTCTCCAATTTTATGAATACCTTAATGTCAAGGCGTGTCACGAAGCACTTCAGGAAGACCTGAAACATCTTCGATGAGTGCTCTCATAGAGTTTGGATAAAGATGGAATGACTTTGTCTCCCTCTCTCTTGTGTTTTAGGCTTCTCACGCCGTGTGTAAAGGTAATCTTTATGAACACCACCTGGCTGCAGGTTCTCTGGAGCAGCGTTCTGGACATCTTCATCCTCCCTGTCTACCACAGCGCCTCCAGGTGCTGCGCGAGCATCAGCGTGCAACTCATGCAGGAATGAAACACTCTCTCCGGGAACGTTTTCACCTCAGCTGGAGCAGAGACACGGTCACCAGATGTGGCGTGATAGTCACAGGGTTCTATGGACTCACTGTTTTTTTATTTTGCTATGAGGAATAACCAGACAGGACTGGTGTGAGAGGGTTTTTTTTTTGTTTTCATGAAAAAAATGACAAAATGTGCGATCAGGATCCGGACGAGAAAAGGTCACGATCGTTCTGTATTTCTGATCGTTCTGACTTGACAATATACTGCAATACTTTACGGAGAATCATCATCATTAAAGCATCATCACCCAATCCCACGATGCACTGCAGGTGGCCGGTGGCCGTACGCCACAGTATTATTAGTGATGAAGAATTTTACAATTTTTACATATTTAAACACTGAGTTTTCTTTCATACCTGTGTATTTATACATATACAGTACGTGTGAGGAATATGATGGAATTTACATGATTTACAATTTACTTCGGGATTCTTCATCTAAACATTTTTTAAGTAACTTTCCAATCATGTGTCTTGTAACTACACAATATAATCTCAGATTTATTAATTTCAGGCTAAATTAATCCTTTGATGTAATGCGAGACAAAGTCTTTACTTTTTTTTTCTACCTTAAATCTGTATGATGTTATAAAAGGCTTATCCATCTGTCTCTCTTAAATTCAAATAGGGATGCGCTGCATCTAATCCCAGCTATTGAACTGAGTGAAGCACCTTTTGTTTGGCACACACAAGCACAAATTATTCTGCACTATTTCAGGCCTTGATTATTCGTCGCGCGCCATTCTGATGCTAATGTGCGGCCACTGAGAGCTGGCAGTGCTGGTCCGGTTGGTGGACGCCGCGATAAATTTTTTTATCTGCTGATCCGAGGCCAGTTTTGACACTAAAAAACAAAAAAGGAAACATCATTAAGATCAAGGCTCTAGGTTTTAGGGATGTGGTGTTCTCCAGACTGCTAAATGATCACGATCGTGTACTGTATAGCGTGTTTGGCTCTTCAGAACGGCACCCTCTACTGGTGGCAAGAGGGAACTCTGTAAAAAAAATATCAATCATTGATTTTGGTCATACAAACCCTTGTGTGGGTTTGATAAAACCCACCGTTCACTACATTGCTGTTTACAGTGGTATGATCCAATTTAGACCCTCTCTCTCTCTGTCAGGGGCTCAGTGTACATGCGTGGCATTTGGAAACGACTATCAGGCATCTATATTTAATCACAGTTCCTCTGGGATGTGGTGTAGTTGCCTGGCAATGAAAACAAAAGTCGGATTGGAAATTAGACACAGCCACGCCTATAGAGGAACGTCCCTTTGTACAGTAAGTGGCAAGATTTCTTATTCTTTAAAAAGTCAGAAAAGGTCAGAAAGGCGAACGAGATAAAACATGCTTTCGTCAATCTTCACATCAAATCCTTACATAATTTCAAAGTCAACTGAGTCATGATTTTCAAAAAAACTAGGTGCAAAAAAAAAAACTATGAAGGGAAAATATAATTATTTATTTTCCCCAAAGGGTGCCAATAGTTCCGGAGGTTTCTGTACACACACAAAAAAATCACCCACCACTGCTCAAGACATCCATATGCATTTATAACGCATGCATTTTTATTTATTTTTTTTAACAGTTCAGTACTTTTTTTGGATTTCAGTGTGAAAATGCATAGTCAGCAAAAATATTTTTCACAAAGTGTATGAGGAAATGTATTTCAATAAACACAACATATGTTTATATAAGCTGCTTCTTCTAAACACATTTGTTGTTTCACTACATTAACATTTTAAACAAAGATTAATGATTAAAACTCATGCTCTGAAGCTGATCAGATCAGCACACGTGAGCGCCCCCGAGAGTCGCCCGGACGCATCGCACGACGTGTAATAAACACGCACTTCGAATCCTTCCATGCTTTCATAGAGGAATATGAACATCTGTAGGGCACTGATCTGGGATCAGCTCTGCATTAGTATTATTTACAAGGCATTACAAAAAAAAAGATCCTAGATCAGCTTTCTTGTTCACCAGACACCAGTGTAGAAATCTGTACACAGCACCGGCTGGAGTTCGGAGCAACCTTTCGTGCAGGTACGAAGGGTTATGAGCCGCTGACCATCTGAGTCACGGCTTCGTCTCCGACCGGGGACTCCTCAGACTCCTCCTACCGAACAGGGAGAGGAAAAGTAGGAGCGATGAAAGCAATAACGATAAGTTACCCTGTGACAGTTTTGCTAATTTATTATTATACACTCATATGATGGGAAACTCACACAGCTGTAATGAAAGTTACATGTATTGTTCCATAAGCATTCTGCGTTACTGTTATATTTTATTTTTTACAAAAGTCAAATCATGTCTAAATGTTCCAAAAGACTTTACAGTTAAATAAATAATCTATAATTCACGCTATAGTGAAATCTGTAATAATTAGATTAGATAATCCTTTGAATATTAAAAACAAGTAAAAAAAAGAATAAAACTCAAAATATAAGTGTTTATTGCAAAAGGAACAGAAAAATACAGTACACAAAGAAAAGAGCAGGAACATAAACATAAAGAAAGAAAAAAAAACATCTTGTTTTGTACAGCATCTTAAACATGATCCTATTGAAACATTTTAAACATGTAAACACAATTTATGCCAAACATTTAAGCAATGACACAGAACACAAACACAAAGCAGCAGTGATACAGATTACAGGGCAGCCATGCAGACGGCGCGGGTGAACAATGACACTTTGTGAGTCTCGGATGGTGGTGAAGCTCAAAGTTTAGTGTGATGTGAAGACATGATGAGGACGACCTAAACATATACAGTAACACTGATTTTCCTGAGATTAAGTGACGTCCGATTAAAATGAAGTGTAATTTCTACTGTCTGTTCTATCAGATAGAGCACCTGTAACGAAAATATGAGGGTGATTCAAAAATGATAGACACTCCAGTTATATTAAAACTCTTATCAGCGCTTTCTGCTCAAGGCTCCTGTCTCCCCCGGTCACTGAATGTGTTACAACGGTTCATTTGTAACTGCAGTCTGAACAAAAATGGATGATTTGCATGAAAGAAGAGCAGCGTGCAGTGATTTGTGTTTTTTTTTGTTTGTTATTGTTGTATGAGGGTGTATCCGGTGCCGAAACAACTTGGGGAAGAACATAAACAGAAGCATTCGGATCTCTGCAAACAGAATGTGGAGCGATACTATAAGGAAGGTGAAAGATTCTTAAAGAGAATCATTACTGGTGACGAGACACGGATTCATCACTACGAGCCTGAGAGTAAACGACCGAGTATGATATCACAGACTGAGAAAAAGTTAAAAAGTCGACTATCAGCTGGAAAATTCATCAACGCTTATTGTTTTCTGGGATTCTCGAGGACCAAAAGTTTGGAACATTATCAATAAATTCTACATCCAGAGTGCGGATCATTTTTACGAGTTCCTTTTTTGAGCACTAAATTAGTGACTAGATGGATAAAGTGCTGAACTTGATTATTGTGTATTTATCACATTAAGTTAATCATGCGAATGCAGCTGTTACCAAACGTCCCAAATGGTTTTGAACCGCTTTAGTGTTTTTTTGGGATGTTTTTGTGTATATTATTGTATAGTACCAGCATCGAGCCACACGCTTGAAGCAACAATAAAAAGCTGCATGCATGTGATGAAGCCTGAAGCATTAACACACAAAAACAAGCACAGGCATACACACATACGGACATGTGCATGGACATTCACACATGCAGTCTCTTTAGCTTGTAAAGGGAAGAGTGTATTGCTTAAAAGTCTGCGCGTGTGTTATGCCAGGTGCGAGGCCGAGATGGCAGTCCAAGCAGAGACGGGGTGAATCTGGAGCCTCCCGCTCACCTGCATGCCCATCTCGCCCATCTCGCCCATCTCGTCCTTCTCCTTCCCCGAAAAGAAGCGTCCGCCGTCGCCGCGCTTCCGCGCCATGGCGTGCCGATGACGAGACTCGTGCAGGTATTTCTGGAATGAAACGAACAACCAGGTTGAACACACAGGACTACATACCTCTGTAAAGGCTATTCGGTGTGAGTGTTTAACTCACCCTCCTCTCTTTGGGGATCTTGCCCTCGGCCTCCAGCTTGGCGCGGGCCTGGCGTCTCTTCAGGATGCGGTGGTACTGTTTGGCGTTGACGTAGAGCGGCTCCTCCTCCATCATCTCTGCTCCGGGCAGGGGGATCCTCTGCATGGTCGGGACAGAGCCACCGCTTTGGACCATCTGATAAACACACCAAGCGGTGACACATTTCCATAAACATATACAGTATATACATATACACAGACTTAACAAACCGGCCAATTATATTTGAAAAAACTTAATCTATATAAATAAAAGAGGGTTTTGTCTGTACATTGGGTCAGAACTCGCTCTTTCAATGACATCTTTACATTTCATACACTGTAGGACCAGAAACCAGGCTCAGAAAAATGTCTGTCAGTATGTCTGTCAGAATTTAATTAAACCTTTACTTAGATCTCTGCCTGAAGTTTAACCTGAACCATAAGTGAAATCAAAATGTTGAGTAAAAGTGATGTTATGAACAGTTATGTGCCGGATTTAATGATCTACTTTAAAATAAGCTACTAATGCGCTACTTGCTCAAACGCTGGAGTCGTTTTAAGACAAAACTTCATCTTTATCTGATCTACTTTTTCCATTTCTCATCTGTGATTCTCTCTCCGATTACCGAACAGGGAGTGTATTTGTCTGACAATGATGGAAGACAGACAGACAGACAGACAGACAGACATGTACGTGGGCTTCAACCTGAAATAATAATATCACTTATTACATTAAAGATCAGCAGATTATTTTTAGCTTTAAAATTATTTTTAACTCTTTTCCCGTCACTGACGCGTACTTGCACTAGTCTCTCTATAAACAGAATCTCATGAGTGACCTACCATGACCATTCCACCAGCATTAACCACGTTTCCTGAAACAGGAACCGCGACGGTCACGGTGCCCTGACCTCCAGTGCCGCTCGCATTCGAACCCGTCTGGATGATCTGACCTCCGGCTAAACTGGCGGCTGGGATAGTGATCATACCTGAAGAGAAGACGACACACAAAAAAGAGAGAGAGAAAGAGAGAGAGAGAGTGGTTGAAATCCCACTTACACCCTGAAGAATGAGCTTTGTATATACATTTACAATATTACAATATTTTCCTTCCTGTATATAAATAAGGACATATTTAGGACAACGTCTGGTTTTATCAATCTCCATATGTGATAAAATCTTTCCTTACTAAAACCTGTAGCTTTTAAACCAGTATTTTTGTTGTGTTACCCTGTGGGAGGATGGATCCATCGGCGTTGACCGGCTGGTACAGGATGGTCTGTCCCTCCGCCGTCTGAGCCTGCTGACCCTGCACTGTGATCTGTTGAGGCTGACACACACACACACACACACACACACTCATTTAAACACAAGCCTAAACTATTAAACAGCGCTGTTATTCAAAAATTCACATTTTCTGCCCATATCTGTAACACTTAAATGAATGAGATCATCAAACAAATTGTAATAAACGCACAAAGGAACCATGAGTAAAAACAACATCTCTGCATTTTTGCACACTGCACAGTAATGGACACTTATGGACATTACTCATCTGTACACTCATGCACAGTTGCACTATTTGAACATTGCAGATTATGGACATTTATGGAGCATGGACATCTACACACACATGCACATTTACACACTTCCTGGACATTTCCATTTATCTCCATTCAAATTCATCTTTATATATTTTTTTACTACATTGTACAGATAAGTTTTTATATTTCTTATATATTTTTGAAATATTTTGTATAGGTTGTTCTATTTTCTATAGCTAAACTTATTCCACTATTTATTTCTTGTTATTTGTTTTTACATGTTTAAGGTCACAGGTGGTCGTTTTTCACTGCATATCATACTGTGTATGTGACAAATAAAATTTTTATTAGAATACATTATTATTTCGTTTATTGGGGGGGGGGGGCTTACTTTTCCACAAGTTTTTTCCAGACAGGTTTCCAAAGATTTTTCCCCACTCTTAATAATCGTTTAAAAACTGCATTTACTTGCAGTCGTTTACTTGTGGTACCTTTGTGTAATAAAATTTGTTTGATGAACTGAATCAATAAGTGTGATAAATATACAAAAATTAATTATCATGAAAGAGGCAAATACTTTTTCACAGCACTGTATATTGTGTTACACAGTATATTATGTTCTATTTATAATATATGTTATATCAAACTATTACACCCACTAGTACTCCACACTGTATCAGACTGTGCTTTTTGCAGTTCCCTTACTATATTCTAAAACTTTTAAAAGTCCTATTACAGGATGCATTTCATTGTGTGTGTGTGTGTGTGTTGAGACCTGGTTCTGTCCCGCAGTCACTGCTGTCTGCGGCTGCTGGATGATGATCTGCTGCGTCTGTCCCTGTGCAGTTTGGACCTGAAGCGTTTGGCCTCCCGAGAGCTGAATCTGTCCCGGCTGCACGAGCTGGATCTGTCACGAACAGACGGCAAAGTCAGAACAAGTTTCTGTTGCTACTCAGGACGATGGGGAAGTTTGTGACAAATTATTTAAAATTACATAAATCACTAGTTAATAATTTTATAGCATACGACCCTGCAGTTTAGTCTATGTAGTTCATTGATTCCACACATACACAAACACACACTCCTGCACACCTGCTGAAGACCCTGTGAGCCCGTCACTGGTAGCTGCATGATGGTCTGCGTCTGTCCTCCCGGCATGGCCTGTACCATTATGGGCTGGCCGGAAGGGGTGATCAGCTGACCCCCGCTGACCTGCACCATTAAAGGCTGCCCTTGAACCTTAGAAAAAGAAAAGCAAGAGGTTACTATATAGGATGCTACAGGTCTCTCAGTGCTCACATCATGATATCATGCAGAACCTAGACAAACAAGTTGAAATGAATACAACACCAATCACACGTATACACTTAACATGTGCATGGAGGAATGATATCTGTGCCATGGTAACGGTTATTGTAACAGCCGGATGTAAAGATGTATTCATGCAGAGTAACGTGAATCAAGTTTCATGGCGTCTCGTTCACGCACAGATTTCCACCAAACATCTAACATTCTGAATCAGTAATAAACAAATGTATGAAATGAGAGAATGAGGCTCGGCTGCGCACGCCGTCTCGCTCTGTTCTGGCGTAGTCGTGGTTGCTGACATGCAGGCAGCCGACGGCCCGGAGAAAGAGAGCGAGAGAGAGAGAATACCACTACCTGGAGTGTCTGCACCTGCTGGGCCGCACCCGCATCCACCTGACTTTCGGCCTGCAGCTGCACTGCAGTCACTGTGCTCTGGACCACAGAGAACGCAGCCATACGGTTATACACACACCTCCCGTTCTCTCTCATACGTGCTCACGTACACACACGGTAGCCTCCCAGAGATACACTCCCCCGTATTCAGAGTCAGATCTCGTACCTGCTGCTGCACCGATCCACCAGCCGTCTGCACCACGATCTGCTCTTCTCCGCTCGCCACCTCAGTGAACTGCTCCATGCTCAGAGTTTATAAAGAAACCAGACTCCTCGCTACAAACACAAGGGAAACAGGTACGAGTATGGAGACAAGGATTTAATTTGGTGGTATTTTGGCAAAGCTGACATGAATTTTGAATTTTATCAAACGTATTAGTACTATCCATGAGCATCATGATCTCACACTTCTGCCCACACTGTCAAGACCTTTTCCTGTTTGGACCCCTAAAAGCAGCCCTACGACAACGAACATTAACTTCTGATGAAAAAGTGAAGACAGCGGTGCATTCGTCGCTCGCACCGCTGTCTATTTGTCTATTTAAAAGAAAGTGCAGCATCATTTTTGACTCATACTCTACGCTTTTACTCTCAGATACTTCACCCTTATGAATGGAGATATCACAGGCGACACTAACATCATATTAAACATTTTAGGTTTTATATGTATTCTGATTGAAAGGTAATAAAAATATGAAAATTAAATTCATTATTAATACCATTTGCATTCAACATGGATATAAATATACTTTTCACAGCATGGAACTATTTAGGAATTTATATCCTAAAGTCTCTTATAAGTTTCGTAGCGTTGTTATTAACCTGCATGAATAAGCTTCAATAACTTGTATATACACATCACCTAATAAACGCAGTATACTGTACAGCTATCTACTGTCTATATATATATATATATATATAACTGTCTAGTTTTGGCGGTTGACAGGGGTCTAATCCCAAATTGCTTCACACTCCCTTCATAGTGCGCTATAAATATGTCCAATTCGACGGGCGTTCCATTATCTACCTAGTGCCCTATAAAATCATGCAGCGGGTATTTGGGATATGGCCCTGAGTCAGTCGCTGCAAAATCAGCCGTTGTGGCGAATTTATGCGAATAATTTCGTTTTATATGATTTCACAACAACATGCCAGGATTAAAGAGTTTCATTCATACCACACTGAACATGTTTTAACACTTAGTCTGAAATGCTTAATATATATACATTTCTTACATTTCGCTAACACCACCACAAAGGGCAGGGGTTAGCTAAGCTAGCTCACGCGGGCCTCTTTATAACGGTTAGCTTCTCGGCTAACTCGGGTCAACTCGAGAGTGTGAGAAACGACGCTGTCCCGAGTTTACAGTCACACACGCACGGATCCTGCCTGGTTAAATTCCTGTTGTTTATAATGATGATAGTCCTGTGGTTGGTCGGTCGCACACCAATCGCCGTCTGCTCCCGAGTCCCGTCCCCTCTCAGCCCGCGCGCACTCACCGGCTCCCCCGCTCGCAGCAGCGCTGATTGGCTCCAATGGCGGCGCGCGGAGCCCAATCACAACCCGCACGCGCACAGAAGCTCAGCGCGGCAAGATGGCGGACAGAGAGAGAGAGAGAGAGAGAGAGTGTGTGTGTGTGTGTGTGTCACACACAGTCAGTCAGGATTCAAGATTCAGAGGTGTTTTATTGGCATGACAAATATTTGCATTTGTATTGCCAAAACTTAAAAATAAGTCACAAAAAAATAACAGGAGCAGATAAAAAAGAAATATATTTAAAAATAAAAGTAATAAAATAATAATAATAAAGTAATAAGAAAATAGTACACAGTAACAATAAATAAACTAAATAAAAGTTTACAGCCATTTAAAAAAAGGAAAGTATATATACAGTATAATACAGTATTTATAAACTCAGCAAAAAAAGAAACGCCCCTTTTTCAGGACTGTGTATTTCACCAATAATGTAAAAATCCAAATTATTTTAAAGATCTTCATTGTAAAGGGTTTAAACTATGTTTTCCATGCATGTTCAATTAACCATAATCAATTAATTAACATGCACCTGTGGAATGGTCGTTAAGACCTTAACAGCTTACAGAAAGTAGGCATTTAAGGTCACAGTTGTAAAAACGCAGGACACTAAAGAGACTCGTCTACCGACTGTGAAAAACACCCAAAGAAAGATGCCCAGGGTCGCTGCTCATCTGCGTGAACGTGCATTAGGCATGCTGCAGGGAGGCATGAGGACTGCCGATGTGGCTATAGGGCAATAAATCGCCATGTCCGCACTGTGAGACGCCTAAGACGGCGCTACAGGGAGACGGGAAGGACAGCTGATCATCCTCGCAGTGGAAGACCACGTGTAACAACACCTGCACAGGATGGGTACATCCGAATATCACACCTGCGTGACAGGTACAGGATGGCCACAACAACTGCCCGATAATAACAGTGATCAGCGCGTATTTGTGTGTGTGCGTATGCTTGTCTGTGTGTGACATGATGTGGTGTGGTCACTCGATGACCCTCACTTGGTGTGTTGTACTGCTAGTGTGCAGCTCTCCCTATACCCTATATGATATTTCGAGCATTCTCACTCCCTCTCTCACCCTGAGACCATTCATCTGTGGGCTCGCTCACAATTATCCGAGAACAGTTGGGTGATGAACGATGCCTTCTCCAGCATGATGGAGCTCCTCACCATAAGGCAAAAGTGATAACCAAGTGACTCGAGGAACAAAACATCGGAATTTTGGCTCCATGTCCAGGAAATTCCCGAGACCTTAATCCGATTGAGAACTTGTGATCAAGCCTCAAGTGGCGGGGTGGACAAACAAAAAAAAACTAATTCTGACCCTCTCTAAGCATTGATTATGTACAAATGGGCTGCGCCATCAGTCAGGATGTGGAACAGAAATTAACTGATAGCACGTCAGGGCAAATAGCAGGAGGTCTTGAAAAAGAAAAAACTTAATGTAATTATCAATAAAAACCTTTGACACTTGAAATTATACTTCAGTATACCAGAGTAACATCTTACAAAAAGATCTATAATTTCCAAAACTTTTGGACATGGCTGTAACCAAAACACACACAAACAGTATAAGTGTTTAAAATTCTTTATTCTGATTGAAAAACAAAAAAATAACAACCAATAAGGACAATGAAAGTTTCCTCAATCAATGCTTTACATTTGTTGTTAGGTTTCCGAGACTTTAAAGATATTAAATTGTAGTTATGAACAGTAGCTTATCTATACATATTTTATTTACAGCACTGGAATTAAAACGCTGTGTCTATTCCCTGTACATTCATAAACAGATGCTGTAAATTCTCCCAGTTACCCCAGTAGCACTAAAATACTGAATACTGTCAAATCCGTTCAGCAATCGCACTCACTGAAACTCACTCGTGTCTTTTTTTTGCTTTTCTTCTCGTCACATTTCGAAGCTGAAGGTGAACACCGCGGGTCCCTGAGACATGTACTTAAAAAAACAAACAAAACAAAAAAACAAGTACCATAAACCATACTGTGTTCACATCATAAATCGGGCCGACGCCCTCCTGCCGAACCTGTGCACTCGAGTCTATCGCTCTGACTGGCCTGTAAGCTTTTTATTTTTCCTGACTGGAGTTAAATCTGAAACAATAGAGACCCTTTACTGAGCAAATTACGCACTGTATCGCTTCACTATACCGTCAGGACACAACGTCGTGTCGGAGTTATGATCAGACAAAATCGTTAAGATTAATTATTGCTATGATGACTAATTATATTTCTATTTTGTGCAGTAAAAACACAAGGCATAAACCCTGCTAATTATAGAAAAAATCAGTTTACTATAAAATCATGCAAATAATAATAATAATAATAATAATTCCCATTCTACGCCATCAGATTTTATTTCCTGCCAGTGCACAACTGCTTAGAAAGATTTTAGCTTATTTTACATTACAGTGAGCTCAGTAATAACCCACAGTGCAGGTGTTAAAGTATCCTCGTCCAAGGAAGTAACAAGGAGAGAGCTTCAAGCAATTTATAGACAGATTATCACAATCGTTACGCAACATATCCACTGAACTCGGTCTAGCCTGTACAAAACGGCGTGTCAATACACTCCTTGGACTTTAGCTTAGTGAACTGATATTGCTTTATAATACTGCTTTTACTTACTCAGGTTGAATGTGTACATATACATATATTTTATTTATTTAAAAAAAATAATAATGGCACTGGTGTGTCTACATCAACGGTTCTGTTAATCTTTTATCAGTTCCAACGAAAGTCAAAGCAGAGCTTTTAATTCGATTATTTTTGGCCTCAGTCCCCATCACTTGTAAGAGTTTGCATTTAAAAGAAACAAAATTAGTATTTTATTTTTCCCTACATTGAGAAAGAATAAAAAATTTTTTTAAAAAGCTTGATTACGCCAAACTATAAACATTTATAATTTGAAGATCTGTTTTAATAAGAAATTAGTTTTTTCCCCCCTCAGGACAGGGAATTAAAATAATAATAATAATTAGTTTCTTGTAATCACACAATAGTTTGATCAATGACAAAGTGGCTATGTGACCTTAAGTTAGTACCGATTTTGAGATCCTATTTTTTTTAAGAAGGAAAAAAAAAACCTTATATAGTGAATTTTCCATTTAAAGGGCATCATTACTGAAGATTGTAAGTGAAAAAAAAAATACAGTTGTTAAGTTTTAAAGGAATGTTTTAAATTTTTTAAAAATTTTTAAAAAAAATTTAACTCACTAGCAAACAACCAGTTATCTGCCAAAGAAAAACAAAAATTTTGTAATGAGGCGGAAAAAAAGAAAGAAATTAAACCGTCATCATAATTGCCTCGTGTCCAGTGGCTGGAACAAATTAATTTATAAAACTTCTACATTTCCCCGTCCCGGTAATCTGGTTCAGGTCATCGTCCCCACACTGGGTGCAACACATTTACCTGCCAGGAATCAACCAAGACATGTGAATAGTCGACACAGACACGTACACATACACACACGGGCCTCTAGAGGGCACTGCAATGCATCCAGGCTGCTCAATAGTCGTTTTTCTGACTCCACCCGAGAATCAATTTTCAGCCAGAAGGTCCTACAGAGAGACAAAAACATATATATTTACAGAATAACTATGTAGAAAACACAACAGTGTGGTAAGATGAACGGGGACAGAGTCCGCGCTGGAATCGATACCTCGTCCGAGTCGTCATTGTAGTGCGACTTTTCTGGCTCTGTAGTGTCCACGTCGTCCACGCCTTCGATGACGTTAGCCTCCACGTGTCTCTGCATCTCGGAATAACGATGCACCAGGAACCTAACACGTATACATTCACGATTTATCAATTTCACACAGATAACAAATCGAATCCGTTGACTTTACATGGATCAATCAGCTCGTACCTTCCTCCACACACATACTTCTTGACGAGCAGGACGCCAACCACGGCACAGACGAGCAGAACCAGGATGATGACGGACACTACAGGAGCCACGCTTCCCGACAGAGACTCTGACTGATAGACAGACTTCGGATGAGCTCATCATGGCTTTGATTCGTGTCCAAATTCCAGTATACGCTAATCAGCATTGAACGTGTACGTATCGCTCACCAGAAGCTCTACGCTCATCAGGTTACTGACGCACTTCTTGCTCAGGTCGATCAGCTTCCTCTCTGGCTGGACGCCGCCCTCACACCTGTCTCCTGGGATCTTCCTGTAACTGTCCAAAATAAATAAAATACAAGGGTTAGAACAAAAGTACACATTGATGCTGAAAACACATTAAAGACATTAAATGCTTTCTGATCTAATAATCATACTAATAATAAACGATCGACTCTGTAGTACCCGCTAGTTTGGAGCTGCTCTTTCCGGCTGTGCAGACAGAACTCGAGCGAGTGGCCCTTCAGCTCCGGCTGTTCCACACACTCCGAGCTGTTCGTGTCACGGTAGTACCCAAAATCGCTGCAGGACAGGGAAAGAGAGAGAGAGAGAGAAAGAGAGAGAGAGAGAGAGAGAAAGAGAGAGAAAAGCATTATACAAACCAGATGCAACTCAACATGAGTGACGCATTTCCTCTGTAAATCAATAAAAACTTGTTTCTATATGCATTTTATCAGCCAATTTAATTATTTAAACTGTACAGACAGACCCTGGTGAGTTTTAACACTTCTTGTAATTTAATGTTGAAAAACATTTTTTTTTTTATTCCATATCAAATAACAGTTGGCTTCATTATTCCTTATATCATCACCACTGGATCCTCACCACTGGAAGTCTTCCAGAGTGCAGGTACACGGCGCGGGCTGCTTGGTGGCGATGAAATTCTTCCCGTTTCGGCACACCGAGCCCTTGCGTAGCCGTAAATATTTCTCCTTATATCCCAGCAGACAGCCGTCGTCAGGGTTGCTGATGTTATCGGAGTGGGCGAGCCACTGCACGTAATCCTCCTCTCCACCTGCAGGGGGAGAGAGAGAGAGAGAGAGAGAGAGAGAGAGAGAGAGAGTAAGGTCGAGTATGAGAGAGAGAGAGAAAGAGAAAGCAAACTGAATTCCAAGTATGCCGTTTAAATGTTTAGTTTGGGGATCAGTGTGTTCCACTGTTTCATTTTGTTAATTTTTGTGCATCAGCCAAGTAGGCTCCTTATGAATCACTTCGTTTTGTGCTGAGGAAGTATTTAAGGCCAAGAATGTACAAGTTCTCTGTCGAAATTTGACCAAAAACATCTCTCTCCAAGCTCCCAGCATGGTAAACATTACTACCCCCCGCATCAGCAAATTCAAACATCTCGACTCCTTCACACCGGCCAGGAAGTTCTGATGGCTGAACCTTTCTGGAGGACTTTTGTTTCTTAAGTCTGTTAGTTGTGGTGTCCCGAAATTAAGTACTTTTCTTTTCTGTTCTATTCTGATTATTCAACTGCTGCAGCAATAGAGAGAGAGATAGAGGAAGCTTTGCCCGTGTCCTCCAACTCTCCGCACTAGAGCCTCCCTCAACCCCAGAGACAGTCCTTGGTTCAGCTCCCGGAGTGTCCCCTGCTGCAGATAATGCGACTTGATTCCCAAGATTCATCATCCTCCAAGCCCCAGAGAGTTGTAAAGCTCAGCGTCCGGAAACCACTCTACAATGTCAGGCTTCTTGATGGAATCAGCGGGCTCCTCATTAAAACCCAGCTGTTCTCAATACAACAATCTCGTACAAGTTCAGAGTAAATAAGTTTGTACTCTTCGCAGGAGAGCCGTCCCTGTGCTGTCTGCAGGTCAAAAGCAGGAGATTTCGATCAGACTTGGACCTCCATCTTGTATCAGTAGATAAACTGTACGACAGGGGCTTCGTAACTAGTGCGGTTTATTTTTAGAAGACGTCAGCTATCGTCCTCTGAATCTCTCCGATTAGTGTTTCTGATCCCTCGAGGGCTGCAAGTTTGTTCCACAGAATGGAGGCAGTCAAACCGTTTTCCAGACACTGGCCTTCATCCATGAGACAGCTGGGGCAGGACAGAGTCGACTGAGACAACTTTCTATCCCCATTGTCCTACAATAAAATGTCTGCATTAGTCCACTCGCACAAGGAGGACGGTCCTTAATACACTGGTGAGCGTTTGAAAATGTCCTCCTTGTTAAGGAAGCTCGTTACATCATTACTGCATAAGCTGATAAAACCACTCTATCCTGCAGTCCACTCACCAATGATCCCTGAATGTCTTCCCTCTTAAACAAAAGTTCACTAGCTAAACTGCACAATTGCCCTGCAGACATGTGGTGGGGGGGATGTGTCTGATCCACCACTGCATTTTGAAAACGTCCTTCCCAACTGGCTCATATGATTGACATTGAACTCCTAGAAGAATTGGCTATGTCCACAATGTTTCTGGAGCTCCTCCTGTAGGTCATTGTGGGTCAGTGACATCCGCATTGTACCAGTTGATTATATATAGAGTGTCCAAAAATAAACTGACATCTTTAACAAGTTTAATAATGGAGATGGATTGGGTGTGCTGTTGATATGCGTCACCACACTCACCTGACTTGACACCTTGTGATTTTTTTTATTTCTATGGGTCTATGTGAAATGACAGTTTGAATATGTTGTTGGAATTCTGATAAATAAATCTCTTATTTTTCAACAGCGTTATTATTGAAGCGTATTTAATTTCGTTTGCCTAGGACAGGGGTCGGCAACCTTCCACACTCAAAGAGCCATTATGGACCCGAAAAGAAAACACTGGGAGTCACAAAACCCTTTTGACATCTAAAAAAAAAAAAAAAAAAAAACTGCATATTTATGCAGTCTATATATAGGTTTATTTTTTACTTTTATGCTATGTACAAAAAAACTATAGTCTGTTTGTTGTATTTATGAAATCAGTTAATTTCTACAGAGAAAATGAAATCTTATTTCTGCTTGCAACTATAACATTTTTGAAGACAATGGGCTGAAGGTTAGTTTCAAATAAAATACTCAATGTTTTCTCACAGCCGGAGGCACAGTGAGAGCTGATTGGCCGAGCTCTCTCAGGGGGGAGGGATGAGAGGTACTTGTGCTCCCACATTAATCATGGCTCTACAGCCAAGCAGGGGCGTCTGTGAGCTCGCGCACGCGGAAGGAGCGGATAGCGCTTTCCTCCGAGTGTGTTATTCCGCCCCTAATGGTGCGCGAGCAAGCAGTTCGAAAAGATTCGGTCGGCCGACGTCACGCGGTTCGGAGGAAACGGGTGACAGTCTTCGGCCCTCCCGACTGAGTTGTAGTGGTAGCCTTAATGTGGGAGCCCCCCCTAGTGACGGGGAGGAATTGGCCACGACTAAATTGGGGAGAAAATTGGAAAAAAAAAAAAAATACTGTAATAATGTTTATTCGTCCTCCTCATATTTATGAAAGAAAAAGCAGAACGTAAATTATCCGCCTGTAGCAAAACAAAAATGCCATCATGCCGTCATGCTTTTATTGCGTGCAGTCAGCACTCAACCCCAAAAAAAATTATATAAAAAAAAAAAATGGAGCTTGAAAAAAGATATTATATTTATTATAATTATTATCAGCGACATCATATTAATATGACAATAATTTAAACTTTAACTACATCAAAAAAAAAATTATATTATGTAGGCTAGTAATCTGTAAAAAGAAAATAAATCTCGATACATCTTTAATCAATTATTATTATTATCAATAATACGGAGGAAGTGACGTCAGGAGTTTTGTCGAGGGAAGTTCCCTTCACAGTACGGAGTAGAGAGTAGGGAGCATCCTGTGAAGTACACTTTGGATTGGAACGCAGCTCTGGCCTCAAAAAGTTCAATACGTCGCTCGCCAGTGGGTTTCACACATGATTATTATAAAACACGTTCTAATTTAATGTTACAAGATCACCATAATCTTCAAACTTAGTTCGTTAGTTTTTTTTTTATGTAATTCTAAAACATAAAATAAATTTCAGTTACATACTCGTTACTGCCCTCGTTGTTCGTAGGAAGTAATTAATTTTCCAAGATTTCTGTCTCCAACTCCTGAATATATATTTTATTACATTTTGTTTTTGTTCTTTTTTGGCTGATTTTTATTTGTGCTTTCCCAAACCTCCCACGATGAGCTCCCTCTTCCTTTATTCCTCCAAAAATATGCTGAAATTCAAACAGAGATGTTGATCTTAACCCGGACGTAAAACACCAGTATGACATGGGCTCTGCGTTACCAGACAACATAAACTCTACAGCGATCATGTGATGATCTCAAAAGTCACAGAGATATACAAAGCTCTTATATATATATATATATATATATATATATATATATATATATATATATATATATATATATATATATATATATATATATATATATATATATATATATATATATATATACACACACACACACACACACACACACACACACACACACACACACACACACACACGTCTACATACGTTCTAATAATTTCATCTAATAATACAGAGGACTGTCGGTCTGCATTCCTGCCTCCACCCGTCACTATATTTGTAGTTACTTCCATGTGGTGTGAGCGCATTTCTTATTTTATAAAATAAAATGGGGGAAAAGGGAGAGACAGAGAGCGTATCGAGGACGAGTGAGGAATTGAAAGCATTTAGAAATACTATAAACACAGACACACTAGACTGCAAAGCAGCGTTTTTGTGAGATTAATCACAGACTCTAAATATTTGAGAAATCTTCAGTCGAGCACACACACACACAGACACACAAACACACACAACTCAAAACTCCCCCGGTTGTGAACCTGACACACTACTGGCCTCCTCTATGACTGGAGATGTGATAAAAACCACTTAATAAGGACATGGTGATGTCGGGGTCAGACGTAAACATAGAACATTATTATAGTATTATGCAAGTATTTATACAAATCGGTATGTGAAGCGTCCTTCTGCAGTCCTGCAAAGACAATGTAAGCAAGTCTTGCTCTTACACACACACACACACTTTCAGACACTCACAGTCTCGGGAGAGCAGCTGGTGGAAATCTATAGTGATGGACACCAAGTGTTGGCTGAACACCGGCTGTCTGAAACCCCACAGGCTGAGGCTCAGGGACCGAGCTCCGGGCTCCGACGCCAGGCCCGTGAAGTACAAGGGCGTGTCCGTGAAGTTATACGCGTGCCAGCACTGGCCCTCGTCTGTGGAGAACCTGAATAAAAATAAATAAATAAATCAGAAGAACAAAAACAGGCTGAGAGCTCAGTTCAGGTCACAGAAATACAGCTTTGGAGATATAGAAAAAGGTATAAATTTACTAAAAAAAAAAAACCTATATCTTAATCGTCACATACACAACCATCCATAGTACAGTAAAACCTCAGATTACGAGTAACGCATTTTGCAAGTGTTCTGCAAGACGAGCAAAGATTTGTAATAAATTTTGACTTGGAAAACGAACAAGTCTTGGTTTATGAGCACAGAGTATCATGTATCACGCATGCGCTTCTGGTTTTGACGCCCAGCATCACAGGATCAGAACTGAGCCAACGGTTTTTCCCTCTCTTGTGCTGCGGAATTGTGGGTAATCATCTACCCTGCACGTCTCTCACTGGTATAATCAACATCCGTGCACGGGTGTAAAACATATTTTATTTTGTGTCTGTATGTGTGTGTGTACAGTACACGTGTAAAGCAAAAGCCTCATTAGAGAGGTTAAAGATCCATTTTCTCTCTCTGCTCAAGGATTGTTTTAATTTGTTTTATTTTTACTTAATATTTTGTGTTAATTATTTTTAAGTATTTATTTTTTGGGACTGTGGAATGAATAATTTGAGTTTCCATTATTTCTTATGGGAGAATTCGCTTTTGGTTTACGAGTATTTTTGAACACGAGCCCGCTTCCGGAACGAATTATGCTCGTAATCCGATGTTCCACTGTACATGTAGTGAAATGTTTAGCCAACGGCATCATCATGATGCAGGTAACTTGAAAAAAAGAAATGACATTTTAGCAATAATGCTCTAATAATAATAATAATAAAAACAATTATTATTATTATAATAAAGAAAAATTATTAACTTTTCTGCGCCATAACAATCTCCAAAAAATGATCAAAATCACTACAAAGCCGTCTCCTGAGTACTTGTGCACAGAGAAACACGTCTTTTCAACTTGCACAGACAGACAGACTAAACATACATGTTTACATCGATTGAGCCTTATTTTCCTATTTATTGAGATGAACCCGGGTGTCAGATCAGGAGTCTACACGAGAACATAAATCTGCTGCCTGTAAAACCAGGACTCTCAATCTCTGGCTCGTCTTTCTCTCTCTCGCTCCGTCTCCCTCTCGCTCCGTCTCTCTCTCTCTCTCTCTCTCAAAAGTGACAAACTATATCTATGAGGGTGGATGTTAGAAAATAATGGGCGGGTCATATAGGAATTGCAATTTGATTGATCAGATTCATAATAAAAAATACATTTAAAGAAAATGTTTACAAAGTGAAATAATAGGACGTGTGTTTATTGTTGATTTCAGCTGTTTCTATGCTCAAATAGTAATAATAATAATAATACTAATAGTAATAATACTACTACTACTACTACTACTACTACTACTAATAATAATAATAATATGCTCATTTTGGAAGATCTACATTTTTGCAACGTCATTCTCATATTCCAGTGATTTTAAAATTTACGTGTTATAAACTTCTTTTTTTTTTTTAACTCGTCATTGACCGGTTTTGCTGGTACGGACCTGTACTTCTTGGGTTTTATTAGTTAAATTATTATTTTATTTAGAAACATTTGCAATCGAAGTGGTTGAATGTTGTCATTCCTCCATAATCCTACAGGTGGCGCACTCTTAAAGAAATTCACCCGGCAGGCAGCACAGCATCCTGTGCAGCAGGAGTGAATTATTTTCCAATTAGAGCTTTTATAAAATCTTGTAAAAGTTGAGAGTATCGCAATACCAATGGGATCTGCATCCTGGTATCGCGATGATGTCGTATCGGTGATCTACATCCCTACCAAGCAGCCATGGACACAAGCAGCCATGGACACAAGCAGCCATGGACAGTTAAAAAAAATTATTTTTTTTTTGTTTTGTTTGTTTGTTTCGTGCACGCACTTGATCTGCGAGATGGGCTGGATGGGATTGTGCTCCACGGCCACCAGGAGTCCTCCCGAGTCCAGGATGGCGTAATGGTGCGGCCCTTTGAGCGCCCAAGTCCACGTGTACCCTCCGTCATCGGACACGTAGACATCGGGAGACAGGATGGACACGGCGTCCCCGACGCTGCCTGAGGATGAACGGTTCAGGTCAGAGTCTATTTACGAGCTAGAGAAAGACCTAGAGTTCCCCGAAGGAAAAACATTTCACACAGATGCGTCGTTCTTCTTCTGCCGAAACAAACAGAAATTCTAAATGCTGTATTATATCCTAAAACATCAGCATTACACCCTGAACTCGAATACTACAGTCGACCCCAGAAATCTGCGGGTTACGTTCCTAGAGCGCCCGCGAATTGTGCGTGTGTGTTGGGTCGGGGGGAGGGGGGGTGGGGGGGACTTGAATTTTGGATGTGGTCAATAAAATGTCTATTTTTATAGTTTAAACCCAAAATCTGCTTTTATACTTTATATGGAAATTTCGATGGATTTATGTTAATATTTTTGTTTCAAAATTAGTAAATTATATCATTAATAGTTCAGCATTAAAACACATGAAAAATTATATTTTGCCACGGAAAAAAAAAAAAATAGCTTTTACGATTATCAGTTAGGCTCTAAAAAAAAAAAGAAACGACCGAGAGGCTGCAAACTCTAAACCCTGGGGGTCGACTGTATTGTGAAAAATGTTTCTTTTTCTTCATACGTACGTATTTCTATAACATCCGTACGTAATGATTCCTATGTTCCAGGATACACAGTGAAGTGGTTCGTACCGTGAGCGAGGATGAGGCCGACGGCGCTGGGTTCGCTCAGGGGCAGCGTCGGCACGTTCAGCCTCATCGACGTGCTGTAGGAGGCGTGAATATGCAGACTGCACTATAGCAACACACACACACACACACACAACCATGATTAAATCAGGCACAACGGGGCGTGTAAATAAAACTAATTAGATGTTAATGATCACACGGACATAAATAGTGTCTCTAGAGGTACAGCTACGGAGCCGTGTGGCATTTTAAATAAGTGGTTGCTATAAACAAACGAAACACCACGGCAACGCCGGACACCGCTCGCTGCACGAGACGGGGTTAAAGGAACCGTCGCCAGCTGTAGAGAAAGAGCGAGAGACACGAGGAATCGGACTACTAAAAAGCCGAAGGTCCCGGGTTCAAACCTCAGAACCACAAATCTGCCACTGAGCCCCTGAAGTCCCTGATCACGTGATGTGGAATGAGATAAACGCCGTGCACGAGGCCGTCTGCCAAACGCCGCAACCGTAAATCAGACTCTTAAATATTTGCACCTATTTAAAACCTTTTGTGTTTATTTCTCTAAAGTAGATCTGAAGTGTGTGTGTGTGTGTGTGTGTGTGTGTGTGTTTATACGATTGTCTCTCTCTCACCACGTTCGGATCCTTCGCAGTCGAGTCACACTCTGCGTTTCGGGGTTTCTTCAGAGGTCTCCAATTTCCTCCCTGGTTGAACGTTATCACGGTCTGAACCGAACCATCTGCGCGCGCGCACACACACACACACACACACACACACACACACACACACACACACACACACAAAAACAAGACTGATAGTGAACAAAGAAAGGTTTTTAACATATTAGCCAACTGGAATATTTAATAATAAACACTAAGCAAAAAACACTTCTTGTTTTTTTTTTTTTTGTTTTTAACATAAACAAAATCAAAATCAATTAATAAAAGAATGCTGCGTTCATTAAACATTTGGTTGTAAAAGGGACATGAAAGAGCATTCCAGGATGCTGGAGTATATATATGTATGTGTGTGTGTGTGTGTATGTGTGTGTGTGTGTGTGTGTGTGTGTGTGTGTGTGTGTGTGTGTGTGTACCGTGTGCCAGCACGCTGGTCATGTAGACGCCCCTGAGTGAGCTGATGACGGTGAAGTCGGTTTCGCCGCCTGTGGACGTGTAAAGGTGGCGCTCGAGCGACTTGGAGAAGACGATGCCGCGGCTGTCAGACACGTAGATCACGCCCATCCCCGAGTCTGGACGGGACGAGAGGAGAAAGAGACACGAGATCGACGACGTCTAAATCACGTACATGAAAACGTGCAGCTCGAGCTCAGGAAACTCGCCATCCAGGTCAGGATACAACGCAGTACACGGTTAGTGTCACCTGTTTCCAGTTTTATAGTCCCGGGATAAACGTCTCTGTTAGTTTTTATATCATATTTAGTCAATTTTATCCCAGTTTTGTTGATAGTCTAAAAGTCTGGTAATTTTAAGTCTAGTTTTAGTCAGAGGAACATTCAAGTGATTTTAGTGAATGGAAACGTAACATTTTAGCAATAAGATTATTATTAATTAACCCCATCTTTATCTAATATAATTAATTAAGATAATTATCTTAACATTTAAAATTTAACTTTTCATCTGATGTTTTCAGCTAATGATATTTGTTTTTAACCATCACAACAACTGCTGCATGTCCAACGTCCTCGTTTTTAAACTACAAAGCAATAGGAGCAGTCTGGATAAATACTTGTTTCTTTTTAGATATGAACTTACACACTCGGACTGTTGTAGGGATACTGTAGCGACACTTATTAGCTTAATGTGTTTGGCAACAGAACTAAAATAAATCACACATAACAAAACGATCACCACAAAGAGGCTGTAAAACGGAGTGATTATTATGGTATGTCCCGATTCATCTGACGAAAATAAAGACAGATGTTTTATTAGTTTATATTGTTTTAATAAATCACATTTTAGTCTCGTCTTTTTTTCGTCTACGATATCGCATACTGATTTCATCACCGTCACTGTTCATTGATATCCGTGACATCGTGCCATCGTCTCGTCTTAGTCACAGGGTGAAAGGTCGTCAAACAATGTTTTGTTAATGAATTAATACGATTTTCAAACAAGAAGAAACTGACCTCCAGGTTCGTCCACATGCATGAACACCATATCATGGTTGGGAGACAGAATGGAGTAAAACTGTTCATGTCCAACATCGGGCAGCTGGGCCATGTCCCAAACCTCACCCTGATCCACAGACACGTGAATCCTGCGCATCGAACCCTGATACAGAACGACAGAGAGACAGACAGAGAGAGACAGACAGAGAGAGAGAGACAGAGAGAGAGAGACAGAACACTTGTCATATAGTCAGGCTTTGCCGCAATTATATACACAGTGCTGTGAAAAAGTATTTGCCCTCCTTTCTGTTTCCTTCCCAACATTCCCAATATTACAACAAAGATAACCCGAGTAATCACAAAATATATTTTTTTTAATGATGATTTAATTTATTATGGGAAAGAACGAAATAAATAAAATAAAAAAGCTATCACACTTTGTACCGCAGGAGACATGACGGACGTGTAGAGGAAGCGTCCGGCCAGGCCGAGGGAGTAAAATCCTGCATGGCCCCATGTGAAAAAGTAATAGCCCCCCCCCCCCCTTTCTAAATCACATTTGAGCTCAATTTCACTTAACCGCATTCTGTATTTACTCTGAATCATTTAGGTGTGACAACAAATATGCAAACAATGAAAAAAATTATCAGTAAAGGGGCATATACTTTTTCCCCCACAAGATCGTACCGTGGCAGACATGACGGAAGCGTAGAGGAAGCGTCCGCCCAGGCCAAAGGAGTAAATCCTGCTGCCTATGGTCTTAAAACTGCGTCCGAAATCTGTGGTCTTCCTCAACTCCAGCAAACCCCTTTCACCTTACACACACACACACACACACACACACACACACATTACATTATACATATATAAAGTAGAAACACCAAGTACATTGTGTATATTTCATACATTTCATATAATATGAAAACAAGACTCACTACAGGAACCATTTGGGTTTGTGGTGAAAAACAGAGTGTCAGCAGTCCCCCTAAAAACACACACACACACACACACACACACAAGATTCCATCAGCCCTTTCCGATTTAAAACCCTCATCCCAGCCTGCATAACATCCATCTGCACAGCTTTAACTCCAGGACAGTTTGTGTTTGTTGTTGTTGTCGTCAGGGTCTCTACAATACTGTGGCGTTCACGTGCAGGCCCCGACACGTTTCCTTACATGTACAATCTGTCTGAAGTCCTTGCAGTCACGTGTACATTAGCCCGTCGGGTTGCGCCGAACCGCTTTATTCCCTCCTCAACATTCCTGACTGTGACGATTAAACTACTGACCACTGAAACGATCTTGGCGCCGGAGCCACTCGCGGAGCTTCCCCGCTGTGATTACGACTTACAGATGGGGGGGGGGGGGGGGGGGGGGAACCACAACTACTAAAGCAATGGATCAGCCATAACATTAAGACGAGTTGGCTAATATTGAGCAGGTCCGGCCTTTTTGCCATCAAAAACAAACAGATTGCACAAATCGCAAAATGCAGCTGCCAGGGTTCTCACTAGATCCAGAAAATATGATCATATAACCCCAATATTATCATCCCTGCACTGGCTACCTGTTCAGTTTAGAATAAATTACAAAATAGTATTACTTACATACAAGGCCTTAAATGGTTTAGCTCCCACATACCTAACCAGTCTTCTGATGCGCTACAATCCACCACGCGCCTTAAGATCACAAAGCTCCGGACTTCTGGTAGTTCACAGAATATCAACAGGGGGTCGAGCGCCCTCATATTTAGCTCCTAAGCTCCCTGTGCTGATCTGGACTCCATGATAACTTCAGACTGTTGGAAGTTCAGTTGTAACGCTCAGAATTATTATTTGAGCTAATTACACTAAATCGGGGTCTAATATCTATAAACGGGTAAATCTCACTTACTTCCGGTATTGCGCAACCTTCGCGGAGCAAGGAAAGACGTACACAACAACAGATTCCAAAACCAAACCCAAGTGTATTATATACAAAAGACAAACAAACAAATAAAGTGTAACAAAAAAACAATATATACAAAATATAAACAAATATGAACAATGTCTGTAGTGTGTGCGAGTGTGTGTGTATGTATGAATGTCCAAGTCCGTGTTATTGTAAATGTATGGAATGATGAAATGGGGAGATGGCTCGATCTCACCGGTAAAAGATGGCAAGTCCGGGAGCTCGAGAAACGGAATGAGAGGGGTATAGTTGCCGTCCAGGAAAAGAATAATCCACTGGAAATATCCAACTAGCTCGCTCTCTCTCTCCATACACAGCGCTGCTTGCTTCATCTCTCCGTGTTGACTGTCATGCCGGTTCCGGCTTTATACCGGCACACGTGACCTGATAGGTCATCAGGGTTCCCTCGCGGCACAGCTGCGCGAGAGCTTAACCCCGGAACCAAGGCACCGTTGCCATGGGGACGAAAATAACCGAAAGGGGTCAGTTTGTTGGTGCAGGTGAGCAACATTAGCTCTTCTACTCTGGCCCAAGCTGGACCGTCCAACGCCCAGCCCCTCTCTGCACCCTCTCAGCTCTACTACGCCGCGATCGTGTGTTTTTGTGTCTTATCCATGCATTCAGTTATTCCAAATTATTATGCAAATTGGATGTAAGTGTCATAAACATTAAATGTTTAGTTTTTAAATTAAACTCATGGATGATGTCGTGTCTCAGGGCTCTTTGGGTCACTGAAATGAGTCTCAGACACGTGTGATAATTAGTTTGCCAGATGAGGCCAATTAAAGGAAAAGTACTGAAGAAGGTCGTTCCACATTATTAAGCAGAACACAGGTTTTAAGCGATACGGGAAAGAAAAAGGATCTCTGCTGCTGAAAAACGTCAAATTGGACGAGGTATGAATACATTAGATATTTCACGAAAACTCATCGTACTGTGAAGACATTTGTGTCTGATTCAGAGCACAGACAGGATCGTGCAGATAAAGTCAGAATGAAGAAGGTTTCTGCAAGACAAATTCATCAGATTAAGAGAGCAGCTGCTGAAATGCCATTACAAAGCAGCAAACAGGTATTTGAAGCTGCTGGTGCCTCTGGAGTCCCGCGAACCTCAAGGTGTCGGATCCTTTAAAGGCTTGCAGTTGTGCATAAACCTACTATTCGGCCCCTAATCAATGCTCACAAGCAGAAACGGTTTCAGTGGGTCCAGGCATACATGAAGACAAGTTTTTAAACAGTCTTGTTTACTGATGAGTGTCGTGCAGCCCTGGATGGTCCAGATGGATGGAGTAGTGGATGGTTGGTGGATGGCCACCATGTTTCTACAAGGAGGTACTGGAGTCATGTTTTGGGCCGGAATCATGGGGAGAGAGCTGGTAGGCCCCTGTAGGGTCCCTGAAGGTGTGAAAATGACCTCGACAAAGTATATTGACTGACCACTTTCTTCCATGGTACAAAAAGAAGACCCGTACCTTCCATAACAAAATCATCTTCATGCACGACGATGCACCATCTCATGCTGCAAAGAATCCCTCTGTGTCATTGGCTGCTATGGGAATAAAAGATGAGAAACTCATGGTGTGGCCACCATCCTCCCCTGACCTCAACCCCATTGAGGACCTTTGGAGAATTTTCAAAAGATCTATGAGGGTGGGAGGCAGTTTGATTCAGAACAGCAGCTCTGGGAGGCTATTCTGACATCCTGCAAAGAAACTCAAGCTGAAACTGTCCAAAAACTCACAAGTTTCAATAGATGCAAGAATTGTGAAGGTGATATAAAGAAGGGGTCCTATGTTAAGATGTAACATGTAGCCCTATTAGGATGTTTTTGATTGAAATAGTTTTTGATTTCAGTAAATATGACCTCATAATGCTGCAAATTCAACAAAAGCCTATTTTCAGTTCTTTACAACCTATAAAATGTTTTAACTCTGTTGTGCAGAATAATTTGGAACAGTGCGTTTTCAGTTTATTATTTTAAATAAATATTGTTATTATTAGGAGGTTTGTTTAATAAAATTGATGACTAGAAAATTATACTGACTGTCATTTGCATTGACTAATTATGAAAATCAGAGAAAGATATCATTTGCGTAATAATTTGGAACATGGTGTAGTTCGTTTCTAAGGAAAAATCTGTGAATGACTGAGGCTGCTAACTCTGAACCGCGACTTCACTGTAAACATATGTATACATATGCGCGCGTGCGTGTGTGTGTGTGAGAAACCAAAATATTAAATAAATAAATACTATTACAGATCACACCCATTATAGACATTTTTATATAAAATTTTTTTGTAGCCCCAATTCTTTTTTTTTTTACGGTTTAATAAAAGTACATAATGTATTATACCCAGTGTTGGGTGTAATGTATTACAAAGTAACGCGTTAGAGTACTGGATTACTTTTGATGTAACGCGTTAGGTCCGCCAGTAAGTCCTCAGTTATTCAGTTACTTTTTCAAACATGTAATCTGTTATTCAGACAGCAGTGATTCCCAAGCCGTTATTGTGTGTGTGTGTGTGTGTGTGTGTGTGTGTGTGTGTGTGAGAAAGTCATCCTACAAGCCCCGCCCCCCTCTGTTATTCCTGCTGTTATACCCCTATCTCACCTATGTGGTTTGACTATGAGAGGACCGACGCGCGGAAAGATGGAAACCTAATCACAAAGGCAAAACCCGCGGTGAATCCTGATGAACCGTACTTACGGCCACTTAGGTGAGACTGGGGTGTCGGCACGTGAGACGGGGCTGTCGGCACGTGAGACGGGGCTGTCGGTACGTGAGACGGGGCTGTCGGTAGGTGAGATAGGGGTGTCGGTAGGTGAGATAGGGGTGTTGGTAGGTGAGATAGGGGTATCGGGAGGTGAGACAGGGGTATTAGTAGTTAACAGATTATGGGCCAAACTTGGCTGAGTGATGACGGTAGAATAATTATAAAGGTTTTGACTAAAACAACACGCATGAGGAATCACAAAGGAGTTTTCATTTTCTGTAATGGAAAAGTACTCGAACTAGTTACTTTTATCGGAAAGTAGAGCTTTAATGTAACTGATTACTCTAATTGACAGTAATTTTATAATGTAATTAGTTACTTTAAAAAGTAACGTCCCCCAACACTGATTATATGTAACAGTTTGATGCGAGTGTGCGCGCGTGTGTGTGTGTGTGTGTGTGTTACCATTTTGCCAAACACACTGTGTAGTGAATCCTCCTCCAATTGGCCCCAAAGTCCTCAGAGAGCCACAGGTCGTTCTGCAGAAGGAAGAGCACGAGCGTAAATTCTCTCACACAAGCTCAAAAATAACAACAAAACTAATTAAATAAATGAAAACGTTAATCCGTTCCGACACCAGAGCTTCCCGCGCTCACCACTGTGCTGATGACGGCGAGGACGTTGTTGTTTTCCGGGCTGTAGGTGATCTGCGTCAGCGCTTGGAAGGGCAGGTCTGAGGGAGAGAAACTCCTCCCGAAATCCAGCGAGCGCAAAATTCTCGAGCCTCTTCCCTCAGACACATATCCCGTAAGAATTATCTGAAGAGGAAGAAGAAAGAAAAACAAACAAAACCGGAAAATCATAAAACATAACATAAATAACACGCATGAGTACTGCCTCGTACTCGTGTAAACAGCGGAGGAGCAAGCAGAGGAATCATGAGGAGATCACGAGAGCCTCACCTTCCCGGAGCTGTCCGGTCCAATGGTGATGCCGAAGTGCGTCATGACTAAAGTGTTGTTCAGGAGATCCGTGATGTCGTTGAAGGTCTTCCCGTGGTCTTCACTGTGACACAGGGACGGTATTAGTGAGAGATGCTAACAAAAGGACATGAGTATCTTTTTCATATTAGACAGATGGACACAGACAGACACACGCGCACGTTTACCTCCTGTAGAGTTTGGGCTCGCTAAAGCGGAACATGAACAGCGGCGCCTGATACGTGGTGAGGACCAGCAGCACCTGCACACGGGAACACAACGCAGCGTGATGGATTTAGTGGACTGAAAATTAAACTGTGCACTATACAGTAGGAAACATTTATACATATTTACACAACTTCAAGTTTAAGACACTGATTTGAAGATTTGTATTGTTTTAGTTTTGCTGTGCAAAAATCTTATGCATTGTATTATCTTTAGTACAAACTGTACTGTATATACCGTATGCTTATCACATCAGCATTGTTATGTACAAAAGCCAGACTATTTCCAAAATTAATAAATAAAATAAAGAACATTACAGACGAATATGTGCATGCCTGTAAAGAAAGTAACTTATTACAACACGAATCAGTTTTCAGATGGAAACAAACAAACAAAAATTTAGGTTTCTTGTTTTGCATGAAAAATATAAAAGGAGCGAGTGTGATAAAGAACTCACACTCTCCAGCACACTCAGTAAAACCTAACCGCTGTTTTACTGCACAAAAGTCTCACCAAAAAAAGACAAAAAAAAAAAAAAAAAGATGCATTTGAAAACATTTCTACATAAAAGAAACTTCTAATAATAGTAATAAAATTAACAGGGTGAAAACGCTCTACTTGAAAATAATCATTAACGTTAGATACGAATTTGTGCAGTTTAAGAAGTAAAAAAATAAATAAATAAATAAAAAAATTTAAAAACACCAGTTGTTAGGTTTTACTGCGTGTGCTGGAAAATATGCCAGAGGTCTATATAAAATATGAATATATACATTTTTTTCTACCTTTACAGAACGAGTTAGAGTAACTATTATTCGTTATTTGGTTTCTGAGAATAACCTTAGGGAAATGTTATTTAATAGAGAATGAGAAAAAATAAATATTAATAAATAAATAAAATTATTCAGTTATAAATAATGATTCTTTTGTGGGGTGATTCACGTACCGCCACACTGACTCCAAAATCAATTCTTTAAAAACGATTCCTATAATTTTACATTTTTAATAGAGATTAATGTATCGGTCGAGTGACCAGAATTTGCTGGTTTTCAGTTTCAGCCTCAGATGCAGCGGTGCAGCAGAAACGCATTTTATGGCATTACATTATCGAAAAAATAAATAAATAAATAGCATGTGTGAAAAGCCTCCGATCTGCCTTTTTCTCCAGACTCTGTGAGCGAATTAGTCTCAAATCTACTCAAGACTTAGAGATAGGGTGAGAAGCTCAGTCATCCGGGAGGGGCTCAGAGTAGAGCCGCTGCTCCTCCGCATCGAGAGGAGCCAGATGAGGTGGCTTGGGCATCTATTTAGGATGCCCCCTGGATGCCTCCCTTGTGAGGTGTTCCGGACACGCCCCACCGGAAAGAGACCCGGGGGAAGACCCAGGACACGCTGGAGGGACTATGTCTCTCGGCTGGCCTTAGGATCCCGAAGAAAAGCTGGAAAAAGTGGCCAGGGAGAGGGAAGTCTGGGCATCCCTGCTGAAGCTGCTGCCCCCGCGACCCGACCTCGGATAAGCGGAAGAAAATGGATGGATGGATGGATCTACTCAAGACACATGTTTACATCTCACAACACCATGAGAACTAATCAAGTCGAAAATCACATTCGTTAGTATCCTGTCAAGTTGAGCTTTGAGACTTTGGAGGCGATTGAGGCGCCTTTAGGAGATTGAGGAGTTCTTTATAATCCTACAGGTGGCGCTCTCTGAACTGTTTAAATTTTTTCATCCCATGTGGTAGGAGAGAATTATTTGCTAAGTTTGTTTAGAAAAAAAAATTATTATTGCACATAACACAACATAATAGAGAGAAATGCACTGCCCAGTAAAAAAAATTAGCTTTTTGTTTAATTTAATTTCAGGCTAAAATGTTAGACTCTTGTATTTGAAGTTAGTTCGTATTAATACAACCACAGGCAATCCAGTGTCTTCTTGTGCCAGTCCCAAGTCTGGATAAAAGCAGTGGGTTGTGTCAGGGAGGGGCATCCGCTGTAAAACATTTGCCAAATCAGTGATGCGAATCACAAATATCACTTCCATAACGTGTATTGTATGAGGAAGTCTGGAGTGTCAGAAGTATGTTAGAGTGGTGCAGGATGCAGGTACAGTGGTGAGATGTGCTGTAGGTGTGAAAGAAGAGTTCGAGGTGGGTCTGCATCAAGGATCGGCTCTAAGCCCCTTTTTGTTTGCTCTGGTGATGGACAGGATAACAGATGAGGTAGGACAGGAGTCTCCCTGGACTATGATGTTTCCAGATAACATTGTGCTTTGTAGCGAGAGCAGGGGACAGGTGGAAGAAAATTTGGAGAGGTGGAGGTACGCTCTGGAAAGCAGAGGAACGAAGGTTAGTCGTAGCAAGACGGAATACATGTGTGTGAATGAGAGGGACCCAAGAGGAACAGTGAGGCTACAGGGAGCAGAGGTAAAGAAGGTGCAGGATTTTAAGTACGTAGGGTCAATGGTTCAGAGTAATGGAGAGTGTGGAAAGGAGGTGAAGAGGCGGGTACAGGCAGGTTGGAATGGGTGTCGGGTGTGTTGTGCGATAAAAGAGTATCAGCGAGAATGAAAGGAAAGGTGTACAGGACAGTGGTGAGACCAGCGATGCTCTACGGCTTAGAGACAGTGGCACTGAAGAAAAGACAGGAGGCAGAGCTGGAGGTAGCAGAGCTGAAGATGTTGAGGTTCTCTTTGGGAGTGACAAGGATGGATAGGATCAAGAATCAGTTCATCAGAGGGACAACCCATGTTAGATGTTTTGGAGATAAAGTCAGAGAGGCCAGATTGAGGTGGTTTGGACATGTTCAGAGGAGAGAGTGTGAATATATGGGTAGAAGGATGCTGAGGTTGGAACTGCCAGGCAGGAGGTCTAGAGGAAGACCAAAGAGGAGATTTATGGATGCAGTGAGAGAGGACATGAAGTTAGTTGGTGTGAGAGAAGAGGATGCAGAGGATAGGGTTAGATGGAGGCAGATGATTCGCTGTGGCGACCCCTGAAAGGGAGAATTTGAAGTTAGTTTGTAGTGTTTAAATGCTGCGCTCGGTTTTTAAGTGAGAAAAATACTTGCAGAATCGCAATTTTAACCGAACCGGCCCCCGAGGTGTATCGTATAAAAAGGTGACTTTACAAATTAAACTTAGAGTGACTTCAATTCGTTAATTTCATTACTAGAATAATTGTTTTTATTTTATAAATGCTATTTAAATTAAGTGATTAGGCTTTTTGTCTTTAAAGATTTTAGTCCTTATGGGCCTGAAACTACTTGATCCTTTTTTTTTTTTTTTTTTTTTTTTTAAACACAAGTCTGCCAACCTGTGGGTATGAGGTCATTAGTCTCAAAGCTGTGTGACTTCAAGCCCGGATGTGTGTGTGTGTGTGTGTGTGTGTGTGTGTGTGTGTGTGTGTGTGTGTGTGTGTGTGTGTGAGAGAAAGAGAGCGAGTGGAAAACAGAGAGAGAGGCTGGTTGTGGAGAAGGTCAGATGGTGAGAACAGTCTAGCTTTCGCTCTGCACTCAGGCATTTAATAGAGGGTTTTTTTTTTATGTCTCTGCCGGACAGACAGACGGAACAAAATGCTGTTTTTTGCGAAACTGTTTTTCTTTGAACTTTCGGATTTCTATGAACTGCTACATGCACTAGTCCTAACAAAACCTACAATAATTGATTCATTAATTGATTTCATTGTTATATTATATAAATCACAAAGCCCTCTTTTTAAACCTGACCTCACACACACACACACACACACACACACACACACACACACACACACACACACACACACACACACACACACACACACACAACCTCACAAGTTCTTCATAAACATTCCTTATTTTCATAGCTGGATTTTCTTCACTGAAATTTCGCTGACTAAAAGGACGACGGTCCGTTCTCGTCTCTCTCTCTCTCTCAGATTCGGACACGTGTTCTTTGCCGGATGTCTGTGTTCTGGGGGGGGGGGGGCACAAGGCAAAAATTCTGAAACTCGATTCGTCCCGGGTTTTTGTTATTCGGAAGGGTCGCATACCACAGACTCGGAGCATGACGCCAAACACAAACACGCGCCCGGGAGGGTCAGACCACAAGGGAGACGATCGTCCTCGGAGATTCTTAGATTCTTAGTTTCCGGCACTCGGGGGTGCGGGGGGGGGGGGGGGCTTAGGGTGTTGTGAGACACACCCATGTCCCTGCGTTTCACCAGCAGGTGCTCGTCCTCGCGACTAAACCTGAAATCGTGAAAACTTTACAGACTTCACAGAGATTCAACAAACACACACACACACACACACACACACACACACACACACACACACACACACACACACACACTCACCCCTGTTCCGTCTCCCACCCAGGCCAGGGACACCGAGCCGGACACGTCGTAAAAGACACGCTGCAAGAGAACCAGAGACAATGACGGATTAGACTTAAACACACTTATTTTGACAGGTAGGTGTAGTGGGTAGTTAGGTCTGGTGATGGTTAGCTCTGGGGTTACCGTGGTAACGGGAACTAGTAATAATGCAAATTAATAAATAAATAAATAAATAAATAAATAAATTTATGAAGTTAATTATGAAAAGTGCTGCACCTCATCCCTAAAAAACCAGACACTCAAAGATAGCAGGCGGCCCATATGTGTGTGTGTGTGTGTGTGTGTGTGTGTGTGTGTGTGTGTGTGTGTGTGTGTGTGTGTGTGTGTGTGACAGAAAGAGAGAGAGAGAGAGAGAGAGAGAAGCGGAGGAAGACCATAACCCCCCCCCCCCCCTTTTCACCACTGGGTTCACCATTGGAATGTCTTTTGTGTGTGTGTGTGTGTGTGTGTGTGTGTGTGTGTGTGTGTGTGTGTGTGTGCGCTGCATTTTTGTCTGCTTGACACACTGAGAACAGAAGAAGGACTGAGGGAAAAAAAAAACATTAACATCCACTCCTGAGAGAGACGGATGAAGACAGGAACAGACAAACAAACTGAGAGACGGATGGACAGATAAACAGATGGACAGATAAACAAAAAGTCATATCGACAGGCGCCTATTCAAACAGATAAACGAATAAAGAGACGAAGCGATGAAAGGAAAGACAAGAGATAAGCACACAGAGAGAGAGAGAGAGAGAGAGAGAGAGAGAGAGAGAAGGGGGGGGGGTGATGGACAGACACGGATAAGAAAGAGTCTTGAGATGGAGAGACGGACAAAAAGACAGACGAATGATCCATCGGTTTCACAGACAGAGACAAACAGATGGACAGAAATACTGACCAGGCAAACATATTATACTGAGACAGAAAAACGGACAAATAGAGAGAGAGAGAGAGAGAGAGAGAGAGAGAGAGAGAGAGAGAGAGAATAATTAAAGGAAGCAGGAAGAGAAAGACGCAGATAGACAGATGAGTGGACATACAGGAAGTAGAAAGAAAGACTGAAGTTGAAATGGAGGTTTAAGAGACACACTATAAATTAGGACACCACAGAAAACACACACACACACACACACACACACACACACACACACACACACACATCTGCCCTTTACAGGCCACATGGCCCCGTTAGTCCCGCTGCCTCCGAGGCAAAAAGCCCTCACAGCATTTCTGCAATTCCACATCGTTCCCCAAAGACACACAACCTCGAAAACTCTCCATTTCTTCTTCTCTCTCTCTCTCACACACACACACACACACACACACACACACACACACACACTCTATATTTAAGCATTGTATTAAAAGAGATGATCTCGTTGCCATAAAGGGTGAATGAATAAGTATATAAATAAGGTTAAGCGGCGTGTGTTTGGACCAGACGATGGAAAATCGAGGCTTCGTCTCTCCGTCCAAGTCTGAACAAAACTTTCCATGTTTCGCAAACGGCGAGTAGAGGTTTTTTTTTTTTTTTTTTTTTTTGACCTCCTCGTTCCGCGAGCCCCGCCCCAGAGCCGGACCGCTACCCCGGCGACGCGTGCGCTCGCATTTTTCACAGCATCTGCGGGCAGCGCTGCTGTTCCGGAATGTTCCGTTTCACTTCACTGTGCTGTGATTGACACCGGCCGCCTCACCTTCTACTGCGATATCACACACTCAGACAGGGGGCGGGGGAGGAACAAGCAGGGAGACAGGAACACACACACACACACACACACACACACACACACACACACGAAGACAATCAGAGAGAGACACACACACTTTGAAAAACATAAGAGACAAGCAGAGCAAGACACACTGATGTTTGTGTCTCTCTGTATTGGTCTTCTTCAGATTGTCTCTTTCTCTGCTTGTCTCTCTCTGTTCTCATGTCTCTCTATTTCTTTTGAGTGTCTCTCTGATGTTTGTGTCTCTCTGTATCTGTCTTTTTCAGAGAGACACTCAATAGAAATTGAGAAACATGAGAGCAGAGAGAGACAAGCAAAGACAAGCAGAGAAAGACAGAAATACAGCAAGAAGAGCAGAGAGAGAAACTCGAGAGGGAGACACACAGAAGGAGACACACTCAAGAGAGACACGACAGAGAGAGATGAGAGAAGAGATGCTGGAGAGAGAGACAGGATGGGGAGAGAGACAGGATGGGGAGACAGGATGGGGAGAGAGAGAGAGAGAGAGAGAGAGAGAGAGAGAGAGAGAGAGAGACAAGGAGAGAGAGACACCAGGTGAGAGACATGAGAAAAGAGACACACAGGAGAGACATAAGAAAAGAGACATGAGGAGAGAGACACATTCAAGAGACACACGAGGAGAGAGAGACGAGGAGATGGAGACGCACTTGGAGAAACTGAAAAAGACACAAGCACAGAGAGACACTCAAAGAAACCAACAGAGACATGAGAAGACATACACACAGTGAAACGGATGGACAAGCAGAAAGACACAGAGAAAGACACGCACAAAAACCAGGCAAAGAAAGAGGCAGAAAGAAGGAGAGAAAAAACATGGGCAGTAAGACAAAGAGAGAAAGAGACAGGTAAAAAAGAAAGACACAGGACATAACACTTGTACTGTGATTATTCATCACTCGTCGTGACATGACGACCGGGTGCAGCTCTTCTCTACAGCGCGACGTGACGTCCCTCCTGCTATCCATCTGTCTCTGTCTTTCTCAGAATAAAGGAGAAGAAACAGGAGACAGGGACAGAGAGACAGTTCCCTCTGCTTATATGATTAACTGAGATCAGCTGAGAGGAACGTGACGGACAGGTAGAGGAAAAACTGTTTGAATTATTCTTCTGCTCTGAACCTCTTCACACACACACACACACACACACTATAAGAGGTGTTTTGTTCTGTGCTTATTGTAATAAATGCTCTAATTCTTTTTAGGAATTTTGTTTATTTTAATATTTTCATTTGTGGGAATTTAATGACGTCAAGATTTTATCCGCATGTGGCCGACTGACTTTTAGACTCTTTGATCTTATTAATCTACTCACACACAAAAAAAAAAATCTCTTTTTTCTCTCCTCCATCCCCTTCCCATCTCTCTCTCTCTCTCTCTCTCTCTCCAGCTTTTCCTGGAAGTACATCACTTTACACTGGTGCCACCAGCAGAACATGATTTTTTTTTTATTACCCCAGTAAAACGCCTCCCCTTGTACACACAAAGTTATTCTGTCGTTTTTAGTACAAAATGCGAAAAGAAAAAAAGAAAGAAAAAAAGAATTTTTTTTAATCAGGATTCCAGAAACCACAGGCTTCTCTCCAAAAAATGAAAACATTTAGACAGGTGTGTGACCACTAAGACGCACACGGGGAAAATTTTAAAACCTAAAAATAAAAAACATTCCAGTGGCGCAGAACTTTAAAAATAGTTCCAGGACGGACGTTTAAAGATTCAGTGAAAAATCAGCTGCTTGACTAAAGAGGTTTCAGAAGCAATAAGCGTTTACTTTACGTTTACTTTCTTTAAGCGTTACTGAGCTAACGGAGTGTCTGAGCACGCTCTGTAAAGCGTCGTAATTGTAAAAACACCACGAGCCTGATGTACAACCTTACCTCACTGCATAATCTCTTTATAAAGTTGCGTAAACCGTTTTATGGTCAGAGCAAAATAAAAAATAATTAATTACTGCCAGATTTATGAAAAGTTAGATTTATTTAAGTTGATTTAGTTCCTAATCATGAGACCTGTGAGTCATACAGCGGTACCTCGGCATATGAATTTAATCCTTTCTTGAGGTGATAATTCGTACTGTGAAGCGCATTTTCCCAGAGAAAATATTGTAAACGCAGATAATCCGTTCCAGCATCCCAAAAATATTACCAATTTCCAACACTATAATCACATTTTTGCTTGTAAAGACCATCAAAGCATTAAAGAAAAGACATGTAAATAAAGTAAAACATGAAAATAATAGACATTCAATCTCACTTAACCTTAAATTTATGATTTCTTCTGTCACCAGCAGCTTGAAAAGTCAATCTGAAAGTGGCTCCCTTTTATTCTTGCTACCGTCCTTGATAACATTCTGCAAAATACTCACGTTTTGTGAGACTATTCGTTCATTCTCCATTTGAATTTATGGGAGGTTGGGGCGATACAGTCACCATAACATTAACAATATAACAAACAAAACATCACAGTAACATTCCAGCCGCCATAGTGCTATGTCTTCATTAACTCTTGGATGGAATGCAAAAATAATCGTCAGCTCACCCCGCTTGGTTTTCCACTGATGCAAACGAGATTTGACGGCTCCGTTCAGTCGCTCGTACACTAAAAACGCTTCGTATGCTTGAGGCAAAACGCTTTGCAAAATTTCAGTTCTTAACATGATAATTCTGAAAATACGGAAAAGTCCGTATGCCGAGGTACCGCTGTAGTTAGACCATGTAGTCTATGCGATTATTTCGAATATATTCATCCCATCACGATGTTCCACTTGATTCAGCATCACTAGTTTTTATTACCTGATTTTCCTCACGCAGCTGTATTTCTTACATTTAACATTTTTTTATTTAGAAACTACTAAACAAACACTGAAATGCCATGTAACGTCTGTTGTTGTTGATTTAAATGTTATACATGACAAATGTTTTTTTTTTTCTCCCCTGTCAATCTTCTGCTCCCCATTCCAGCCCTGTAGGTGGCAGTACTGCTCCAACTGCCTGCAATTTCAAAAGAAGGAGAAAGGAATAGTGTTACTGAAACTCCCAATCACGGTGGAGCTGATTTGCATTTAATGACGCCCACAAAACTCCATAAAAGGCAACAAACTGAAAAGTACAAAATGAAACGTAAATGGTGAAACAGTGCGTTCTGGGCGCCAATACTTTCATATTGTACTGTAGAGATAAAATAATTTTTTATTTATATACATTTGAATTTGATGTAATTACATGTTGTGCACTAAAATTTAGCAGATGATACAGAATTCTGTTTGGTTGTAGGTTTGTTTAGAATTGTAACTAAATAAAAATAAATTGAAAAAATTTAATTTACATCATATTCGGAATATTTATGAAATCGCAATCAGCACCTGATATCGTCAAATCAGGACGTCCCTGGTGATTCCCGTCCCTAACGGCTAGTCTTAATTTTTAGGTTTAATTTACGTGACTTGGTTATGATTTAAAAATGCTAAATGCGTAAATTGTAAGTGCTTCTAAAAACTATTCACAAATAAATAAAATGTTCGTATCCAGAACGATTAACGGGACACGTCATGAGCTCCTTCGTTTTCCTGTCCCGTCCTATAAAACCTCTTTTTTTTTATTTCGATCTGTATAGCGACGTAGGAAAGTTAAGTGCGTGAGGGATTAGCGTGGCGCCACCCCGGTACTCATAGCTAGGAGACTTCACTTGCGCTGCTCATCTTCTAGCGAAGCTAATGCTAAGCCGGGCACGTCACGAATAACACTAAATGATTATGTTGTAAATTTCTTTAAATCTTATACCACAGTAAAAAAAAAAAAAATAAATAAAAAAGCCACGCCCACTAGAGACAAATTGCAAAGATCTAAACGTGTTCAGATACATTACGGCGTGTCCGGATCGACTGTACGTGGAGCGAACGCTGCGAGCGGTGGCACGAACGTGTGAAATTTCATAGAAACTTCTGGATGTAATCCTACACGGCCGGGCAGACAGAACCTTTCTCGCAGAAAGAATTCCTCAAACATGACGAGTGTGTGCTCTCAAAGCCTGCTTAAATCTGTCCATCTGTCTGTCTGTCCGTCCACACACACACACACACACACACACACACACACCGTGGCGAACATCGACACGCTGGCGCTTTTCTTACACGCCGCGTTTCAGGTAATGTCAGAAAAGCTGTGTGTGTGTGTGTGTGTGTGTGTGTGTGTGTGTGTGTGTGTGTGTGTGTGAGTTGAGTTAACGAGTTTCCCTCGACACTGATTTCAATATCCAGAGAAAAAAGATAAAAACATCAAATGAAATTAAATCTAAATTTTGTCTGACTCCTGGAGACCCGTATCAACACTCTCTCTCTCTCTCTCTCTCACACACACACACACACACACACACACACGTTCCAGCTTCATGCTCATCAGTACTCGTCTGTAAATACTCATCAGAGTTTCAGAGTATTTAATCATCCTAAGAGGTTAATCGCTGCTGGCGTTAAACTGGTGCGGATCTCCACGCGTAATCGAGACGCTGACTAACGATGTTTGCGCTTAGCGGGAATTTTGCAAGTTTCCGTTGTTTTTGGCAGCACAGATTCTTCTGATGTGGAAAACAAAGTGGCTCTGACAAATTACCCTCGAAATGTGGAGACGTTTGACTGAAATGTTTACTGAAATTTATTTTTTTCAATACGTCACAATAATACACACACACACACACACACACACACACACACACACACACAGAGATATCCAGAGACACACACAGACACAAAGAGAGAGAAAGAGACACACTCTGAGAGGATGTTACACATGGAAACACAGAAATACATGGAGAGACATAAAGAGGGCCCAGGGACAAGACAGCGAGAGGCGCGCACAGTGATAGAATGAGAGACAGACACACTGCGAGATGGAGAGACACAAACATACAAAGAGAGACAAACATACATACCGCAAGATAGAGAGAGAGAAACAAATATCCTGCGAGACAAAGAGACTAAGAGATACAAACGTGACGTAAGAGAAGTGTTTAAAGGTATACTTTCTGCACTAATTAAAATCTTCAGCTGAAATTGTTCTTTTAACTCCAATTGTGAGAAGTTCCTCATTTTTGTTACTGCCATGGTGAAGACGTGTCCCGTGTCTGTTTAAAAGATCTCGATAGTGTGACTTCTATCGATCTACATCATGCAAAGAAAACAACTAAGGAGACGGATCTCAAATGACTGGAACTGGGTTAAGAATAGGGTTGGGTATCGTTTGGGTTTTTTTCGATACCGGTGCCAAATCGGTACTTTGAAAACGGTACCGGTGCCAAAACGGTGCCTGAACCGATACTTTTAAGCCAAAAAATTATAGTGGATGACTCAAGAATGAATTTTTATTGAACAAAAAATTTTATGCTTAAAATTTAACAATATATTAAAAGTTTAAAGTATATATGAATATGTAAGCTTCATATGTTAGCAATTCTTTTGCAGAAATTTCACCATATTTGCCTTTTCTGTCAAAATACGACACCTTTCCTGACTTATTGCCCTGCACAGGACATGTATAGCCTTCTTTACAATGGTAAATGGGGTCACTGTTGTAGTGCTACTAGTACAGGCTGGAAAGCCATAATTATAAACAGAATCCATGTTACATTAGTATTTTACAAATCGTTTGACTATTTGTTAGCATGAATGCAAGATTTGCATTTTGCTATTAACATTACATTATCCTACTACTAACCTGCGGAAAGGCTGCTGACGTCATCATAATCGGTGACTCGTTTTTGCTACAGTTGGTGTGACTGGGACTGAGGGTCGTCCACACTGATAGCGTCAGCTGTTGTCCACAAGCTGTTAAACACGGTGCCTCCCTCTGCTTTTAACTTTATTCCGTCTGCCCTCGAATGTTTCATTAGATTTAACGTGTTTCCGCCTTTACACACAACTGCTGTAAAACATTCGCTGCACGTCGCGGTGTCGGAATCCTTTCTTGTGAAATACAGCCACACTTTCGACCGTTTAGTTTTAGGCATTTTAACGAGAGTTGTTTACTTTAGCATGCTAAGCTATCGGTAGACCGCCTGCTGCCGTCAGAGCGAGTGTAACGTTAGTTACTGCATTCACGCGCATGTCGGATGGTCTCTCATTTCCTGATGATTTGTGCTTTTAATTTTTTTATTTAATCTAATAAACGATTAATCTACAAAAATATATGAATCTAGAGAACAAATATTTCAATCGACAGTTCAGGCATTTAAGTGGCACCGAAATGAGGCACCGAAATTCGCGTTTCTGTTTCGGTCCGGTACATACCGGTTCTATAGGTACCGGTGCCGTCTTGGCACCGGGTTTCGTTACCCAACCCTAGTTAAGAACTGTCCAATACATTATTAAACCCTAGAAGGACAGTGATGAACCCTCAACTATACAGAGCATCAGGGTAAGAAGAGAAGCGCATGAACCCATCATGTATAGTGTCCACTGTACAAGCCTCTGGAGACAGTGTTATGATCTGGGGTTTGCTTCAGTCGCTCAGGTCGAGACTCAGTAACGTTATGGGGCAATAAACTGAAGTCAGCTGCCGACCTGAATGTACTGAATCACCAGGTTGTCACATAACTCATCTTCACAGCAAAGAAACAACATACGACACGAGACACAGAATCGAATCCAAATGATCCCCAGAGATGATTTCTCCTTTATCTTCATGTACTTTATTTAAAGTGCCGTAACTTGAGCTAACGATGTCCCTCAACCTCAACCCATGATGGTGAACTTTGGTTTCCTCACGTTCGTTTGGGTTTCAGCAAACATATTAAACTGTAATGTGAGTAAAGACCGCGTAACAGAGCGAGAGACAGAGACACAAAGTGA